>JAFIRS010001400.1:5000-345000 GCA_018342105.1 Gonioctena quinquepunctata
CAGAGTAAAATTGACAGATGAAACTTTCAAGATGGCGACTGGGCGCAATCTGGGAAAAAAAAATTGAAAGGGGGTCTTGTGACACATCCTTTTGAAGCTCCTGACGAATACTTCACAACTATTGAATGAAAAGTCAATATCTTCACCTACTACAAAATGGCGGAACCTTTAATGATTGCCTGAATACATCGACGTTTAACTTCATAATTTGAGGAAAGAGGCTGAGTTCAGTTCAGAAGATGCTCGAAATGGTTGCCTTAAACTGCTTGACATAAGAACAGCCTATCCGATATTTCACGCCGAACATTTTTGAACACAGTAACGTCGATATTTCTACAAATATTTATTATTCTCTGTCGTATATCCAATATTGAAGCAGGTTCAGTTTCGTTCACCTTTTGCTTCGAATAGCCCCATAAAAAAAGTCTACAGGTGTCAAATCTGGCCATTCCGTAGGACTTCGACGGCAAGTCCAACGACCGGGGAAAGTATCATCCAAATAGTTTCTTACTTCTCCGTAGTAATGTGGTGGTGCTCCATCTTGTTGGAATACAATATCCATATCGAATTCATTAGGATTCGCTTCGACAAAGTTGGTGACTAGAGGGTCAACAGTATTTTCCAGCATATTCAAATACAGTTCCCCTGTTGAATTTTGTTCAATCAACAGAGGTCTTACAATATGGTTTCCTAATATCCCTGCCCAGACGTAAATTTTTTCTGCATATTGAGTATGAGTTTCCCGGAGAATGTGAGGGTTGGTGTCACTCCAATAACGGCAATTTTGTCTGTGAACTTTGCCGTTGAGATAAAATGTAGATTCGTCACTGTAACAAATATTGTGGAGATAGGTATGATGCCCTGCAATGGTTGCCGTCATAATTTCGCAGAATTCTGTTCTCCGATCAGGGTAATCTTCAGTTAACTGGTGTACCATTTTGATTTTGTATGGATGCTACTTATTCCTCTTCAAAAGTCTCCACACAGTAGAATGACACACCTCACAAACATTCACGGCGGAGGAAGTAGACTGTTGAGGATTTACTATCATCTCACCAATTATTTGAACTTGCTGTTTTTGCGGAATGGACGAATGACCTAGGGGCTTTTTGTTTTGTACACTGCCGGTTGTTGTTTATTTGGTTACAAGTTCCCTCAAATATTTTCTACAGATAGGACGATTCGGGAAACGATCATTAAAAATTCTTTCGGTTTCGTGAAAGTTACGCGTCGTACCGTAAATAAAAATCACTTCGATTTTTTTTTCCAATGGACGAGAATTGACCATTTTTGAGATAGTTCACATGGTACCTATTCACTAGTAAAACCGAAAACTAAATGAGAATATTTCAACTGAACAATGATGTTCGTTGTCGTACTGACATTTCTTGTGATTTTTTGTTTAAACAAAAAATAACCCATCAAACCTTATCGCGTTGTTAGGATTGCCATATGGCAGAGAAAAACAAATATTTCTAGATGTATCGATATTAATGTATTAGTATGCAGGTAATTATTAAATGTTCCGCCATTTTGTAGTAGGTGAAGATATTGACCTTATATTCTAGGGTTGTGAAGTATTCGTCAGGAGATTCAAAAGGATGTGTCACAAGATGGCGGCCAGTCGCCATTTTGAAAGTTTCATCTGTCAATTTCACTCCAAAATATAGTATTCATGCATCAATTTCATTATCCCAAGTTTCATTTCTTTGAGTTGACACGTTCAAAAAATAAAAGAGGTGGTACATTAAAGAAAAGCATTGTATATATATATATATATATATATATATATATATATATATATATATATATATATATATATATATATATATATATATATATATATATATATATATATATATATATATAAAACATATATATTTCAGTAGATCTTGCAATAGTTTCAATTATTCATAAATGAAATGGATTTGACAATGGCGGATGAAATAAAAGATCTCGGTGTTTTCATGATAAATTCACCTTTTCCCAACATTCCCAACATCAAAAATTATCTATTGTGGAATTCTGTGTTTAAATTTAGAAAATGCCTGGGTTTTCATATTATTATAGTGACATACACATCCTGGAATAAACAGAACATTGATTTTCGAGATATTCAGCCTATAAACTCAATATCCCCGAAGTTAACTATTACTCTGACTATACAACCTTATGTTCCATGCTACATATTGCAACACTCGACAACAGAAGCTGATCTTTGCTTTTCATTCTATTACTATTGGGTGAAATTTGTTGTCTTGATCTTTCGCATAATATTGTTCTGAGTGAAATCTTCTTGAACCAGATTCAATAATACATTCGATTCACAGTACCATCGGATATATTATGGACATACCTCTAATACGAATAATTAGGAATTCTGTTTATTTCAATGAATTTCTTAATTGACCCAAGAAAATGTTAAGTATTTACATCTCTAGAAAACTAATAACTCATAATTTGTAGGATACATTATATTTTATTTATATATCACTGTGTTTATTCTCCAATATCTACCCATTGTGCATTCTGTACTTGCTTCTGCTTGTTTGACCGATGTGCTTGGTGTTCCTAATGATGAAAAAAGCATTTTCACTATATCTCGAGTTCAGCTCACAGATGTTTATTCAAGTCGGAATACAAGTCATCCAGTCAATCTATGATGACAATTCTCCGTAATCAAATAAATGTATCTTCGCAAGAAAACATTGTTAATGCAAATTGGAATGGTTCGAGTGGCCTGGAGCCCGTTTCCCTGAATTATTTATGACGTGAAACACATTTTTGTGCACCGCCCTTACATTTCATTTTCCCCAGGGAACATTTCAAATACGGCAGACTGTGTCGCAATGATAGAAACAGGCTCGATGGGCCCGGCTCCCTTTTTTGGTTGAACTTGTCTGATTTACTGGTCGTCAATAAAATCAGGACTAGGTGGATACTGCGATAAGAGATTGGATTCTCATGAAAAACTGGGTATAAGAACATCGACTGATGATTAAGGAAGAAATCGATAAAGGGCATTATTCTGTTTATTACAATGGAAAAAAAAGTTCAGATGGGCTTTATTCCATGTCGTGACTAGTTTTCTTGAACAGTATGGAATTCTGCCTGGCTGATTGAATTTTTTTCGCTTCTCCAGATTAAACATCTGGAATTCCTCAAAGTTATATACAGAGTAAGTTAGGTCTGTGTGTTCGACGTTGAGTTTCTGGTATAGACCAAAGTTATTTTGCTGATTTACAATTTCGGTGATGTTCGAAGAGTAACAAAATATCCAGACGTTTATTCTGATTAGAGTCGTCAAATGGAAGTCAGAACCAAATAGACTCCAATACGAATATTGGAGATTTCAAATAATAAATAATAGAAACGTATCAACTTGTCTCAAAGTACTGGAAAAAAATTCGACATGGAGATACACGGACTATTTTAATATACCATGATGTCGTCCAGAAATGAATATATGATGTGAAAACAACCATGAACATCTTATGAAAACGAAAATTAAATGGAGATTTATCATCACGTGAGGAAAAAGCATTATGCTCCCTCCATGCGAGTTTCAGTCTCTCTGTAATCTGTATTTATTTTTATTTCATTACTATCATTGTTTTCAATGCAAATAATAATGGCAGAATAGTGATTTTTCCTCGAACTTAACCATTCAAATCGGGTTAGCAATAAGTTAACCTGTCAATATTCCTCGAAGTGTATTCCAAACTATGACGTAAGAGTTAACCAACCACACAAACCATTTCACTGAGATAGTTTGACAGAGTAGTTATCTTGTTGGAAGTTAGGTTTTTTGTTTGTTCATATGGAATGATAAGGATAAAGGTCCTATTTCAGTGTAAAAGTATATTAAAAATATATAATGGATTCATACAAAGTATATGTGAATGAGAGATTATATCAGATTATGTTCATCATCTTCCAGCATTTGCATAATCCAGATATTGATAAAATGTATTCCCGATGAATTGATGGCCACTAAAGAAGGATGTGGTGAAATCTGAATATCTTCTATAAATTCCAGTACTAATAAATTTGCCACATTCATTTTCATTGTATTTTCAAGAACTCGAAGTACACATAAGTAAAGAAAAGATAACAAAATATTAATCATCGCCGTAATGAAAATTGTTAACCCTAAACCACAGAATATAGGACTCCTATATTCTGTGCCTCAACAACAAAAAACAAATCTGTCAACCTTCACAAGTTAAACCGAAGTCTACCGTGACGTCATACAATAGTTAACCTGGTTTGCGTGGTTAAGTTCGAAGAAAAATGACTAATATGTTGCAATCAATCTCATGTATCCATAATTTTGTGTTTTTTTTTACACGCTTTATATTAGCTTCACTTGTATGTTTGTTTGTTTGTAACCGCGATTTTGACCCACTTCCAGACGAACGAATGATTTGAAATTTGACAGGTGTACATAATTTCGGTGACAATGCATTAAAAAATTTTTGTGTGAAAAAAAAACGAAATGGCGGCTCCAATATGGCGTACGAGTTTTGTAATTATGGTCCGATTCGCTTCAAATTTGGTATCTGAGGGTTTTCGTGGTCGGAGTTTATGATTCTTTTGTCAAAATTAGAAAATTCAAGATGGCGGCTCCAAAATGCTGGACCAGTTTTGTGATTATGGTCTGATTCTATTCAAAATTGGTGCGTGGAAGTTTTTGGGGTCGAATATTATGATTCTTTTGTTAAAAATGAAAAATTCAGGATGGCGGTTTTAAAATGGTGCCAAGTTTTGTGATTATGGTCTGATTCTATTCAAAATTGGTATGTGGGGGTTTTTGGGGTCGAAAATTATGATTCTTTTGAAAAAATTGAAAAATTCAAGATGGCGGCTTTGAAATGGCGGCCGAGTTTGTGATTATGGTCTGATTCTATTCAAAATTGGTATGTGGGGGTTTTTGGGGTCGAAAATTATGATCCTTTTGAAAAAATTGAAAAATTCAAGATGGCGGCTTTGAAATGGCGGCCGAGTTTTGTGATTATGGCCTGATTCTATTCAAAATTGGTTTGTGGGGGTTTATGGGGTCGGAGATTATGATTACCTAATGTGATAAGAATATTCCATTTTCAATTTGCAAAAAAATAATAAAAAAAACGCAAAACACGCTTTTATAAATAAACCACACTAAAAAGTAGGAAATGAATAATAGTTTAGAAAAACTAAAAAACACGCTTTTATAGAAAACCAGTCTTAAAAAATAGAAAATAAGAAAAAAAATTATGTTATTTTAAAAAAACGTGGGGTGCCTCGGCCAACAATTACCTATGATCTGAGACATTTCTTACTTTACTGCCCTAGGTGTGTAATGTACTATATAATTATTGATACCATGCACCCCACGCTTTTTTTTAAATAAAATAAAAAAAATTCCTATTTTCTATTTTTTTAGTCTGGTTTTCTATAAAAGCGTGTTCTTTAGTTTTTTTAAACTATTATTTATTTCTCAATATTTTTCGTTTTAAAATTTGACGTTTTCTATTCATCACATTTAATTGTCATCATACTATGCAATACTATACCTATATATCCTTTTTCAAAACTCCTCCGCCACAATGAAATGAATTTTAATCCTGATGATACTATTCGTTATATTATATCAAATTGACGTGCTACATATATTCCAACTTCGGCATACAAAAAACATAAAAAATCATATCCAAAGAAGGATATAATCATCTAAACGCACGATAAATATAAATATAAAATGAAAACATTTTCCACGTATTACCACTCAACGATAATATCTGACGTGTACTCGCATAGATATCCTAGCGCTTATGTATCGTTCTAAATTTTCCGCAAGCGGAACAGCACTTCGGATGGTTTTGTACACCTTCGGAATCATATGAGCAAGAGCTAGACCCTTGTCACACAGACTCGTATATAACAGAAAGACACAGAAAAAGGGAAACTCGCATGAAGGGGACATAATGCTTTTTTCTTACGTGATGATTTTTACCAGTGAACACCTACCGCAAGCCTCGTAAAGAAACTCCATTCCAAAAACAGAAAAACATAAATTATAACCTGGTTAATCTCTACGCCATTTATTCGTGTCTATAAATTTCTTATAACGTATTACCAAATGTTTGATCCTTAAGATGGCTGCTCACTCACAATCGAGATCGAAAAACGCATTAACCTCCAAATATATTGGTTTCCAGGGGGCGGTATCAATTGGATGCACACGCAATAAGCTGAGATCGACTCAAACAATAGCATCTAACTACCTTGTGATATTTCCAGGGTGCTATTTTAACGGGCAAGTCGTTTGGTAATCTTCGCTTCATTCGTGCATATTCGTTCTCAACACTCATCATTCATTGTCGGAGGACAGGAAATTTATTCAAGCTTCGTGTGTTCTATTGAAATCTCCACGTTTGTATTTGTTTTATTTGCTCAATATTCATGGTCGGAAGAACATATCGCTTTGTATTGTACCTATCACTCGCTCAATTTCAGATTTATGTGGATTAGTAGTTTGGTTGAGAATATTATTTTTCTTTGAAAAACATAAGTGGCATTTCTAATTAAATTACAAAAAATAAAAACAAAATATAAAAAATGTAGTTGTTTTTCAAGTTAACAATTTGTTATGAATAAATTCCATATCTCTTCTCCTTAGCCGGGGTATGTACTATTTGAGCCCTAAGAAAGTGAACCCTGAAGATTAACTTCATCGTTTCTTCTCCTGCAGTGGTGTACTCTCCTTATTCTTTTTCAAAGGAGTGTATTGATTGATGTTTCTTCTTGGGGATGATTCTTTGGAGTAGCACACTTTTGAGTCATTTCTATCTCCTCACAGTACCTCCTCCAGTAGTTTCTCTTGGCTTTGTACAGTGCCTCATTGTAGCTGTTCAAGACGTTCTCGTCTCATCAAACCTTCCAGTTTTCTTGGCACTGTTGAATTTTTTCCTCGTCTGCCTCCTTGATCTCGCAAGATCGTCATTCTACCAGGGCACGTACCGGGTGGAGTTCCTTGTGATGAGGGAACAATTGTTGTTGAATGCAGAGATGACTGTGTCATTGAATTGCTCCACTGCCAGCTCTGGGTCTCTGTACTTATTGGTTCTTGTAATCCCGGAAAATTGCGAGCTAGTTCTGCCTCATAGGCTTCCCATTTTGTTTTCCTCAGATTCCGATAAGTTCCTGTAGTGGTGTTTATTTTGAAGTTCATGTGTCTGTGGTCTCTTCTTCAGGCACATGCCATTCCGTAAAAAAATTACCCACATATGTGGAGGCTATCGTTTCGTCCAGTACCTCCCTCCTGTTTTTGATAACGGAGGTTGATTTATTACCTGAGTTCAATATGTCCAGTTCGATTGCTGTCACAAACTATAATCGTTGTTGTCGCCACTGCCCCAGATGGTGTATTGCGTGTTGGAATCGCAGCCGCTTTTCACCTGCAGTCCTTTTTGCCTGCAGTGCTCCTGCACAGCTCTCGTGGGTGGTGATTCAGAATAATCCTAAGGAAAGTAGGCCGATGCAAGGATCACCTCCACTCTACCAATTGTGTTCCCTGTCCCTCAAGTTCACTGCTGTCAAATCCCTAGAGCATGGGTTTGTTAGTGGAGTATTTAATTTTTTTTTATAAGTATACAGGTCCGAGGGCTTCTGCTATAAACCACCTTCCCGCTCATACCTCCCAGACCTTTGATTTAAACCTGTCGAGTCCATGGTTCCTGAATAAGAGACACCTCGAAGTCACTCATAGCACCTGCGAATATTGCCGTGGCAGCCTTACAGTGCTGGAAATATATCTGGATGACTCTTATCCCCCCATATCTTTGTTTGTCCAGGACCCTGAGAAGTATTTTTCTGATTACGCTCGGAATTGTATCCGCTCCAACGTCCTGAACGGAACGTCGTCCACCAAAAAGACCAGGAGTTTCTTTTTCTCTCGGTGTTTTGGCTCATCAGAGTCCATTCCTGAGTCCTCAGATCCGGGTTCTGGATCCGAAGTCTCCGGCTGACCTCCGATGGTGTCTTGGCTGACCCAGGGACGAAGACGAGCACCCTGTGCCTGACAGGGAGGTCTACAAAATTGACCACCATCAATTCGGTCCCCTCATAAACCCTCCTCCCAGTGAGCCCATCGTCTCCCTTAGCAAGTTCGCTATTCCTTGATTTGCGCAGGTCTTCCTGATGGGGTCTGGAAGGGTGCCTCCACAATTGCATTTTGAACCTGGCTGCTTGTTTCTGGTTCCACAAGACATCCAGATGGCGTCTGTTGATCACCGCCAGCCGGATACCTCTGGCCACCTGCTGTAGGTACCGTCGCTTTGTGTATTCCTGGGCCTTTTTAGCTTGGTGGATTGTGGAGGGGTCTGAGAGTCAGATCGGAGTCTTTCTCCGAATCATTTTCAGTCTGGAGGTCCGCCCGTTTTTTTTATATGCTTCACAGGTTTTGGTTTTGCAGCTGTTCATGTCCCAGCTGCTATTTTTTTCGCCTTCGGAAGCATTCGCCTCTGAGCCCCCGAGAGTTTGTTTTTGGGAGGTCTATGTTCTTCATTCCTTCGATAATTTCACCAGTAGCCTTATCAGGTTATGATGATTGCTCGTCAGGCACCGCTATTGGTTTTGAGATGTGGTCTGTGGTTCCCACATCCCACAGCGTATTCCCTGAGTCTGAATTCTCCTCAGGGCTTGTTTCTGTTTTTATTTTGTTTTGTGGTTTTATTCGTCTGAGGGAAGGGGTTGGACCGAATATCTCTTACTTGACCGTCAACACGCCCGTCATTACTCGTAGTCAAATCTCAGCTCTGTTACAGGGCATGAACACCCTCCCTTTGATGTGTAAGGATTTATGTACTTCTTTACTAACATAATATGTAGCAAACCCATGTCAACGGCAATCAAGGTCAAACTCCTCTTGTTGAGATTCAATCATTTGTATGGTGTTGATCACAATTATGCTGCAACGTTTCGTAATTCAATTACAATGTAGATTTCAATCAGTTCGGTACTTCAAAAGATGTTACAAAAATTGATTCATGTCCAGCGGCCGAGATAATACCATACCTGAGTCAAATAACCATTCCTATTGAAGCAACAATATTTCATTCAGAATGACATTCAGAATTGTATAAAAATATTCATTCGTACTGGGGAGTTTCACAAAACTTGCATGTTTTTGCGAAAATTTCGAAAACAACAATTATAACTGTTTAATGAAACGAATGGAGGAATCTTCGATAGATGCTTGCATGACCAAAAATATAAGAAGAAAAATTCATGAATTTAATTCGTCAAATACAGTTACCACCTTTCAAAATGATAAAGAAATGAATACAACAAGGTTTTCTTTCTTAGGACAATAACCATCAGGAAGATATCACACTCCGTGGGATTTCGATCATTAGGTTAAAAAACGAATTTTGACATGAAATAAATCAGTGTCGTCAAAACCAAAACTTCATTTTATAAGTATGTGTACAAATCTTGGTATGATACACAAGCTGTTCGAAAAGGTTGGAGCGATGCCACTAATCGATGGGCTTCAAATGTAGCACTGAATTAAGGTGAGCGTGTGATCATTGTGAACTGGATTTTGTTGAAGACATCTTACTTTTATCGAAGGTAATATCATGAGTGCTAGGGGTTTTAACACTTATAGTTGCACGAGAGGTTTGTATTTTATCGGGTAAATTTGGGTTGTTCAATGAGAAACTGTTGCCTAGCAATTAGACGATAAAAACTATTAAAAACGCGACACCGAAGGTAGAGCGTTTTCAGATTGACAATTTTTCGAGTCAAATTGCTAAAGGAAACAGTTTTGAGTTTGAAAAACACAAATTTACCCGATATCAATACAAACACCGAGTGTAATTCGGCAAGACAATTCAGATACATACACCGCGATAATTGATAAACGAATGAATAAGTGAAAAAACCACTAATGCATTTGTCGCTGTAAGAGTTGCAGCTAACTTTTGCCGCTGTCAAACTGACAATTGCACTGTGGCATATGCGATTTTTTATACATGAGTTAAATTGTCGCTCAAAAATATTTGAAATTCCCGAGAAAGCATTCGTCATGAAAATTTTACTGAGTAGGATTTGCGTCCCATTATCTGAATAAACAACGAAAGGGAAGCTTGGTGTGCTAGGAGACTTATCGCTCAATTTTTTTTGAAATTTTCGAGTGATAAAACCCCTAGCACTAATTATATTACCCCCGATAATAGTAAGGTGTCTTCAACAAAATCCAGTTTACAATAATCACACGCTCACCTTAAATTAGTTCTACTAGAGCCCAGCGATTGGTGGCATCGCTCCAACATTTTCAAACATCATGTGTATTACCAAGATTTGTACAAATGAAAAATAAACTTTTAGTTTTGACGACATTGATTTATTTTATATCAAAATTAGTTTTTTAACCAAATTATCGATATCTTGCTGATGGTATTATTGGACTAATGAGGAAAACACTGTTGTATTTATTTCGTTATCATCCTGAGAGGTGATAACTGTATTTGACGATTGAAACTCATAAATTTTCCTTTTTTTATGTGTGCTCATGTAAGCATCTAGGCGTATCGAAAAACAAAATTATTCGCCAAAACAACAGTAAATGTTCTTTTTGAAATTTTTGTTGAAACATGTAACCTCTGTGAAACTCCCCTGATTCTTTTTCAATACTAATGTCATTTTAAATGGAAAATGGTTGCGCCAATAGAAAGGGTAATTTGAGATAGGTATGGTATTATCACGGCTGCTAATCATGAATCAATGTTTGTAAGTTCCTTTATTGTAACAAGCTGATAGAAATCCACATTGCAATTAAATCATGAAACGCTGCGAAATAATTGTGATCAACACCATACAAATCATTGAATCTCAACAAGAGAAGTGTGGTTCTGTTGACCTTGATTGCCGTTGACATGGGTTTGCGTACATATTCTGTCAGAGAAGAACTTCATGAATCCGTACACACCAAAAGGAGTGTGTTCATCCTGTAAGAGAGCTAAGATTTGACTACGAGTAATGACGGGCGCGTTGATGGTCAAGTAAGTGATAGTCGAGCCAACCCCTTTCCCCAGACAATTGGAACCACAAGACAAAACAAAAAACAGAACCAAGCCCTGAGTAGAGTTCCGACTCAGACTCAGGGGATACCGATGTGGTGGAAGTAATGGGATGTGGAAACCACAGACCACACCCCAAAACCAGTAGCAGGGCCTAACGAGCAATCGTCAGCTTACAAGGCCACTGGTGGAATTATCGAAAGATTGACAAACATAGACCACGCAAAAATAAAACTCTAGGGGGCTCAGAAGCGAAAGCTTCTGAAGGCGAGAAAAAGGGCAGCCGGGTCAAGAACGTCTGGAGAACCAAAACTTGCAAACAGGTGAAAAACAAGGAGGTGGGTGGACCTTCAGACGAGAAAAAAATCAAAGAAACACCCCGTTCCGACTCCCAGACCCTTTCACATTCCATCAAGCTGAATAGGCCCAAGAACACGCTTATGTCGACTGGTACCTACAGCGAGGTGTCTGGAGAAATCCTGCAGAAAATTTAAAAAAGTTTATGAGGCCAGTATGGTAGTGCCAACTTTGGACTCGATCACGAAGACAGTATCCGACTATCCTGAATATACCTTCCAAGCCCAGGGTGATATCAAAAACAGTAACAATATTTCTGCTTAGATAAAAAAATATATAATTATCAATAACCGTCACACCCTTTCTTATTATCACCCAATAGACCTATCAAAAAACTGCATAAGTGAACATCCCTTACGATTCCTTCAATAATCTTCCTTTCTAGATAGTTTACTGAAACTTGTTTTCGAACAAAAATAGGATACGTTACTTTTGAAGTGAAAGAATGAACCTACGGTCAGTATTTTCGACCAAAGCGCTAATCCTATTATGTTTCATCAGGTTTGGATGATAAACCCCAGCCTAATCCAGTTATGAATGGTTATACTATAATTATCGTGTGTGTTGATCTATTATAGCTCCGTATATAAACTAAAATTTGTAGTTGCTTGACTCTATTATTAGAAATTTCATTATGGGTATGTTTTTGTTTCTTGATATATAGTTCCGATGTGGTTCGGTATGGATAGTTAAGAATTATTTCGATTCATGACCAAATAAATCGCTGTGATGAAGTGGAGTACTATGTTTTTATTGAATACCGAAGCCTGATATTCTACATGGGTTTCATTCATTCCTGAAATTTCAATAGACTGATTCACTCAAATTCAACTTGATTTTCCATATTTCAATTCATTCATAGATTCAATTTGTTGTTGTCTGTTATTGAAGTTTTCCAGTGAAGGTACCGTTTCTTGAACGTTTGTGAGTTATCAAAAATGAACTAGTTCAAGAACTATTTCTGAGTCACTGCAACTACTTCGTTACACGTATGATTTGATATATCTGAGGGTGAAATATTTTTTCTCCTTCTTTGATTTCAAATATCTTGTAAGTTATATATGATTTTGTGCTATTTTTCCAAGGATTTCTTTTTCAGTTTGTATTTTTATCCATGCAACCAGACGACGAAGATATTTGCAACATCAAGACATATTGTAGAACATATTTTTTATGTTGCAACACATATATATCTGTCGAAATGCAGCATCATAGTGCTATTTGGAAGATAATATTTTCTCCATTTATCTGAATTAGTCTTTCGGAGTAACCCCAGGTAATTTCCCAAACTCATCGATGAAAGAGCTCATCCGTTCCTGTGGCAGAAATTTGTGAGGTAAATTAAATACCTTTCAATGTGTCTCAAAACAATTTTTTCGTTATTTTCCGCTCTTTGATCCTGAACCCCGCAAATGAAAAAATGGTTGCCAAACAAATGAATACTTAATATTTGAACATGTTTAAAAATGTTGTATGAAGTATGAGGCCATGAAGAATATGGCTTGCCCTGCTCAATTTTTTATTTATTCTTTGTGTTACAGAAATAAGGTAGGCTTGTATCATTATCACTAACAGTTCTCTGACTTATTTATATGAGAAATTTGTCGGTTAGTTTTGTTCTCATTATTAATTCTGTTGTATTTTGCAAATTGAAAATTTGAGAAAGGAACCACGTGTCACTCAAATTCCATTCATACTCCAAACATATAATTTCATCAAGCTAAGGATAATAATTTCAAAATGATACTGTATTTCATACACTGTCACAAGCAAGTATTGGTGAAATATTCATGCAAAAGTTGTGGATGACAAAACTTACATGGGTTGAAAATCTCAAAGGATCACTTCTGGTTTTTTATTTTTAGACAAGAAAATTTGTCCACATACGATTTTATGCTTTCGCAGATAGCAGCATGAAAGCCAATGCTGCTTGTATTAACACTCGAACTGTATGCTTGGCCTATTCCATTTCCTTGATTTGGTGACTTCAAAATCTCATGTGGCTCCCATCAAAACAGTCACCTTGCCGCGTCTTGAGATATGTGACATGGTTCTTTTGATAAATTCGACTCAGAAGGTCATAGAATTTTTTCAAAATAACTTGTGTTTTTCATCGCTTTCATAAGCTGTCATTTAATTGGCAATGGAACTATGTAAAATCCATATATCTCCATATATCAGGTGGAGTGTTAGCACAAGAAATAATCAAATCTCATATTTGGTGATATGGACCACCATTCCTGTCCAACCCAGATTAAGATATATGTAAGAAGTCCAATAATGAATTTTCCCTTGCTGAAATTCCAGCACGAAGGAAGACAATTTTACATATGATTTCTCCTGAATCATTATTCAAAAAATATTTTTGCCATAATTATTCCGTAAGACTTTCCCAATTCAAAAGATTATCCCATTTATTGGCATATATGCTTCGATTTATTTCAAAGAGTAGAGATCCATCCAATAAAATCACTGGCCCTTTAACTGTTGCAGAATATGATGCTGCTTCATATGTAATTTTGGAACAGATCCAACGATTACACTTCTCAAAAAAAAAACTGAATTAAAATCAAATAAACAGATTTTCAACAAAACCCTACATCACCTGAATTAATTTTTGGTTATATCTGGATTACTGTGCCTACAATATGCTGATGTTCCTGAGAGTCAAAAATACCCATTTCGGCTTCCACCCAATTATCATGTAAGGTTTTTGATGCTCACACAGGAACATAAACGTCTGGGACATACAGGAGCCCAAACTGTTCTTTCCAATTTCCCATTGAAATATTGGCCGCTAAACGCTTTCAGACAAGTGAAAATGATCATTCACAATTACACAACCTGTTTTAGATTTGAATGCTCAACCTTCCCATCAGCTCATGGCAGATTGGCCTAAAGATAGAGCATCTATTTGTTAACCTTTTGAAAAAGTAGGTGTTAATTACGGTGGATCCTCTTTTATAAATTCTTCCAGATTGTGTAAAGGTTGGTTGGTTGGTTGGTTTAGGGCTGACGAGCCAGAGACAGGGTTGGCACTTAGCTCCCCTTGACACTGCGACCAGCTGGGGTCTATTGTATCACTCTGTCGTCAGTGGTTTCTCATTCAAACAGGTTTGTGCCTTCAATTAGGTTAAGAAGCCTGTTGATAAGGTTCTTCGGATTCATGCCTGTTTCCGGGCTGATCTCTCCAAAGGTTCTGTGTCGCCTACTACTTAGGGCGTCACAGTCGAAGATAATATGAGAGGCTGTTTCCTCCTCTTCATCACACAGCCTACACTCCACGGTTTCCCTGCGTACTCCCATGGTGTTTAGGTGTTTTCTTAGGCCGCAGTGTCCAGTCAACAGACCTATTATTATACGAGCCTTCGTTCTGTTCAGGTTCAGAAGGTCAGCAGTCGGGGTCCGGTTTGGATGCCCTACCACGACTTTGCTGTGTATTTGCTCGACAGTTTGATCCCAATATTGTTGGTGTCTCCTTTTCATCTACTCATCGATCAGGGTCCTGCATCGGTTTTTGCTAATCCCGTGTGCAGGTTCTGGCCCTGTGAATAGCGTTTCAGATGCTTGTCTAGCTAGCTGGTCCGCTTTGACGTTGCCTTCAATGCCTCTATGACCTGACACCCACATCAAGGTGACCTTGTTGTGTTTTGCCAGCTCGATGAGGTTCTGGAGGCAGTCCCAGACCAGTTTGGACTTTATCTGTCTAGAGTTGAGTGCTTTGATAGCACTTTGACAGTCAGATAGAATGTAGATGTGTTTTTTCCTATAACCACTTTCTAGATTCTTCTGAATGCATACCATGATAGCATGTGTTTCAGCTTGGAATATCGTGGAGCATTCACCGAGTGGTATTATGTAATCCCTTCTTGGCCTTACCCCATGTATTTCTGCTCCCATTCCTTCAACTGTCTTTGAACCGTCTGTATACCAGACTATGTCCGCAGTTGATTGTGATTCTATACTCGGGGCCCATCCAGATCCATCAATTCGTGTTTCGAATGGTTTTTCGAATGAGTATAGGGGTTGCATGTAATCTGAAATCATTTCGAGTTTTTCGATGTTGATTACATGAGTGATTCTGGTATGTTCAGTTGTTCGGATTTCCAGTTTTTCGTTTGTTTCAGTCTGTATGCACTCATCCTGGCCTCTCCAATGACATGTAAGTCAAGGGGTTCGAGGTTGGAGTGCTACTCATTGCACCCGTGATACAGAGACAGGCAAGCCTCTGGATTTTCCCAAGGTTGGTTTTTGCCTGTCTTTGATTTGTTTTTGGCCACCATAAGAGTGAGCCATAAGTTATTCTTGGTCTTATTACCGCTGTGTAAAGCCAGTGCATGGCTTTCGGTTCAAGCCCCCAGGTTTTTCCAAAAGCTCTCCTGCACATCATGAAGGTTATCTTGCTTTTGTTGGTTACATGTTGAAGATGCGGGTTCCAGGTTAGTTTCTTGTCAAGAATCAAGATTGTGTAAAGCCCTTGTAACTAAATGTTATATAGGAGTTTTTGTATGTATGGCCACGGAAGCTGTTCATATGGAACTTGTTTCATCCCAATCAACAGAAGATATTTCACTAACACTCAAACGTTTCATTACCAGAAGAGGTAATCCAACATGTATTTACAGCGATAACGCTACGATCTTTCTTGGGGCTCATAACCAATTGAGAGAATTATATGTTTTTTTCCAAAATCATGACAATAGGAATAGCATAGTTTCATTGACTGCTGAAATTCATATTCAGTGGATATTTATTCCACCTCACAGTCCTCATTGGGGAGGACTGTGGAAAGCTCAAATAAAAAGTACTTAAAACCATCTATGTTGTCTACTAGGAGATGCAAAGTTGATCTTTGAAGAATTGAGTACTGTTCTATGTCGAATTGAGGCTATTTTGAATTCACGCCAAATTTGTCCACTGTCTAATGACTTATCTGATATACAATATTTAACTACCGGTCATTTCCTGATTGGCACTGGTTTAACTTCCTATCCAGAAAAAGATATTTCCCAAATTCCAGAAATTATCAGTCAGGAAATTACATAAATGTGTCCAACTTCAACAAAATTTTTGGAAAAGATGGGCAGTATCGTATTTACGTATACTTCAAAATAGATCCAAATGAATGACTCCTTCTAAAAATCTCAAAGTTACACAGTTAACGATATCGTCCTTTTGGAAGAAGATGACACTCGTCCTTTGAAATAGCCTCGTGCAAGGATCCTTGGAATCATTCCAAGTCACGACAATAAGGTCCGAGTTAATAAACTGAGGAAATATAATTCCACGTTCACTAGACCGGTGACCAAGCTCTGTCCTTTGCCTCAATTATAAAATATTGTAGTCAGTGACTCCAAAGGAGAGAATATATTTGAAAATGTTCAAAAATGTTGTTATAAAGTATGAGGCTAGTCATGAAGTATGAGGCCCTGCTCAATTTTTTATTTATTCTTCGTGTTACAGAAACAATGTAGGTTTGTATAAGTATCACTGACAGTTCTGTGACCAATTTACATGATAAATTTGTCAGTTAGTTTTGTTCTCATTATTGATTCAGTTGTATTTTGCAAATAAAAAAATTGAGAAAGGAACGACTTGTCAATCAAATTCCATTCCTTAATTCCTTTGAATTCCGTCATACGAACATACTCCCAACATATAATCAGTCTGTGGAATTCTTCAATTCCTGGTACCCGAAGTTGAACCAATCCAGGATTGACTAACTGTACACCAAATCGGAGAATATAAGTCATTATCACGAAGGAAAGAAGGGAAGCTGCATTCCAACCTATTTCAATTTTATTTCATGGTCCTTCGAGCCGGATTTTCGGGGACCCCCTCACCAAATATTTCTTATTTATCTCTTAATATTTTTCCACTCAGAAACGAATGAGCTCTTATTCAAAAATTTCGTGATTTTCATTTTGGAAGGTTTCTCCTGAGTGAGAAGCAAATGGGGAGAAACAAAATTCATTTCCAGGCAACAACGTATTGTTTTTTCTTTCACTTTCATGGTCGAAATAATTTCTCCTCATTTGTATGGAAATTAATTCAACGTGTGGTTTGAAAATATCACCACCGATCGCCTTGAGAAAATCAATCGATATGAGTACATTTGATATTTTGTTTGAAATGTAACTTACAAAAAATTCACATGATGAATCTGAAGAATCCCTAGATATTACACGTCATACCAATGATTTCACATATATCTTGTGATTGGATATTGAAATTAATTCAAGCTGTTTGGGAATTTGCCACAGTACGTGCGTTTCTTTCGTTATTCACTCAGCGTATCTTGGGGTGAATCCATCTCATTATCCATCAAATATTTTTTTCCGATAATCATAAGAAAACTCCATAATCCAACAACGTTGTATACTGAAATTGCCATCAGAGGTAATATGAATCGAAATTTTTTCGAATGGAAATCATAATGTTCTTAATATCCCTGAGTTTTCTTCTGGAATTCGCTTTCTCTCGACTGATCCCAACTGGGTTCCATTATAAACGCCGAATATGTTCGCAAGCGTACATTTTCATCCTGAAACAATTTCTCCAGGGTATTCCTATATAAAATCTTCCAAATTAAATCTACCAACCATCTCAACCAACAATTCGATAAAACCTCAAACCCCTGAGCATAAAAAACTCGAATCATCTACACTTAGAGGCGATCCTCGCGAGTGGAATGTATTCATTGAGTGCTCCATCCTTTAGAGTATTTCGAAGAAGATAAAATGCTACCACACAGATTGCATTAACATTCACTATCACTCATCTCACCTCACTGAATTCCTAACAGATGGGTTGAAATGCGATAACATATTTCTTTCACATAAATAAGTCAAGTACAAGTTTGCCCAGTGGACTATGGATTCCGTACTACGTACTGTTATATTTAAACAGTGAGCACGTAAAAGTTGGAATAAATTTACCAAAGTCTTATAGGGCCAGAAGAAAAAAAAAATTTGTACACATCAATTCAAATATTTGAACGTGCACATTTTGACAAATAACTCTTTTGGGTGTATACAATACGTTGAATTTGACGGCATGGTACATGATGAAATTGCCAAGAAGAAATCAACTGAATGTTAAAGCACGTACCACTTATGATATGACCCTGGTAGATACCTGCTAAGAGCTGGCAGCTGAAACCATTCGATCAACAGAATGTTTGAAGAATGTTAGTACTCACAACATAGAAAAAATAATTTAGTGCCTGGGCAAAATTTGTTTACAAGTATTGTATGTCCTTTTTTCGTAAACATTTTTGTGCAGCAACCATCATTCATTTGCTTACATCAATTTCAACTCAGATTGGCCGAGTGGTCTGAGGCGCCAGAGTTAAGGGTCTTCATCCCTGAAGAAACATTCAGGAACGATTTTATTTTCCAATTAATGAAGGGATGTATGAGTGTATTGAGATCAAAATGATGAAAACAATATGAATGAAAAGGACATGTCCCATTATATTTGGGCATTTTTCAACATTTCCATCATCAAAACGAAATATTATTTTTGTATTGTTTCATTTCAGTATTAAAGTCTACCATTCAGTTAGTTAAACGTCATTCCCTCTTTTCTCTTAAAAAATTTCGTTTATTTGTGAATAATTTTACAGGAATGTGTTGTTTTCGCGAAATGGATTTCCTTGCGTTATTCCGTTCGAAATGAGAAATATCCATTTTCATCCCAGATAACTAATGAAGGTTTGTTATTGCAGTCGACTAGTGAAATTCAATTATTTCCTACAATTCTAGATTTAGAATTAAATTCACGTTAAATGACACGCCCCTCAGGTTGCTGCTCCCACATGGCTCATGGGGCAAAGAGAGAGAGAGTATCATACAGCCAGTGTGAGATCTGGCAGAGGGTCGGATCACTTATTTAATTCCCTGCGCCTTGCCATTTCTGCTACCGAACTATAACTACCGTGAATAATATTGAATGGAAGTACATACAATTTTAATCGAACGAAACTCTTTTTACAAGCTTTCATTTAGATTCACCTGTCCCTGTGTCTGTCTGTCTGTCATCAAATCTTGCAAGTTAAATTTGACCAACTTCTAGTTGTCCCACTGACGTGAAATTTGGCAGGTGTTCATAGTTCCCGTGACAATGCATCATCAAATTTTTGTTAGGAAAAAAACAAATTGGATTCTATTCAAAATTGATATGTGGGGGTTTTTGGGGTCGTGAATTATGAATTTTCATTCAAAATTCACAAGTTCATGATGGCGGCTCCAAGATGGCGGAGTTTTGTGATTATGGTCCTATTCGATTCAAAATTGGTAGGTGGGGGTTTTCGAGTTCGAAAATTATGAATTTTATTGTCAAAATTCATAAAATAAAAATGGCGGCTCCAAGATGTCGGACTATCTCTGTGATTATGGTCCGATTCTATTCAAAATTGGTGAATGGAGATTGCGGGGTCGTAGATTATGAATTTTTTGTCAAAATCCATAAATTCAAGATGGCGGACCAGTTTTGTGATTACGGTTCGTTTCTATTCGAAATTGGTATGTGGGGTTTTTGGGGTTATGGATTAAGATTTTTTCAAAATTCATAAATAAAAATGGGGCTCCAAGATAACCGACGATCTCGTGATTATGGTCCAATTCATTCAAAATTTCGGAGTTTTCAAGGTCGAAGATTATGAATTTTCGTTAAAAAAATCACATATTTGAGATGGTGTACAAGTTTTGTGATTATAGTATGATTTGATTCAAAAATGGTAGGTGTGGGTTTTTGGGGTCGAAAATTATGTTTTTTTTTAATTCAGAAAATCAAAATGGCGGCTCCAAGGTAGCAGACGATATCTGTGATTATAGTCCGATTCTATTCAAAATTTGTATGTGGGGTTTTCGGGGTCGGAGATTATGAATTTTCGTTGAAAAAAATCACATATTCAAGATGGTGTACAAGTGTTGTGATTATAGTATGATTTGATTCAAAAATGGTAGGTGTGGGTTTTCGGGGTCGAAAATTATGTTTTTTTGTAAATTCAAAAAATCAAAATGGCGGCTCCAAGGTAGCAGACGATATCTGTGATTATAGTCCGATTTCATTCAAAATTGGTGACTGAAAGTTTTTGGGGTCGGAGATTATATTTTTTTGTCAAATCAATAAATTCGAGATGGCGGACGAGTTTTGTTTTCAAGGTTCGTTTCCATTCAAAATTGGTATGTGGGTGTGGTTTTTGGGGTTGGTTTTTTTTTTTAAATTCATAAAATAAAAATGACGGCTCCAAGATGACCGACGATCTCAGTGATTATGGTCCGATGTTATTCAAAATAGGTGTGTGGGGGTTTCTGGGCACGAAAATTATGAATTTAAAGTCAAAATTCAATTCATATATTCAAGATGGCGGCTCCAAGATGGTGAACAAGTTTTGTGATAATGGACCGTGTCTATTCAAAATTGGTATGTCGGAGTTTTTGGAGTAGGAGATTATGAATTTAGTCGAAAATTATTGATTTCCTTTAGAATTCATAAATTGAAGATGGCAGTTTCAGGATGGCCTACGAATTAACCTTCAGATGGTCTTTTCATTGAAGAACTAGAATGCTCATAACTTACAGGAAAAAGGCCTCATGATGACTATGCATTAACAACAATGCATAGATCAAGGCGTTCTTACTGAAAAGCACAAAATAAAATAATTAATGAAATGCTCTAAAAAGTCAAAAATGATTGCATTGGATGTGCGACGTAGCTTTTCCGTGAGTTATAGATCCGAAAGCTTATCGCTTTTGTATTCGAACTGAAAACTTTGCGCGACACGCTCTTGAATCTATAACTCACGGAATAACCTACGTTGCACATCCAAATCAATTACTTTTCACTTTTTAGCGCATTTGAATAAAAGCTTGTCGTTGAAAAAGTTTTTTTTATTAATTATTTGATTCAATTAATGGTTCAATGGGGCACAGCGGCACGGTGGATACAAACGAAACATTGACTTTCATCAATAGTCTGGTCGAGAAGTGAGTTTCCTGCGAAAAATCGTTCCAAGTCTACTAAAAATATGAGCGATGGCTCATTTGATTCCTGGTATTTTTCAATTTTTTTCCGCCGACGAAAATTTCCTTTCTCAAAAACTATTGATGATAGAGAAAAAAAACAGATTTTTGAAGAGGAGGATATTTCCCATGGAAAAGTATATGCTCCCGAAACTCTATCTCAATTATTTAAAATTTTAATTCAACGCAGAAAATAGGGTTCCGCGCGAGTGTTACAGCACCTCACGAGAGAGCAATGCACATAAAATATTTTTTTTTATACAATTGAATATGGATTTAAGAATAATGGTATCATCTGAACACTTGACGAAACGAAATTTCGTTGGAAAAAAATTTTCCATTTAACTTTTATAATGGGAGGCTATTGTCAATAAAGTAGTTTTTTGCAACCGCCGATTCTATTAAAAACCGAATTATTGTTTAAAGAATGACTCCTTACATTTCTCGCTTCCTGGAGCACATTTTGCATGTGAACTCAATAATATCACGATTTAATTTTTTAAAGTTGGTTATTTTGTCAATTATAAATTTCTAAATTTAACAAAATATGAGAAATCGAGTGAATTAAAAAAATATATATAAATATATTATAAGTTTTATGTCTGACACAGGCATTTCACAACCTTTTGAAAAATGAAATTACGCTATTTGTTTATAAAATATTTGTAAAAAAATATCTGTAAACAAATGGATGAGTTGAATATTTTTCGAAAACTATTTTTTGCATTAGGTTGCTAAGTGTTTATTATGATTGAGAAAAATTATTTTCCTTCATACATTTTTTTCATTCATAATAGTTTTTTTATTTTTTCATAATATAAATAATGTATTAAGAATGTTTCTTCTCAATTCATAATTAATTATTCACTACCTAATAGGAAACTTCCTTTTCAACAATTGGAAATTATAATGAATAATCAGCAAACTAATGCAAAAAAAAACAATTTATGAAAAAAATATTCAACTCATCCATTTGTTTATAAATATTTCATAAACAAATAGCGTAATTATATTTTTTATAACGTCAGACACAAAACTGATATTATATTAATTAACAATTGGTTTTTTTTGACTATATTCACTTGATTTCTCAGATTTAATTAATTTCAGAAATTTATAATCAACATAATAATCAATTTTCAAACAATTTTATAGAGTGATATTATTGAGTAGGTACACGTGTAGAATGTTTTCCAGGAAGAAAAAAAAGGAGTCATTATGTAAACAAGTATTCGGTTTTTAATAAAATCGGCGGTTTGAAATAAACTACTTAATTAAAAAATTCAATTAAATTTTTTTTTCAACGAAATTACATTGCTCTCTTAAGAGGTGCTGCACTCCTGATGTAACGCCCGTGCGGAGCCCTATTTTCAACGTTGAATTAAGATTATAAATGATTGAAATAGAGTTCTGGGAGTAAGGACTCTGAAAGATTCTTCGCAGGAAATTCACTTCTCGACTAGACTAAAAGGAGACTCAATCCCAGGTGATTGTTACGGCTTTGTGTGTTCCTTTGGCGGCATTTATATTGAGAATCTTTGGGAATCATTCACTCCAGCCAAAATGTTTATCCACTAGAGATTAACACTTTATATTGGCAAATTAGCCAGAGTGAGTATCAGTACTACTTGAAATGTGCATTGTTCAGGTTGGAGTATCATTTTTACTTTTTCTGTTTTCATTTTTCAAGTCATTATCGTTAGTTTTTCCATTAAGTCGATTGTTGTGTCATTGGTTCTGGTTTTAATAGTGTTAAGTTTGATTTTTTCAAAGCTGAAAGCATTTTACATGGATTGCATTTCACCCGAAATTTTGGATAGGCGTCTCCCTAGCGAAATGAGAATCTGGGGTGCTCCTAATAATATTGAAGGAAGAAGTAAAAATGCGAAGGAGAGGAAGAAATAGTAACTGTTTATTTTATTTATATTGAAATGAAACATCCGTCTTAAACATTGTTTAATTTCGTTTATTTTTTACAGAACAGATTTGATTGAATGTTTCACGTGTGAGTTGGCTTAAATTATCTCACCTTTTATATGGAATTATACATATCTGATTCAGCCCGAAAATTACTAGAAGGAATCATTCTGAGAATCAGACTATAATTCACAAAATCTTTTTGCCATTTTGAATTATTTCATTTTCAAAAACACCTAAATGGCAACTTCGAATAGAATAAGACCATTAGATCACAAAACTCATAGCCATCTTGGAGCTGCCATTTTGAATTTTTCAAATATGATGAAAAATTCACCATATACAAGCCCAAAAATCCATTAATACCAGTATTGTAGAGAATCGGACCATGAATAACGAAACTCTTCCACCATATTAGAGCCGCAACCTTGAATCTATGAATTTTGATATACCCCCACATACTAATTTTGAAGAGAATCTGACCATAAATACAAAACCCGTCCGCCATCCTGAAACCGCTATTTTCAAATCTTGCATTTTGGTAAAACATTCATGATCTTCGACCCAAAAACCCCTTTCATAGAATTGGACGATGAATCACAAAACCACCAAATTATTATATTCGGTCCTGCAGTGTGATTCCGTGTACTGCAGAATTCCACTTTCCGTCGAATGAGTGAGATGGAATTACGACTGAATTGATGGGTGTGATGCAGACCTAACTGTCGTTTATAGTTTTATAGGGTACACGGAATCACATGGCTGTATGGTGGGGCTGACCGCTCAAGAGTCGCAAAGCTATAAATAGGGCGGATTTTTTCCATCAGGCGAACTTGCTCCGCCATCTAGCGATGAACGTTTCATATTTTGAAAGGCCGAAAGAGGGCGTGGGTTCGAACCCCACCTTGACAGTTTTTTTTAACTTCTTCCTCCAAAATTGAGAAATAGTTTGTTTTGAGACTGCCAAATGATTTGTTTTGGGACGTCCAAAACAAATAATTTCTTAATTTTGAAGGGAAAAATTAAAAAAACTGTCAGGTGTGGAGTACGAACCCACGCTCCCTTTCGAGGATCAGAGCTCCAATCTGGCGCCTTAGACCGCTCGGCCAATCTGACTTGGAGGTGAAACAAGCAGATGAAGTGCACATTGATGATGGTTGAGATATGGAAAATTTTCAGAAGAAGTTTATCTTTCAGTCGCAGATGATTCCACATCTGATTTTACGAACATCCAGGTCATATTTTCAAACAAATCGACATACAAAACTTGTGCACCAACTTTGCCCAGGCACCAAATGATTTTCCTGATGTTTGTTGTGTGTACTAACATATTTAAAACATTCCGGTACTTGATCGGCCAGTTTTTCTGCAGCCAGCTCTTAGCCTGTATCATAAGTAGTGCTTTCAACATTCAATAATTCTCGGCAATTTCCTTTTGTATCAAGCCATAAAATTTGACATATTGTATGCAGAAAAATATCTACTTCCAAATGACGGTATCAAAAACGAGAGTTGACATTCAAAGAAATGTCGATGACGTCATAACTGGTACAATTATGATGTCACCCAAAAAAGTTTCATATCAAAACGTGCCCGTTCAAATATTTCGATTGATATGTATGAGCCATTTTTCCCTCCTGGCCCTGTGAAAACTTTAGCGAATTTATTCCAACCTGGAATATAAAAAAAAATCAAAATGTATTTTCTCAGTTATGATTGCACCAAATTTGAAAAACTTTCTGAACAGAAAATGAAAATCCCATTCGAACAAGGTACCACACAAACCCTCTTCTCAAATTTTTGAGGAAGTGCTCCTAATTCAGAGGGGGTGCAAGAAGAGGGTAATATTTGTATACTGTAAATTGTCAAATTGACAATAGAAATCGACTTTCAGGATTTTTTAAACAAATACAAAATAACGCTAAAAATGAATTCATTCCATACCTATGGACCGCACTGTATATCATATAGTAGGGGTTCCAAATGGTTGAAGCAAAGACTAGCAGACTATTTGAGTATGACATGAAAAGGGTAAGCACGGTATCATAATCTCTGAAAGGATATGTTGTTCTTGAAATGAAAGCTGGTACCTTATTCGCCTTCTCATATCTCATAGGTCAGTATGTATACATGACAGAACAATTTGATATTAAAATTGAATTAAATTCAAGTATATAATTTTAAAACCTAGGATGATTTACATATATAGTAATACAGCGTAATTAAATGTCAGACTTGAATTCTGATATCTATCTAAGCATTGGCTAGGAGATGTTCTTTTAAGGTCAGTTTGAATTTGATCAAATTCATATTTTTTAGTTGTGTTGGCAATGAGTTGTAAAGGAAGAATTTTTTCCTAGTTGATTCAAGACATTGTTTCGGAATTTGTATTATGTTCTTATAGCGAGTGTTATAAATAGGAGTGATTTTCTCTGTTTGTTGGATGATTGGAGTCATTTTCCTTTATGTTTAGGAGATCACAGAATATGTTTGCAGATGGCACTGTCATTATGTTGAGTATTATGAACCATGGTTTACATGAGTCGTTGCTCTGTATGCCCACGATTGCTCGAATTGCAGATTATCAGACCATATGTCTTTGTACTATGGAAAATTGCATGATAGGAAGCTATAGCGGCATTTTGACTCAGGTCGTTTTTCAATTTTCTGAGAGCATATATTTTCTTTGATAAATTGATTGTCAGATTATCAATATAAGTTTGCCATGTTAATTTTGTATCAAGCCATATTCCCAGGGATTTTACGGTTTCTGTTTGATTTTGTTTGGTTTCAAAGTTTAACGTTTTTGTTTTATTTTTATTTAGACAAAGCTTATTTGTATTGAAACAATGTGATGTGTCTTTAACAATGTCATTTTCAAGAGATGTCACATCAGTACATAGATTAAAGCGTTCAGCAAATGTTGTGTTATCGACGAATGAGCAGGTGAAAAGGAGAGCTGTTTGGAAGGTCGTTTATATATATATATATATATATATATATATATATATATATATATATATATATATATATAAGAAATAATAGGGGACCTGAGACACTTCCTTGTGGTACCATTGTAAATCGGGAGCGTCTTGCTCAGACTGTCGCTGGAGAATACACTCTGTGTTTTGTCCGATAGATATGATGATAGTAGTGTTTGCCTCTTAGTCCATGGTGTTCCAGTATATTCAATAGAATATCTTTGCAAACACAGTCGAAGGCTCGACTGAGATCTAAGAAGATTCCTATTGTGGACTGTTTGTTTTCAAAACCCTCTTGGATGTAGGAGACTAGTTTGAGCAATGCTTTCGAAGTGCTTTTGTTTTTTTTATATCCAAATTGTGCTTCTGTGAAAAGTTCGTGTGATTCTAGAAAATTTGCCATTCTGATGGCAATAACTTTTTCTACGATTTTTGCTAAGATAGGAATGAGGGCAATTGGGCGATAATTAGAAATTATTTCTGAATCTCCTGATTTGTAAATAGGTATAATTTTAGCTATTTTTAGTTTACTGGGAAATTCGCCATGCAAAGAAATTTAATTTACTATATAAGTTATTGGGACTAATAATGGTGATATATTTATTTTGTTTAAACATTACCGTAGAGTGGTCAAGGATGTCATTTGCATTGGAATTTTTAAAAGATGTTATAATATTCTTTACTTCAACTTCTGTGGTTGGATATAAAGAAAGTGTATGTTCAGGGTTTTTTTGCTTCTGTAAGTAGCTCTTGTAAGATTGTCCAGATTCATGAGTTTTTTCTATTGTTTCACTAGCTATATTTGCAAAATACTTATTATATTCTTCACTCGTAATTTCATCAATTGAGTGTGTTTGTTTGTTTTCCTTGCTGTTTGTTACTTGACGTGAGTATTTTCTCGATCATTTGTTCTCTTTTTAATGTTATGAGAAGTTGTCCATATTCATATTATTTATTTTTGAATTCAATTTTAGCCTCATCGTTCTCTGAATGGTTTTGTTCAATGAAGTCATGTAACTCCGTTAATTGCTTCCCTATATTGACTACTTCAAGATGTTCTGAAAAAAACGATTTAGGTTTGCTGTTTGCTTTCATCTCGAGTAGGGGAAATGATATATTGTGATAGTATTTTAGGGTATTATAGAATATGTCTAGTGCACTTGTGGCATTTTTTTCAGCGTACAATTCAGCCCAGCTCTCGGAAGCTGAGTAATTGAGAATAAACTTTTATTTCCTAGATTCATTGTGTATAATTTCACTAGGGCACTTGGTATTTTCTTCATTACTGAAATTTATTATCTGTGCCTTATGATCTGACAAGAACCAATTCTCAACTTCCGCATTTATCGATTCTACATTGTCGAATATATCGTCTATACAGGTCTTTGAATTACCTTGTTTTCTGGTATATTCTGTAATCTCCTTTTTTAGTCCAAAAGTTAGGAATATATCAATGATTTCCTTACTCTCTCTCGAGCTAACAGAAAAGTTTATATTGAAATCTCCGCCTATGATAATTTGTTTTTTTATGAAGACAAGCTCTAATATTGATGAATTATTTCTTTGGTAGTTCTAAGTCTCCGCAAGAGGAAGAATATACACATATAAAGATACAGTTTTCCTCGATTAATTTTACACAGCAGGTCTCAACAACCTTTCCTATATTGTATTGGTCAACATTGATTTTTTCACCAAAAACTGATAGAAATGATCAGCAAATCTTTCACAAATAGTTTGACCATCCGTCACATTCTCATCGTCAATGATTGAAGATGTTATCCTACTGAAAGAGTTTTTTCTGTTTTTACATATTGCAAAAATGGTTTGGGATCGGAGGATATATTTTTTTCACATGAATCTAGGTTATTTTTATAGTCATGGTCTGTTAAATATTATAATTTTTTTCAAGATGACATGATCTATGTCGTTATGGTATTTTTTCCATCTCATATGATATTTGTTCATCTCTTCAACCACCTTGATGGTGCAAACAGAAAATCAAGTAAGGATTTTTTTACAGTTTGTTGGATTTTTAGGTACAGATTTATCTATAGCTATATTGATCTGGGAATATAAAAAGGCAGAGGAAATCATTATGCCAATCAATCCCATCAATGAAATTGTTATTCAATTTATAATTTGCTTCATTGAAGTTGAATGCCTGGAATTTCTTCTGAAGATTTCGAGTTAAATCCATATTTAAAAAACCTTTAGACAGCGTAAATCACCAACTCCTCCGGTCAAAGCTTTTCCATTTCGGTGTAAGCTCCCATATAATCAGATCACTTGAAACATTTTACCCAAATACAACCATGCGTGTCTAATCAAATGCCGTGTTTTCTCGTACATTCACCATTTCTGAAGTAGTCTTACAAGGGAAAGTTCTAAGCCCGCTACTATTTGGTCTTTTTTAAGCGGATATTGTAGAATATTTTAAGGAAAATGGTGCTGGTGGTATTAACATAACTGACTCAAATGAACTCCATATTCTTTTGTATGCCGATGACATCGTTATTCTGAGCCAATCCCAAATTGACTAACTGAAAAACTCAAGCTTCTGGAAAATTACACTTACTCAAATCGTCTCTCAGTTAATACTGCGAAAACCAAAATTGTTGTTTTCTCCAGAGGTCCCTATAAAACAGATGCTTTTCGTTTAATGGACATCCATTGGGAAGTACCAACTCATATACAGATGATTTATGATGAATTTGGATATACTTCTATACTTCTTTCTCCCATACTAATATTATTTTTCGCATTATTCGATTATTCCATCGGCCCTGGCGTATAGTTTATATTACTCAGGTAGACTTAAGTGAATTCTTGGACTTTTGTCCAGAATCTCTAACGACTTTGCAAATTTCAGAATTTTTGTCCAATTATTACGGAAGAATTTGGAGTTTTCCATGAGATAGCCCAGTGCCAAAGCCTTTCGGAAAAAAAAATCATCAGCAGGATTGCAATAGTCGGAAATGGTGGTATTAATGATTATACACCGAGAAAAAAAATACAGGTCGATTGGAGTATCGGGGAAGAAGGGGGGTGAGTAATAGGGATTGAAAATGGTTTTCTGTGAGTATGACTCAATCGAAAATCAGCCTTGATAAGAATTGAAATTAGAAACCTAAAATTTTATTTCAGTGCATTTTTCAACATAACTTCGAATTTTCCAAGATAATGGTGAAAATCCGTTTTTTGGTTTTTTGAGTTCTTTGTGCCGAATGAAATTTTCGTAAAATGTTTATTATCAGGTCCTTCAATCCTCATTTGTCCAGAATTTTAAAATTCAATAGTTTCTGAGATATTAACGTTTCTCGGAAAAAAATAAAAATCGAAATATTGAAAGAACATTTTTGATTATTTAATTTTTTAATGGCTCATTTTTTTCGTCTTGAATTGAAAAATGCAATCTTTCAGTTACTATCAAAATCTTGTACTAATCAGGAAATTTTTGTGCTAAATAACAAGCAAAACATATATTGACATCAATTAAGGAAAAAATATGGTAGTTAATCAAAATTAATTAATAGAGTTCAAATAAATAAGCAAACCAAGAAACTTTTGATTCCTCAAACTCTTTTAAACACGAATCACACTCAAATCTTATTGCGTTTCTCCATTGTTCCTCGAGTTGTGGCACAACCT
This sequence comes from Gonioctena quinquepunctata, assembly GCA_018342105.1. Lineage (NCBI taxonomy): Eukaryota > Metazoa > Arthropoda > Insecta > Coleoptera > Chrysomelidae > Gonioctena > Gonioctena quinquepunctata. The sequence goes on from JAFIRS010001400.1 coordinate 34,998, forward strand.
TGAGTTTGGAAGAGGAAAAATAATGTAGTAAAGACATTATTAGGTAACAAAAATTTATTCAGCTTTGCTAATATTTTTTATCAAAAAAATGCGGACAAAAAAACAGTGGCTGACGATGGATCTAAGTTAATTGCGTCAATATATAAAGCTCAGAAAGATGATATTACACTGAATAAACTTAGATTTCAGCATTACGAATCTGCCGCCAAAAAATTCACTTTCAAATTGGAAAAACTTCCTTCAAATGCAAACTTAGCTTGGTTACGAGTTTGGTATGGATAATGCAAAGGAGAAGGAATGGAAAAATAATGAAGGTGTACTTATGCCACAATTTACAGACTGCGATTTGATTCCTGAAAAATTATTAAAAACTATTAGCTGCAATTGCGAGACTGGTTGTGATAATAAAAAAAACGGCTGCCAAAAGCATGAACACATGCACACATTTATGCGGTCATTGTCAATGTCGGTCTTCCTACAGAAAATTAAGACCGTGAAGATGCAGTAGATGAAGACAGTTCCTCTGAATCAGAGGAAATAGAACCAACAGCAAAGACACCAAAAATAAATAGAGATTTTATTTTTCGTTTTTTAAGAATAAAATGTTAAATAATCAATGTAAAATTAATATAATTTGTAATAAAACTTTTTCTTCTCTCATCTATTATTTATTTACAACATTCTATTCCCATCAATTCACACTGCATTTGCTCAAAACGACTTTATTATCATGAATTCTTGGATTATTAAATGGAATATATTTTATTTTTGTATTTTAGCATAAGAATTTTATGATTAGTACAAAATTTTGAATAGAATATCACATGTTTGTGCTTCATATATTGACGCAATTAACTTAATATCTATTTGTGTTTTTTTTTGTTTTCAAGACGGTTTTCGAAGGTGAAGGTATTTTTTTTTTCATCTTGAAGTTCTAGACAAAAATAAGTCCTACAAAAGTTAAGAAATCAAAAATTTTCCTGCTCAATTTTTCGATTGAATTTTTTTCTTCGAGAATCGTTAATGTCTCAGAGACTATTTGATTTTGAAATTCTGGACGAATCAGGATAATTGAAGGACTTGAAAATATACATTTCATAAAAATTTCAAGTATGTTGTTTTTTTTTTCGGCAGGAAAACCTCAAAAACCCGTAAAAACGGTTTTTTATTATTTCAAAAAATTCTAGGTTATGTTGAAAAGTGCCTTTGAACAAAATTGTAGGTTTTTTAAGCTCTCAACCACACCGATTTTCGATTGAGAGTCATACTCCACAGGAAATCCACCCCACCACTCGAATCAACTGAGTACTTGCATTTTTTCTTCCTTGTTTTCTGATAATTTTTACCACCGTTTTCGACTGTTGTGATCCTGCTGATAATTTCTTGAATTCATGATCCCAAAAAGTCAGATTGGCACTAGTCTAAGAAGGGAGATACACTCTATAACTGAATTCAATATTTTCAACCAACCATTGACAACAGAATTGTTATGGTTCTGAATTATTTTTCTCTATATCAATGGATTCTATACAAGTGATTGGTCACAAATAATATGTTTCATCTTATTAACAAAACGTATCCTGTTCGTAGGTTATAGAAGTCACAAATCCTGCCAATTTATTGCAAATAGTGGTGCCCACAGGGAATCAACTTAGCACCTCTCTTATTCTCACTTTCCATAAACGATATAGGAAGTAATATCTCAAGCCAATTTCCACTTTTTGGCAATGATTTGAAAATACTTCGACCCATTGTATCTCAAAAGGACTGCCAAATCCTACAGAAAGATCCTGAATTCTTACACGTTGGTGCACCGAAAATAATCTCCCCCTCAAAACAAACATATGTTGATATTTTCAATATACCCTGAAAAAGAACACTACCCAACATGATTACCATATAAATAACATTCCCCTTCAAAAAAGCACTCAAACCAGAAATCTTGGTGATATTTTTGACTCAAAATTAAGCTTCTCTATCCACTATAATACAATGACATGTGCAGCTAAACGGAGGCCTGGCCCCATTCATCGTAATTGTGAGAACTTTCACTCATAACTTTGTACAGGGTTAACCGATTTAGTTGACAGTACAGCTATAGGAATTCTGAAGGCGATTTATGTGAAGCCAACGAATGAAATCTTTTCAAGGAATACACTGGCTATTAGAAACCAACAATCCGAAGAATCAATCGATCAGTATAATCAAACTTTACACTACTCAGCGAAAACTGTGAGTTTGCAAATGTAGATGCTGAGACACACCGAAAAACCTACATCCGCGATGCATTCATTCGCGGTATTAACTCAGATGCAATCCGTCTAAATCTCGTAGAATTCAGCACGCTAACCCTTGATGAAGCCATCGAGAAAGTTCGGGCTCTTCACAAGATTCATTTAATCTCGTTGCCGTTCATTCTAACCAAAAATGCAATTTCTGTGGCCACTCTCGCCATAAATCGCGCCAGCAATGCCCTGCGATGAATTTCGATTGCAACAACTGCGGGAAGACTGGGCGACCATGTAGTTCTCCCAAGAAAACTAAAGAAAAAACACCTCTTTGTCAACTCCGGACAATGATACAGTTGCTATTCAGGTGAACAATGTACCTACCCATGCTGTAATCGACACAGGAAGCTGATACTTTTATATCGGAACAGTTTGCCGAAAGCTCTCATTCCAAAATGTATCCATCATCAGGTTCTGTCTCCATGGCATGAATTTCGTCCAATGCAAAGATTTCAAATTGATGCTTGGCAAGACTTGACTTACTAGGTCACCTTTACAATGATGCCAAATTGAATGTGCTCCCTGATTTATGTGCCAATGTAACTGTTGGTCACGATTTGCTACCTAGCCCCTACGAAAATAGGACCTCCCCAACTTATCGGAAACATCAAACCAATTATCATGACATCTCGAAAACATTCAAATGACGACTATAAATTCATGAAGAAAAAAATCAGTAAACTCCTTGAAAATGGAATAATTGAAGAAAGTAGGTCTCTATGGGGGCCCAAGCATTCGTTGTAAAAAATGATAATCATAAGAAGGGGATGGTCATTGATTATTCACAAACAATAAATCGTCATACTTTATTGGATAATACCCCCTGCCGTATCTTGAACAGATAATTGAAAAAGTATCTGAAAACTCATATTTTAGTACCATACATTCAAAAAGTGCTCATCATCAATTCCCATTGAGAGGAAAAGATAGACCTTTCACTGCTTCAGAAGTATGTGGTCGGCTTCATCAATTCTTCCGTCTTGCGTTTGGCCTCACCGACGGAGTCCCTACTTTCCCTCGTGCAATCAATAATGTCATTCCAAAAGGAAAATTGGAGAAGCGAAAACAAATCAGGACCAATCTGAAGGTATTCCAGAAGGATAAGAAACGGGAACTGGAAATCCAAAGCTTTGTGTCGACAAACACAGTCTTGTTCCTGAGGAGTCTATCTCATCCGACCCATCTCTCGAATCTCCATCGACTTCTCAGTACAACAACTGCAATCGTTCGACTACAGAACGTCGTTCATCAGAGAGGTTCAAGGAGTACGATATGATTCATTAATGGGAGGGAGAGTATGGTGCTAGAACGGTTCTGGTCCATGTCTAATGAGATGTACTTTCATGAAGTTTTCAAGATATCACATTCGTTGACATATAATTACAGTTTTGTGATGAATAAAGCCTCAATCGTTTAGGAAGGTAATCTCACTACAAAAGTAAATAGTTATTAGTTGATACTCGCTACAAAAAATTTAAAAATGAAATTTTTTTAGCAAAGAATGAAACCGATGAAAAAAATACTGAAAAGCAAAAAAATAAAATGAAACTTCTTAGTCTTAATAATAGCTGAGCTCCTAAGCTAATGAGAATGACTAATTTTGAGTCGAGGCCAAACAAACAATCAACGAAAATCAATGAATTTCTTTAAAAAATTATCATAACGCTACCCTGCATCCCGCTGCCATCCGCTGCCATCATTTTACGGTTCTTCTTCTTTCGGTGCCGTGCCTGTCTTCAAGCGTGGGCCATCCCCATGACAATTTGGTTGAATTGGTCTCTATCTGTCGCTACTCGGAATAGTTGTTCTACTCCTAGTCCGGAATAATCAGGCGAGGGATGTGATATTTGGTACCTCGCATTATATGTCCGAAATAATTGACTTTTTTTGTTTTTATGGTGTTCAGGAGTTCTCGATCCTCATTCAGCTGTCTAAGTACCTCTTGATCACTGGTATGTGCAGTCCAAGGGATCTTGAGGATTCTCCGATAGCACCACATCTCAAACGCTTCTATTTCATTCATGATGTCAGCTTCAAGCGTCCATGTCTCACATCCATACAAAAAAATGCTCCATACGTAACAGCGGAGTATTCTTAACCGTGTCTGAACTGTGAGGTTTCTATCAGTGAGAGTTGGTTTCCATTTGCTGAATGCCCTACGTGCCATTTCAATCCTTGCTCTCACCTCTTCGTCGCACGTTATGTCATTGTTCAGCCAGCTACCCAGATATTTGAAATGTGATACCAGTTCAATGTTGGGTCCGTTGATTGTAATCGGAATTGGTTCTATGTGTATTCTACAGTCATCCATTTCGTTTTCCTGATGTTTACATTAATACCCCATTTTCGACCCGCCTCGTGCATTCTATCCAGCAGCATTTGCAAGTCCTCCATGTTTTCTGCAATGATGGCAGTGTCATCTGCGTACCTTACGTTGTTCATAATTTCGCCACCTATCTTCACTCCCTCTGTCCTGCCATGTAAAGCCTCTCGAAATATGTTCTCTGAATGAAGGTTGAACAACAGGGGTGATGCAACACATCCCTGTCTTACTTCGCTTTTTATTGGTATTTCATCTGTAACGCTGTCTTCCAGCCTGACCACTGCTGTTTGACTATGATGCAGGTTTAACAAGAGACGCATATCATGATAGTCTACGTTATATGATTTTAGACATTGGAAAAGTTTTGTGTATTTGTCTTGGTCAAACGCTTTTTCGAAGTCAATGAAACATATATAGATATTTTTTCGAAAGTCACAACTTTTCTGTAGTAGTGTCCTCATGCAGAAAAGGGCTTCGCGTGTGCCTAGTCCGCTACGAAATCCAAATTGTTCTTTGCCAATGTTGTGTTCACATTTGGCGTATATTCTATCACTCAAAATTAGTTACTCACATTTATACTCAGTTGTTATTGAGACTAAGAAGGTTTATTTTATTTTTTGCTTCCTAAGTTCTGTTTTCGTCGGTTTCATTTTTTGTTAAAAAGTTTTCATTAACACTATTGAATGCCTACGTGAGATCCCGGCTGTGATATGGTCACCCATACACAATATACACATAAACAAAATAGAGTCTATCCGAAGAGGTTTCATGAAATATATTTCATATGAATGGGATGGAGTCTACTCTGAACAAGGTATCGACAATGGAATAATACTGAATAAATTCAAACTAATATCCTCTCAAAACCAAATTACTCCCCCATTTTAACTTTCATGTTCCACGATTAAACTGAAATGAATTGACTTTTTACCTACTCAATTCAAGAACTAACATATTACTCAAGTCACTAGTCGTAGCAATGAACAAACTATACAATCAATTCTATGCCAATCTTGATATATATCAAGAAACTTTCACAAACAAGCCAAAATATTTGAGCCTAGTTGATATGTTTGTTACTTTACTATAAAAGCTTATTCAATTGATCGTGATTATGTTGAATTATGTATTTTCTTCCTTATTTATGTTTTTCTCTTAGAGTGTTTCCAAAAAGTTGAAGTAGAATGATATACATGCATGTACATATGTGTGTATATTTGTCTGTATGTGTGTACAGGTTATTTTTATTCCAATGTTTATATAAAACTGCGAACTTGCCTATTAATATCAATTCATGCCTTTGGGATTTATTCCTGTTAAGACATTATTTCTAAGATACAAAATTTGATTTCCTCCAGGAAAATACTTTGTATGCATAAAGTTATTAGATATTTTCGTATTAACATAAATTTATAAAGTTGTGCTTAAACAAAACCCAGAGCACCCCCACGTTAACGTGCAATTAATCTTTGCCCGCGTCAGTGATCCATTAACTATCGCAACGGTGATCGATACAAAAACACCCTCTTTGTCACCACAATACCTTTTATCTGATGGATTTGTTGATCCCCACCGGTGGATGAAGCTGTCCCACGAATATCACACCTCTCACTCGTAGGAAAGTGCATGTCGATACTGATTTTTTCGATCATGACAAATTGAGACAGAGTAGTTCTTGTGGAGGGGATCTTTAATATACGAGTACCTAGTTGCGAATGGTTCATTCCATCGCGAATTAGCTTCCAACCGTCGATGTTGCGTCGACAAAATTATTAGAATAAAATATTTCTATTTAGTGTCTCAATTCGAACTTGAGGTATTAAAGTCAAAACCTGAATCCTTTTGAAGTAGTAGTGATGATAATGATTTTTAAGCAACTACAATAAATATGTGTGAGCATCATATATATATATATATATATATATATATATATATATATATATATATAAGAGAGAGAAAGGTAGTATCTTGACTGGATTAATTGGCAAAAAAATGGGTGAATCTGGAAATTTTCAGTAACTGAATATTATCCTTGGGGTTGCAGTCATAGAATATATTGGCCTGATGAAGTAAAACTCTTGTTTAAAAAAGAAAGTAGAACTAAAACTAGTAGCCAGTCTTCATACTAAAACGAAAACACCCCTTTCTAAATTATAACAAACCAATGTAATTTACAAATTACCATGCTTGAATTGTGAGGAGGTCTACATTGGCAAGACTGGCTGAAACCTTTCAGGACGCATTATAACACATAAGAGTGACTGCAATATTGAAAAAAAAACAGCTGTGCCCTTGTTGAACACAGCATTAACGAAAATCTTTTCATTAATTATAATAATCCAACAGTTTTAGCAGTAGAAAACAACTATCTCAAAAAAATATTCTTGGAAATGGTTTACGTCAATAAGGAACATAACAGCATGAATAAGAGGTCCGATATAACAAATTTAAGTATTATCTACAATTATATCCTCAAACTAGAACCAAACAGTATTTCCGCGTTGAATTCATCATCGAATCACCCTTTTATAGATATTTGAGTTGTCGTTCTGTGAACAAAACACATGGATCAGTGCACACAAGGAATTGACATGACGACTGATTGAACGGATGAAGTTGACATCGACAATTTCTAGGTTCCGACTTCCCTTCAGTTCTGTGATCACACTGAACCATGTGTGACTGTTCAACGAGAAAAAATTATTTAAACTAAGTAAATTATGTATAACCTGAGCACATGAACAAATTCGTGCTTCAAGTAGTCCAGTTGTTTACAATCAATATTTTGTGTGTGTTGTTTTTGTATTTTCGCCAATGTTTTTCAATGTGTCCAATATTCCAGTGCCAAAAAAAACAACTATTTTTGTTTGTTTTTTCCTATGATGTTTAAGGACATGCATCAGCTATTTTTTTATACAAACCTCACATAAGTAAGTCGATTTTATCATATTTTTAGTGTTATTGTAACACCATTAACGTTTTCAGATGTCTTGAAAAAGAAAATGAAATTTTCGAAAGCTTGACAAGTAAAACAACAGTTTTACTTTATCAGGCCAATATATTATATGACTGCAACCCCAAGGATAATCTTCAGTTACTGAAAATATCCAAATTCACCTTTTTATATATATATATATATATGTATATAGAACCAGTAAATAGTGGGGTTATGCAGCAAATAAAAGAGAACTCTTTTAAGGTTGTCCAAGCTTTCGGAAATTTTATTAATTATTTCCGTCATCAGGGAGAATCTTTGTTGAGAATGATTATAAAGGTGTTTAAATATGATGGTTGACACAGTATGAAGAATGAATGATGATATTATACAATTTAAAATAACTAGTTAAGTATTAAGTAGACTTGACATTTCTTCCCTCATGGGGAAATGACATTCACTCACAAAAATGTGATAATCCTTATTTTAATACTTAACTAGTTATTTTAAATTGTATTATATCATCATTCATCCTTCAAAATGTGTCAACCATCATATTTGAACACCTTTATGATCATTCACAACGAAGATTCTCCCTGATGATGGAAATAATTAATAAAATTTCCGAAAGCTTGGACAACCTTTAAAGAGTTTTCTTTTATTTGCTGCATAACCCCACTATTTACTGGTTCCATCCCTAACTAGTCAGCAACGACTACCCGTTCTCTCTATATATATATATATATATATATATATATATATATATATATATATATATATATATATATATATTATCCCGTTTCGGGTTATCTCGTTATTTCGCTTTCCCTTCATACCGTCGTCATGTTTTTCGTCATTCCATTATCCCGTTATCTCTTTATCCCGGTATCCCTTTAGCCTGTTTTACAATGGGAACGTATATTCGAAATGGGAGCTCACCTCATATTGGTTGTGAAAAATGTGGTTTTATTGTTATATCTCCGTCTTAAGAGCGAGATACAATACATACCAGTTCTTAAGTTTAATCACATGCTTTCACACAAAAGTTTCATCAAAATTGATCCGGTAGCTTTTGAATTATGTTCGAACAAACTAACAGTTTTCCAATTTAATTATAGTGAATATCAACTGTTTATAATGAATTGATTTTCAAATAAATAAAATAATTAATAAAAAAAACTTTTTTGAAATCAAGCTTTTATTCAAATACCCCCTAAAAAGTACAAAATAATTGCTTTGGATGTGTGACGTAGGTTATTCCGTGAGAGCTTGTCGCACAAAGTTTTCATTTCGAATACAGATGCGACAAGTTTTTGAATCTATAACTCACGGAATAACCTACGTCACACATCCAAAGCAATAATTTTGTACTTTTTAGGGTATTTGAATAGAAGCTTATTTTTAAAAAAGTTTTTTTTTATTAATTATTTTATTTTGTGCTTTTTAGTAAGTACCCCTAACACCCACATATAGTATTTCTAATCCCAATTGGACCGACATAAAAAGTTTCGAGAAGGAATTCTCTTCCACACGACTGAACTTCTTTATGATTGTACCAGGAACGCTTTAAAAGTAAAAAGACTGGTAGTATATAAATTTCCCATTTGCCGGGCAGTGCAAATGAACACTCCTCGTAGTGTTCTTATTTTCATTACCGTTCCAATTAGGATTAGAAAAACTATACCAACTTTGAATCGAATAGGACCATAATTACAAAACTCGTTCGCCATCTTGAATTCGTGAATTTTGAAAAAAATCATAATCTCCGACCCCGAAAACCCCCACATACCAATTTTGAATAGAATCGGACCATAATCACAGAAATCGTCGGACATCTTGAAGCCGCCATTTTTATTTCATAAATTTTGTCAGAAAATTCATGATCTTCAACCCTGAAAACCCCCACATACCAATTTTGAATCGAATCGGAACATAAACACAAATCTCGTCCGCCATCTTGGAGCCGCCATTTTGTATTTTTTTCTCTAACAAATGCATAATGCATTGTTACGGGAACTATGAACACCTGCCAAATTTCACGTTAATCGAAGAACTAAAAGTGGGTCAAATCTAACTAGCAAGATTTGATGACAAACATCGGGACAGGTAAATAGAAGCTTGTAAAATAAATCATGTTTGCCTCATCTTGGAGAAATTTACAAACTAATTACTGGAAACAAAATTATTTCTGGATTTTTTCAAATTGTCAGAAAACATGTTTTCCCAAAATATATTTTTTAAATTATTTTTACTCAGATTAATTAAATAATGGAAAATTTGTAACAAATCCATTTGTCATGAAGTATTTCAAACAAATTAGACAAATTAACCTATTTTTTCTATTGCATCTTTTTCCCAAAGGAAACTATCCTCCGGATTAAATTTGAAAAAAATTCCAATTTGATCTTGATTTTTGTTAGCCTAAATTATTTATGCATATAAACAATTAAAAAAATTGTGATATAATCTTTTATGAATCCACATAAAATCAGTTCCACCATTCAAACGTTTGAACAATGAATAAACGAATCCTAATTAACAATATTCTCGATAATCTTGACAGGATCATATTCCATTGGATCATTGGAAAATATAAAATTCCTATTTAATTGTTAATTTTTCCAATGTCTTTTTTTCAAACTGACAAAATATAGAAAAAAATATAAAGAAATTGTCACTTATCCATTTGTTCATAGAGTACTTCGAACAAATGGCTCGATTTTTTTTTCAATTGCATTTTTCCCTAAAGAAAATATTCCTCCAAATCAAATTTGGACAAAAATATACTTTTTTCTTTTTGTTGGCTCATATCATTTATGCATATCAACAATTTGAAAAATAATCAAAATACCATTATTGAAACGATTGAACGATAAATTATAATAAATCTTAATCAACAATATCCCCGATAATAGCATCTTGGTGGGATCAATTATCTTGAGGTTTTCTCAAAAATAACATAATCATTGAAAACTATGAAATTCATATTTATTATCTAACACTTTTTGTCTAAAAATTATTTTCTCCTCAAACTGGTGAAATACGAAAAAAATTATCAGAAAATCGCAGCTAATCCATCCGTTCATAGAGTATTTCAAACAAATCGCACAAAAATCATTAACATATTATTTTCTATTGTATTTTTCTCAAAGAAAACAATACTTCAAATCAAATTTGAAAATTATATTTTTTTATTTCGTCAGCTTACATAATTTTTCCTCTTAAAATAAAAAAAATTGTATATAATCGTATACGTAACGACATCATTTCAGTAGCATTGTTCAAACAATAACATAAAGAAATGACAATATCCTCAATAATAGAAAAATGTTGGCAGGATCATGTTTCTTGTAATCCATATTTAATAGTAAAATTATTTTTTTATGTTATACTCTCGCGCTCGCGGTGCGGAACTCTTTTTTCAACATCAAATTACACGTATAAATAATTGAAAAATACATTTTTTCTATTGGTGCCCCTTTTTACCCATTTAAAGCACGCCTCAGCGTGTTTAAATCGAACTTTAAAAAACGCGCGTTTTTAAAGGTAACCATGACAACATCAACAAATCGAGAAACGTGAAGTCTAAATGACAAATTTTTGATTATTGATCTGACAGGAGTACCTTGTAATGTCAAATAAAATATTACTCACAATTCGTTCATTTATATGTGCTCCTCCATCCATTTGATGAACTTTTCATATTCTTTTTCATATATATCACTGGATTTTCGCGGTATTAACCGCGATTCTGCCTCACTATTCAAGAAATGGATATTAGAATAATTCATTTTTGAGCTCTGGTGACAACAAATATTGATCTTTGGTAACAAATTGCAAATGAATGTTTTTCTCATTTCCATGACAACGAAAGGTATACTGATGTCACATCACGAATACAACCTTCTTGCATTATTAGTTCTTATTTCTATTTTTTGTAGTAATAATACCAGTATATATGATTTCAAAGTGCACCAATAGAAAAAATTTGTAAAAGTATTCGTGGATAACTGGTCTTAAAAACACTTGCTCTATTTCGAGCACTCCGGCTGCGCCGTCGTGCTCGAAAAATCGCGCGTGTTTTAAAGCCCTTTTTATCCACTTATACTTTAATATACTATTTTATATCGGAAATTCCTTATCCTGTAAGAATCGTCTTTCAAATTTACAATATCTATTTTACTTTTCGCATTATCTGCCAAAAATGAATCCCATTTGTTTTCTTAATTTGTTTATAACCTGCGAATATGTTTTTTTCTGAACTTTCGTCCAGACGTTATCCCAAATGGAATGGGACTTGAACCATATTTTTCCTATTTACTCTATTTTTCTAGTATCTTACGAATCATGCACAGTGGATGAAATATCAAAAATCAACCGTAAAAACTCTTCTCAGAACATTTGATAAATATAAATATTTATTATGTCCAATCATGTATGAGATGTTTTGAAATTGAAAATGTAATATTGTTCAATAAACATTGGAATATCAGGTACTTTTAAATTTATGTCATCCTTTGTTCCCCTGAAAATATTACTGAAATTATGACTTGGTTAAAAAACATGAAATGGCTCCCGTATATGTCTAAACGAATTCGGGATTAAATTATACATCAAACAGAATTGAAACAAATTATTATGTAGGTATATAATTTTAATTAAAACTTGAATGAACAATATCAAAATTAATAGTTTATTGTTATTCTGATTTTACACACTAAATGAATATTGAACAAAGAAAGAAAATTCATAGAATAAAAATTAAAGGTTTAATTCGGAGTGATTACCTATACAAAAATAACTCATTTAGGTATTTTTTATATTTCCATATATATATATATATAATATAATATATATATATATATATATATATATATATACATATATAAATATACAAACATATACATCGAAAAAGTTTAGGGATATTCTTCAAAATAGAAGGTATTTTCAAGAATAAGAATAAGAGAAAAATTATACATTTGATTATTAAATGTTCAGTAGTATGGAAATAATGTGAGAAATTCTTGAAATATAAAAAAAAATCTCCAAATCATAAAAGCAATACTTTGTGCAGAGTATGGCCACCTCGTTGATCATTCACAGCTCTACATCTATTGTTCATAGACAAAATGAGATTGTACAGGGTGATTCAAAAGTACTTTGACAAACTTCAGGAAGTGATTCCTCACAATATTCTGATATGAATTGTCTGAATAAATATATGTCCGGAAACGCTTCGTTTCCAAGATACATGATGTTAAAGTTTTATTTTTATTTTCGTTTTTTCCAAATAACTTTCGAAATACTGACCATAATTGAACGAAAATCGGTACTGACAGGTTTTTTGGGGTGTCGAATTCGAACCTGATGTTATTATTGCTCTTCCTTGTAGGGGGCGCCACCTACACGTCTTTTTCTTTTTTGAAGATTCATAACTTTTTTGAGCGTACATCTAGTACATTTTTCAGTGGCAAAAATTATTTCTCTATAATATCTACGTGAAAAAGCTACTCCTGTTACAAGTCGCTATGAGCAACCGTTTTTTGATATTTGGATTTGAAAATTTCAAGTCGATTATTTTATAATCGATGCGTGTTGAAGTTATTACCCTTATTTTGCATTTTTCACAAGAATGCTAAGGAAATGAATTTGACGTTCAAGTATGTTGTTTTGGTTTTCTGTAGAGGGCGCCACCTATTCTATTTATTTTTACTCGTTTAAAATAGTTATTTTTGTATCAAGGGTGCAAAATCTGTATTTGTTTCAATAAAATTTGCAAGAAATATCAACATTTTATTTCAAGAAATTTTGAATATGTAAAATGAAATAAAATGAAGGAAACTAAATTGTATCCAAATAAATTGTTCGAAGTGTCCATCTTCAGCGCAGATACAGGCATTCAGTCTTCTAGTCATTGATTCTCGTACCCACTCGAGAATTATTGGTGTGTTTCTTATTGTTTCACAGGCGTGAACTATTCGATTTCTCAGATCTTCCTTGTTCGCTACTGGAGGTTCATAAACTAGTGACTTCAAATGTCCCCAAAAATGAAAATCTAGCGGGTTTAGATCTGGGGACCTTGGTGCCCACGCCTGGTTAGGTTCTTCTACACCGATCCATATATTTGGATAGACAACGCTAAAATGGCTCGAAGCCCCATCATGCATGGAATACATATATTTCTGATGATACATTCTGAAGTAGTCCCGGCATTCCATTTTCTAGAAAGTCTCTGTAAGTTGCGCCATTCAGTCGGAACGGAAGGAAGAAAGGACCTGTCAAGTAATTATCAATTATTGCCGCACATACATTTACAGAAAATTGATACTGAAAATATCTTTCACTAACTGCGTGCGAATTTTCCAGAGCCCAAACATGGTTGTTATGAGAGTTTGTGATAGCATTTCGGGAGAAGTTCGCCTCATCCGTGAAGAGTACATATCTTAACAATTGAGGATTTCCAGCCAATTTTCTCAAAAACCACTGATACATAGTAGTGCGTTGCGGAAAGTCTCGTGGCAAAAGAGCTTGTTCCCCTTGAATATGGTATGGATAGAATTGTTGATCGTGGATAATTCTCCAAACTGTGGACTGAGTAGAATTGAGAGCTTCAGCAATTATTCCTGTACTTGTTTCTGGGTTTTCCGCGAGAGCATTCAAAACAGCTTCTTCCAATTCTGCTCGTGGTCTTCCAATAATATCGTCTGCCCTCTTGACGCTACCTGTTTCTGCCAAACGACGGTGGAGACTGGTAAATGTTGGAGCTGAAGGCAGTACTTGATTAGGAAATCGCTCCTGGTAAATACGTCTTGCTTCGCGCGCATTGCCATCCGCAAGGTCATTAACGGAATGCATATCCGCTAAATGAGCATTATTGTTGAAATAATCCAATTTTTCAAAATTAGTGTTTTGAAACCTACAGAAACTTCAACAAAACAACAAAACGTTTAACATAATATGTAATTACCAAAACGTAAAAATTCATTTCCTAAGCATTCTTGTGAAAAATGCAGAATGATGGTAATAACTTCAACACGCATCGATTATCAAATAATCGACTTGAAATTTTCAAGTTCAAATATCTAGAAATAGGTTGCTTATAGCGACTTGTAACGAGGGTTGCTTTTTTACGTAGATATTATAGAGGAATTGATCTTTCCACTGAAAAATGTGCTAGAAGTACGCTCAAAAAAGTTATGAATCTTTCAAAAAAAAAGATGTGTAGGTGGCGCTCTCTACGAGTAAGAGCAATAATAATATAAGGTTCGAATTTGACACCTCAAAAAACCTCTCAATACCAATTTTCGTCCAGTCAGTATTTCGAAAGTTATTCAAATAAAATGAAAATAAAACTCCAACACCCTGTATCTTGGAAATGAAGCGTTTCCGGACAAATATTTATTTGGACAATTCATATTGAAATATTGTGAGGAATCACCTCCTGAAGTTTGTCGAAGTACTTTTGGATCACCCTGTATAGGTCATCCTGGGGTAAATTGGTCCATTGGGCTGTCAGAAGCTCCCTGAATGCAAAAGCATTATTGAATCCATCACAATATGGGCGACATGTGGACGAGCATTGTCATGCATCAAATGAATGTTTTCACTAACAGCTCCTGCAAAGGGGCGCAAAATGGGTTGAAGAATTTCACCCAAATATTGATGAGCTGTGAGAAAACCCTGTGGAAAAACGAGGTATATTCTACCGCCAATTGAGTACTACCTCTATAAGTGTGTACTTCCTGGACGTGTCCAAAACGTTCTGGATTTCCAGGTCGTCTCCATACTCTTGTTCGATGAGAATCTGGATGAAATCCAAATCTTGATTCATCCTTGAATAAAACTGTAGCCCATTCATTTGCATCCCAGTTCTGAAATTCTTGAATCTTTTATAATCTTGCAGCGCGATGGCCTCTAGAAAAAGGTGGACACCTTAGTGGCCTCCGAGAATGAAGATTAACTTCGCGTAGACGAGTTCTGACAGTATCTCGCCCAATGGTTATATTGTGCGCACGTTGTAAGTCCTCAACCAACTCAGCATCTGTGATTGTGGGTTGTATCTGTCCTGTATTGCTGTTGTACAACGTCCACGTCCTGGATGATTTTTGGCAGGACTTTTCCTGAAACGCCTCCTTAACCGATTTATCACACTTTGTGAAACACCCAGTTGCTCAGCTTCATCGATTTGTCTCCTACCAGCTTGAAGTAGACTTGATCCATCTCTTCTAAAATCAAATGACGTCGTTCCCTTATAAACAATGAATGCAAGCATATTATTCCCAAGCAAACATATTATTCCCATTAGAGTCACAGTGAAATGAATAAACTTATTGAAATCGAACAATTCAACGCAGATTGCAATTTCCATTTTTTGCAGCATATCATGAATACCCAGTTTTTTTAACTTTTTCACATGTGACTGGCAGAAAAACTTGTTTACATAAATGTTTGAACTGAAAAATAGAAAACATCTGAAATCTAAGCAATATCAATTAAATTTCTCAACTTTTTTCAAAATATCCTTCGACTTTTCTGATGTATATATACAGTGTCACACATAAAGTTCGCAACATATGGAAGTTTCTTCTATTAATATACATAATTAAAATTTGACTTCACAGTTAGTTTTTGCTTGGAAAATGGGTGAAAAACAACTTCCTTCCTTTTGTCATGTGTCTAAGCCGGTCAAATTTGTCATTTTTCCTCAAAAATACTCAAAAAATCAGTTTTTCCTTCAAATTTAGAAAAATGGCAAAGAAAAAAGTTGTTCAGTTTCCGATTTTATACCTTTGCTCCAATTTTTTTTAATTTTTCGAATCTTTGCTCTACCGATTCGAACGCAACATGAATCAAATTTCATAATTTTGATGAATACGAGACTCAAATGTCTTATCTTGCCCAAAAAATAAGCACAGTGGCCTGTTACCAGAAAAAAAAATGCACCTTCAGAAATTCGTCTTTGTTGTTGCAAACTTCATCTAGTTTTTTCATTTCATTGTGAAACTGATTCGGATTCTCAATGTTTGGACGTTAATATGTTATTACATTTATATTTCTTTTTTCAACAGATTTGTATCCCGTTAGCTGCAGATGAGTTCGAAATATTTTGATGTAGTTTACACCCAACAGTGTGACTGTTGGATGTAAACTGTTAGATATAAATTTCGAGCAAATGATAATTTTTCGCAACGTTTTCTGAATTAGTTTCATAAATATCGTATTCTTTATTTTCACCATTAGATGTGTGAAACACATTAAACCAAAATAACTATAACCAAATTCACAACAAAACATCGTAACATCCATTGATTTATCTCAATAATCTCATAGAGAACCCGAATTCATCATTCAGTGTGCCGTCCTTCCCGTTCTATATAAACTATAGTCCTTTCATTCACAGGTTTTGTGGCAATTTTAATAAATAGGGGATTTATGTTAGCACAGCACTCCCGAATGGTATTCTCTAAATGTTCTTTGTTTGCAAATGTTCTGTGCTTTTTGTTTCAGATTACCCATAGAAAAAAGTCCAATGGAGATAAGTCCGGTGATCTTGGTGGCCAATAATCTTCCCAATCTTGTTCTATCACTTTGCCCCTGAACATGTGACTGAGACACTGTTTCACTTCTACCGTTAAGTGTATAGGTGCCCCGTCAAGCTGATACCACAAATTTCGTTCAACACTCAGAGGCAGATGTGTTCTGTTTCTGTTCATGTGAATTGTCATACAGAATGTTCAGAGCTTATCAAGATTCAGATCTTGCTTTAATTCAATATTTTCCTTGAATTTCAATTTTGATATGGTTTAATCGTGGATTTTTGTAAGATGTATTGTTGGATATATAATTTTGATACCAGAACTACTTCAGGAATGTTTTTTTCACAGACATGTATCGACTAGAGCATAGTATAAGGTTTTATAGAAGTGAAAAAGGTAAATAAAATTGTTGCTATGTTGTTTTATATATATATATATACAGTGCTTCTCAAAAGTCCTCTCCCCCCCTTCTTATTTTTGGAACGATTATACATAAACAAGTGAAATTTGGAAACTGATTATTGAAGGTTGCAAACTTCCCTACTAGTGATGATAGATGACGAAATCGTCAAAGATGACGTCACAAGGCCATTGTGACCAATAATTTTAAATGGAACCCTACGGCAAGCGACACCTTTTTTAAAAGGTATCGAAAAAACCTATTCAATGATACTAATTTTGTTTGTGTTTATGACAGTTTTAATGGCTCATTAGTAAACATTAAAATTTAAATTCCATTCAGTATGATCTCAATTACAGATTTGACAATCAGTATCTACCTAAAGAAATTGCTCGAAGTGACCTCCATTTACTTCCTGACAGTGAAATATCCTATTTTTAAACTCTTCTCGTTCTTTTGCAAATGTGTCTGCGTAAACAGCCTCACATTCTGCAACAATACGTTGTTTTAAAACCTCAATATTGTCAGGTTCAGTGGCGTTAACCTTCGATTTGAGGTACCCCCACAGAAAATAATCCACAGGTGTGAGGTCCGGTGATCGAGCTGGCCATTCCGTTGAACCTCGTCGTCCAATCCATCTTCCACGATACTCCTCATCCAAATACCGTCCTACTGCACCGTAATAGTGTAGAAAAGTACCATCCTGTTGGAATATTATTTCCAAATTGCCGAATTCATCTGGATTATCTTAAAAAATTTCAAGGATTGACGGTTCTATTGCGTTCTGCAACAGCTCCAGATGAACCTCACCAGTTTGATTAGTATTTAAAAGAAGAGGCCCAATGATGTGGTTTCCCAGGATACCTGCCTAAACATTCACCTTCTGGGGAAATTGGGTATGTGTTTCACGAAACAGGTGAGGATTCGCGACACTCCAATACCTCACATTCTGTGTTTTTACATTTCCATTTATATAGAAAGTAATTTCGTTACTAAAACAAATTGTTTTGACATAGTCTGGCTGTTGGTTAATTTTAGTTTCCATATTTTCACAAAATTCTAGTCTTCGGTCTGGGTCGTCGTCTGAGAGCTGATGAACCATTTTTAATTTGTATGGATGAAATTTGTTTTTTTTTCAACACCCTGTGTACTGTACTTTGACTGACTCCACAGGTAGATGCAACGTGAGTTGTTGAAGAAGTAGGATTAACTATTACTTCTGCCAGTATATAAATTTTTTCCTCATCAGAAATTTGTGGTCTGCCAGATCGTTTCGCATCATTGATACTACCCGTTGTTTCAAACTTACGAAGAAGCTCCCTTAAATAAGTCCCCGAAACGTGGCGATCGGGAAACCTCTCATCAAAGATGCGTTCTGCTGCATGAATATTTTGTCCAGCTTCACCAAGAATTAGGATCACCTAAAGCACGTACCATTTCGCTTCTTGAAGCACTCAAACGTTCGGCTCACAACAGTTCAACAAATTATTGAAATGTACAAAAATATTAAAACTACCAAAAGCTGCTGAAACAGTTAAACGTTCGATCAACAATACACAAATTATTAAATGTACAAAAACTTGGACAATTACAAAAACGTCGAATTAGGGAGACTAACAAAAACGTCAGCTTATTTGACAACTATCCAGATGCGGAGCTTGAATTTGGAATATTAGTATTAACTGATTCAATTCATCAGAGCTTTGCGTTTTTTAAAAGCGAGTTGCCAACACTGCCATGAGCACAAACAAAATTAGTATCATTGAATAGGTTTTTTCGATACCTTTTGAAAGAGGTGTCGCTTGCCGTAGGGTTCCATTTGAAATTATTGGTCATAATGGCCTTGTGACGTCATCTTTGACGATTTTGTCATCTATCATCACTAGTAGGGAAGTTAACACATCATAAATTGTCAACTACTTCTAACACATTTTATTCTCATATTAAATAAATACTACTCACAAATATTCGGAATTGCAATGGGATCTCCAATTGCTGCAACAGTAGCAAATCTGGTTATGGAGTATGTTGAAGAGAAGATCATCAAATCACTAACATTCAAACCAATATTCTTCAAACGATATGTAGACGATTGTTTAACCTGTATCCCTATTGACAAAGTTGATGAAATTCTAGAAAAATTTAATAAATATCATCCTAGATTGGAATTTACAATAGAGAAAGAAATAGAAAAACAAATAAACTTTTTCGACACAACAATAATACACGACAATACTGGAAAAATTTGCACAAACTGGTTTATTAAACCAAATGCATCAAATCGTTACACTAACTATTTGTCTAACGCACCCCTCAGTTATAAAAAAAATGTTATTCAAAATTCAACTGACAGAGCTATAAAGCTTGCTCACTCAAAATTCAGGAAAAAGAATATAGAAATAATCAAGAATATATTGAAAGAAAATAATTACCCCAGCCACTTTGCAGAAAAAACAATAAAAAAACGAATACATGCGATCTATAATAAAAATGATAATGAAGTGAAGAAAACAACAACATACATACCTTTACCATACATAGGCAAACTATCGAATAAAATTAATAAAACAATGGAAAAACACAACATAACTATTGCACATCGATTGAAAAATACGAACAAAACCATTTATTCAAAATTAAAACCAGAAATACCAAAAAACAAACAAACTCATACAGTATATAGAATACCATATAAAGACTGTCAAAGTACCTATATAGGTCAAACAAAACAATATTTGCAGAAACGAGTACAAGCCCACAAATATTCAAAAACCGACATTACAGCCTTATCAAAACACGAAAAAGAAAATCAACATAAGTTTGACACCAACAACGTTGAAATTTTGACCAAAGGAAGGAATCCAAGAGTAAGAACATTCCTTGAAATGATACATATTAAAAAAGACCCCAATAGCATTAACAATAGAAATGATATCAAAAACTTAAGCCAGATTTATAACAACCTCTTTTAACTTTGTTTAAAGTAATCATAATGAAAACTGATCTTTACATGCTGCCAAAAAAATACAGTCCGGACCATATATTAGAACTCAATATAAACAATCCCATGTACCTACTTATAAAGAGGGTAAAAATGCATGAAAAATAAACAAACCATTCCCGATCACTTCGACGCAGGTCACACTCCCACAATAACCTTCGTACGATGCGAACGCAAAACTCAAATAAAATAATTTGTAAGTGAATACTCATAAATGATACAAATATTTATATTGAGTTAAATAACATGTTATATTTCGAACCATATGTTTTTCAAGAATTATTTCAGTGCATACATTTCGATATTGTGTTAAGTTAAATGTCTCAAACTCCATATTTTTTATTTTAGTGTTTTAACCTGATGATGACAAATACCATGTCGAAACGTCGTTAAGAAAAATTATATGAATTGACTGAATCAGACCTTTATTCCGAGAATTTGAAGAAAATATATATATATATATATATATATTCATGTATTTAAGGAAAGATTTGGCAGTTGATCGGGTTATTTGATGAATCATATATATATAAGTGGTTCAAAATTTGTAAATTGTTTCATAATTTAAAGGTCCAATTTTAGATCTCATCGTTGATAATTATGTAATTATTATCAATTTTCTGAAGTGAGAACTTTCATGATTTCATGTTAGTTGAATTCAATGTACCGATGTCAGATTATAGATGAAAGAATCTCTTCCGTACTTCGGAAGTATTGTTCACAAAATGAAAGGACTCACCAAGACTAATGTTATTTCAATCTCATTGTTTTCGCAAAACATAGTGTGGCTAACTTTTAATGGTGTTCGCTAACTCGGTTAATCTATCGGAATTAGTTTCACTCCACCCGAACAACGAATGCAAACTACTTTTCAGGCAGATTCCTGAGTAAATTATCAAACTTCATGCACCAAACTTCAATGGGACATTGACAAGTTTCCATGAATTTAAATTCAATTTTTAACACAGATGATGAGAAGTAAAAAATGATTATTGCATTTCAAGAACCGAGTAAACTTTGTTAATATTTCATAATCACAGAAATATTGAGTCATCGATAAGAGTGGTAAGATAAAACCCATTTATTTCTGTGAAATTGTGCATGGAATTTGTCTTGAAAGATGCTTATTTCCAAAGAGTGATCGAAAACAATTTGGTAACTCAAAAAATTATACAGAAAAATTGAGTAAGCCCCTTTCCGTTCGCTTTCTTTGAATTGTTAAGCTGAAGTTATATAAAATTCAGACTCATCCTGAACCTGAAATCCATTTAGCGATTGAACGACGCGACGTAATCAATTTTGAACATATATGTTATATCACAAATGAAGCCTTCCTCCCATCAATATCAAATTTCAATGATAACAGCTTTCCTAGAATCCAAGTCAGCAGTGTCAACGGAATATAGTATTTCATTTCCCATAAGTTGCATTGCTCACACCGCAGGCCAGAAGGTATAAAGAGACCCTGCGTGGTCTCACGAAAATTATTATTCATCTATATTTCATTTAGTCTAGTTAGTCAGTTGCAAGTAGTAGTAGATACCCTTCATATTTTCACGTTATGAAAGAGGTATTGTTTTGAAGTTGTGTACCATTTTTTAAAAGTTAATTTTAACGATACGAAGATAACACGCCTAATTCTACACAATCGTTGCATAGTCAATGTGGCTTCGAACAATGGAATTAGATACAAGGGTGATAGTTCTTCATAGTCTTTCGTGTTTTATACATATATTCATATATATATATATATATATATATATATATATATATATATATATATATACCGGGTGTCCCAGTATACCTGTTCCAATGGATTATCTCAGCCATTTCGAAAGATAAAAATTTTAAAATTTCATGATCTCCAATTCGTTCAAAGAACTTTCAACTCAGAAAAACAAAAATTGAAAGTCACTTTCGGTTTAACCGAAAGTGACTCTGACATTTTTATTTCAAATAGCACCCTGTATATTTTTTGCAATTTTTTATTTTTACCTAAAATTGTCTTCTCAACGATGTATCACACTTTGTATTTTACATTTGATTTGATGGAGAAAACGTCAATTGAAATTTCAAATTGAAAGAATTGCAGTAGGCTATGATATTTGTGTAATCATCGTTCGTAGCATTTTTTCTTTTAAGGACAGTACGCTTTCTATGGAATGATCCACTTGTTGCCAAATTCGAGGCCAAGCGTGTGAAATACTTAGCGCTTGGCATACGTCTATAAGGGTATTTCTCTCTGTATGCACGTAGGGCAGCCCGACGATTATTTTCGCATTTTCCATAAATCAGTATCATATCCAATTTCTCTTGATTAGTGAAGTTATCATCATTTTCACGGTTACTCATTCTTGAATGTAGGTTTCTCTGACTCGCACACAACTATTGAGAATTATTAACTGTCAAAGTTATAAACAAATGTATTCAAATGTTTCCATGGCACACTAAGGTTTTCTTTAAGAATTATTAATTCTTCCAGTTCTACTACAATTCCAATAAGTTGAAATTTGACGTTCTCTCCATCATTTCGAATGCAAAATTATCAATGAATTATCAATTATTATTGGAGTCAAAATCAAGATTACACAAAATATCATAGCCTACTGCAATTTTTCAATTTAAATTTAATTAAAATACAAAGTGTGATACATCGTTGGAAAGATAATTTTGAGTAGAAATGAAAAATTGCAAAAAATATACAATGTGCCATTTGAAATAAAAAAGTCAGAGTCACTTCCGGTCAAACCGGAAGTGACTTTCAATTTTTGTTTATCTCAGTTGAAGGTTCCCTGAACGAATTGGAGATCATGAAATTTTCAAATTTTAATCTTTCGAAATGGCTGAGATAATCCATTGGAACAGGTATACTGGGACACCCGGTATATATGTATATATGGATTGGCCTATGCTGACATCTGTTGGTGACCTATTAATGTGCACGAAATTTCGTGTCATTAAAATTCCACGGTGACAGGTCTAAGCTTCACCGCACATATTATACGTGTCACTATCTATAATGGGATGCTTTTCACACACATATATATATATATATATATATATATATATATATATATATATATATATATATATATATATATATATATATATATATATATATATATATATTTATATATATATATATATATATATATTTATATATATATATATATATATATATATATATATATATGTTTGCGTGAAAAGCATCAAATTATAGATAGTGACACCTATAATATGTGCGGTGAAGCTTAGACCTGTCACCGTGGAATTTTAATGACACGAAATTTCGTGCACATTAATAGGTCACGAAATTTCGTGCACATTGATAGGTCACCAACAGATAAATATATGATCTTACCTTCTGCCCACAACCCTGTTTATTCCAAACTGGTAGATAAAATCAGAGCTAGTAGATAAATTCGGCACATTTGAAAGCACTCAACACACCACAATTATCGGAAAATCATTTCTAATAATACTAAGATTCAATTCCCCACTAATTTCTAATGAAACGGCAGGTAGCTGTTTCTTTGTCAACTTTGTGTACACAACAGGTTCTAGCGATTGGTGGATGTGTTAGATGGTAGAGTAGAGTAGAGTAGAGATTATTGGTGCAATTAAATAAATTCCATAACACAAGTCAAGTTAGCACGGTACATATGTTACTAAGTATTGATCAAAATATGATAGACAATAACAGTAGTCACAAGTAAAAATGAAAATTAAATATGTCGATGTGAAAACGATCAACAGTGGTTTGTTAGAGACAAACATTGTTATGAAGAATGGAATCAGTAAGTTGGTTGCGTAGATATTATCAGCTGAGATACATTATCTTCGATTGAATTACTTGACAAGTATTCATGCACCGAATAGATACTGTGTCTCAATGAAAGCTGACGGATTGAATTTGGAGGAACTGAGTTCTTTGTTATTTTCTGGAATTTCATTATTTATATTCAAGTTTATGGAATTTTTAGTTGAAGTATTTGGACGAAGTTTAGGATTGACGATTAAGGTTTTATTTCAAGTGAAATAATTGTATCTGTGTTTATGTATGTTATGATGATAGAGATGGTTATGAATTTATATCGAACAATAGTAGATATAAAGTGCGGGAAGTGTTAATATTTCCAGTTGTGTGAATAGAGGTCTACATGAGTCTCTGAATCCCGCCCTGGCAATCACCCTAAGTACCTTTTTCTGCAAAGTGAAAACACGACATGCGGAGCTGAAGTTACCCATAATATTATGCCATAACTTATGTGTGTGTGAAAGAGTGAAAAATATGACATTCTGAGAACCTCCGTTTCGATCGCGTTCCTAAGTCGTCTCAATAAGAATATTTGATTCGATAGCTCATTACACAATATATTTATATGTTCGTTTCATTTGAGTATATTATCTGGAGTGATACCTAGGAGCTTGATCGGAGCGTCCTTGATATGATACGGATTTGTAGTGAATGTCATGTTTTGGGTTCTGGCATTATTCTGGATTAAATTATCAAGGGTGAGCCACCCCCCTTATTTTATCCGACGCTTCGATATCCCTATCTGTCAGTTCGTTCGGATTTGTATCAGAATTGTAGAAGGTAATGTCATTTGCAAGAAAGACATATTTGAAGCAGAAGTGGTCCAAGGACGGATTCTTGGGGAATCCCTGAAGTTATTGGCTGAGATACTTATGCATAGTTATTATAAAAACAAATTTGTGTTTTTCCACGAAGATAAGATTTAAAAAAAGAATGTGTTTTCCCTTTCATACCATAATGCTCAAGTTTATCAAGCAGCTCTCAAAGTCGAAGGCCTTACTGAGATCACACAGGGTGACTGCAGTAAGTTGACAGTTTTCAAAGCCCTCGACTATGTTACGAACCAGCTTTCGAATTGTAGAGCGGTTTTTCATAAATCCATATTGTTGGTCATTTATGTAATTATCCATGTCGAAGTACTCCGTGAGCCTTTTTTTATGATTTCAAATACCTTACTAATGATTGGTATGATCGATATTGGCCGATGACTCTCGGGTGAATCAATGTTACCTTTTTTGAATACTGGTAAAAATTTGTTCATTTCAAGTACGTCAGGGAAAACTCCTCTACAAAAGCAAGAGTTAAACAGATCCGTGAGTGGGTCTGCGATAACATCTTTTATATTTTTGATGATTTTACTGTTTAGATTATGAACGTCGTAGCAGTTAGTATTTTTTAACGCGTATATTGCTTCAATACCTTCGGTTCCGCTTACAAGGAAGAAGGAAAATCAATTCTCATCACTTGGCAATGATTTCAGAAAGTCATTGGCGTCCTTGTCAGTAGCCGTAAGGTGTTCAGTGATCAGTTTGACAGTGGAAGAATAATACAGGATGAAATCATTATCAATTTACGGTTGATTCAGTGCCTTTATTGCATTCGTCATCAGTTTCCATGAATCCCTGCAACTGTGTTGTGAGTTTTCTATAAAATTACTGAAGGCCGTTTTTTGGAATCATTGATAGAACTACCAGCTGCTCAAGCGGTTCATTTTCGACTGTTAGTGATACGTTAATTTCGAGCAGTTAGTGATACGTTGTTTGCATTTTTTGGCGTTCATTTTGTTGTTTACCAATCAGGAAAAAGTACCCAAAAAGGAATTTGAATTTGATTCACAAACTCCATATGGAGGTCATTAGGCAGAATGTGGATCATTAATGAAAAACATTATTCTGGAGTTATTATTACATATGACGGCCAAAAACCGAAACTATCAATATCATCATCGAAGCAGTTCACTGAAGTTTGTTCTTACTACCGAACACCAAACTCTTCTATGCGTATTTTGAACTTTAATTTTTTTTTATTTCTTGCTTGGAAAAGTCGAAGGAATAGGAAAATTTATTTCTATTGCATTTCCCAAATTCTGTAATGGATATTCCTTCCAATAATCAAGCTATGTTAGAATAATTCAATGAATACCCTACACAAAATAGCTCTTGGATCTCCTAGACATCCACTCCAATACCATATTTCTTATAACAACTCGTGGTGGATGTTAGATACCCTAGGTAGTTATTAGTAGGCTTGTCACTTCTTTCATATCTAATGGTTAATTCAAAAATTGTGTTCGAATTAACAGAAATTACACACAATCAAGAAGCGCTCCACGCTTTTCGAATCAATCATAAAATATAAAATTTATAGACTCTCTTGATTATTAATTTCTGTACCGTTTGCAGGTTCAGGAGGTGATTCGCTGTGGTAATTCCCCAAGTTAGTATAGGTAGATAGATAGATATTTATTTCCAAACTAATAAAACATAGAATTAGTGGGTCGTCAAAATAGTACAATGTATAACATATAAGTGTATATAGACATGTATAAAGTAAAATTTACACTAAGAATGAAGTAAAATATAAGATATGGGGACAGACTGGGGGAGAGTCTATCACAAGAGTTCGAGTTCAGTAATGCTCAGATCAAGATACTCCTTGATCGAATAGAAACATTTTATTAGTAAGAAAGCTTTGATTCTGTTTTTAAACTGATATAGGTTGATGTATATGGGATTCTACGAGTGAGTGATATAGAATTCTCATATGGTCTGTGCCTAGTATTTGAGAGAGATGCTTGAATTTATACAGCATGCTCCTTAGTTTTTTCGTGACGTAGTTAGTGTGTATGTTCCACTTTAGATGTCTGTCAAGGAGTACACCCAGATATTTGAGTTGTTGGACAGAAGATATATGGATGGTTTCGCCATTCAAGTCTAGCGATATGGAGTTGGAGGTTGATAGATACTAAGCATAATATGTGAAAGGCAGGAAGTGAGTTTTATTGTAGTTCACTGTGAAATGTTTTGCACTGAACCAATTGAAAATCAGGGGTAGGTCTTCTTACACGCTTTTTTCAGCTTTTGTCAACTTATATCCTCATAGAAAATCGCTGTATCATCAGCAAAACTAACGACATCGCCTTTTACTTCTATTGAGGAAAGTCCATTGAGGTATATATTAAATTAAAGTGTTGCCCGAGAACTGTTTCCTGTGGTACCCCGTAGTTTACCAATTCTTTTTCACTCAGTGTTCCTTCAATATAGGTAAATTGTTCTCGGCTATTGAGATAGCTGGTCATCAATTTCAAAGGAATTCTTCTGAAACCTATTCTTTCCATCGTATCAAGTAGATGAATATGGCTAACAGTATCGAACGCTTTTCGTAGATCTACAAATACACAGATAGCGGGAGACTTTCTGTCGATGGCATTGTTTATTTTAGATACAATTTTTGCAAGGGCATCTTGTGTGGATTTTTTCTCTCTGAAACCAAATTGATTGTCAGATAAGATTTTGTTTTTTGACAAATAGTTTTCAATCCCATTTTTGAGTACTTTTTCAAGAATTTTTCCTAGGCTCGAGATAAGTGAGATTGGTCGATAGTTTCACACATCCTTCTCAATGCCTTTTTTGAAAACCGGGATGATTTTAGCTATTTTGAGGGCTTTTGGGTACACTCCCGTTTTGAGGGTTAAATTTGTTATATAGCTGATAGGGGCGGTTATGTTGTCACACAGGAGTTTATCTGTGGATATGTTGTCGATACCAGGGCTTTTTTTATTTTTGAGAGTATGTATGATTTCAGCAATTTCGTTTGGATCGGTTTCAGATAGGAAGATTGAATTTGACAACACTTTTTCGGTCTCAGTTTTTCTATTTTCCGCATTTATTTGGTTTGCTAATTTTCCCCCAATCTCACTGAAATACTTACAGAATGTATTTGCAACTTCTTTTTTATCTTTTGTCAAAACTCCATTTTTTTTTGTATTTCATCGATATCTTGTTTTTTAGTTTGAATACAGTCTATTTCTTTCAAAATCTTCCATGAAGAGCTGGAGTCGGATTTATTCTCATTTATTTTTTTTATAATAACTTTCTTCGGCTTTTTTTATCAGTTCAGTTAGTTCATTACGGTATCTTTTGAAAGATTCAATGTTGTCTGTAGTGGGATTCGATTTCATTATTCTGTAAAGGTTTTCTTTTTCATTGACAGAATTCACTAGCCCTTTCGTTATCCATTGTTTTAGAGGAATTTCTTTTTTTTCTATTTTAATCATCTTTGAGCTTTCTTTCATGTATTTTTCCAATTTTTCTATGCATAAGTTTGTGCTTTCATCAGCATACTAAGATTTATGAATATCCATCCAATTTTCACTTACAATTTTTCCTTTCAAGGTATTTTTATTTAAGACCGCTACATGATTCTTCATATTCATTTATGATTTTATTTTCTGTTCTAGGAAAGGAAATTTGTAGCACTGTGGTGAAGTGGTCGGTGACAGTCGTTTCCGCGATGATAGGGATATAGCTGAATTTGTCATGAGAAATGTGATTTTTCACAAACACGTGATCGATGCAGCTTTCCGCATTTCTCTGTACTCTTGTTGGTTTATTAATGAGTGATATATAGCCCTCCATCTCCGTTATATTCAGGTATTCGTTACTTTGTCCATCATTGCTTATGATGTTTACGTTCATGTCTCCAAGCAATATAATGAAGTTTTTTGGATTTGTTAGAGATATAATTCTAGATTTTCATTAAATTTTTTTTCACATGTAGATGGGGGTCTATATATCGCTGTCAATATAAATGTTTTTTTGTTCTCACTGAATTGTATCTGTGGAAGCCTCATATTGTCTATATTCACAATTATTTTTTTGTAGTTGTTCAAAAGTTCACTCTAATGAATAATAACACCATCATTTTGGTTGATTTCACTTTCATTATGAATTGATTTGTATCCTTTTAGAGAGAAAAGTGACTTTCCATGTTTCAGTAAAAACAATAATGTCAAATTCATAATTGAGATCATGTAAAAGAATGTTGAATTCGTCAAAGTTCTTGCTTATGCTGCGTATGTTGCAGTGTAGTATTTTAAAATCATCTGTGTTACCCACTTCAAATAAAAGATTGCATTCATTTAAGTTTTGCGTTTGTTTTGTTTCAACACTATTTGAAGTAAAGTTTTGTATGTATGAATCCATGATTCAGACAGAGTTGTGGGTTATAAATAGAGTACTTCATGAGAGAAAGAAAATATTGCAAGGATTTAAATAAATAAATAATTGAAGAAGTTCGATAGTCCAATGGAGATAGAGTATGGAAAATAGAATAA
Organism: Gonioctena quinquepunctata; assembly: GCA_018342105.1. NCBI lineage: Eukaryota > Metazoa > Arthropoda > Insecta > Coleoptera > Chrysomelidae > Gonioctena > Gonioctena quinquepunctata. Next base: position 64,633 of record JAFIRS010001400.1, read on the forward strand.
ATGAAAGTCTTACTGAAGTTGAGGTGTCATTACTGTACTTAATTTCTGTTCACTGAGTTGGTTTTCGCGTTGGATTCAGTTGCATTGGTTCCTTTGACGCGGAGGCCTTTGGGATACTGGGGGCTCTAGGTTGTTCAAGCGTAATTTTCTTTTCAGCCTCGACTGTAGGAGTAGGAGATGTACTGTTCTGTTTAGGTCCCAGGTTTTCGTCTTTTTCAGGATCTTCAATTCCGTAGGCGACTTCATCAACAAAAAGTCTGTTTCCTTTTATATAACATTCCTTGTATTTCTCTTTTCGACCCCAAACTCGAGAGGTTTACTAGTAGCCACTGAAGAGTTCCAATATCCATCTTCGAGCTCCATCTATCAGACCTTCGACACCAAGTGCAATATATTGTACTCATCAAAACGAAGCATATGTCCCCAAACTCGAGGGGTTTACCAGCAGCCACTGGAGAGTTCCACTATCCATCTCCAGTATCCATCAACAGACCTCGTTACCAAGCCCAATTTATTGGACTATTTAAATTTTGGCGAATATGCTGAGAATCAGTGCATTCGCCATATCTTGTTAAAGTAAATTATGCTGAGAATGGTCTCAGTGCATTCACCATATTTTACTAGTAGCTACTGAAGAGAGAGATCAGCTCCAAGATACCAAATGTCAGTATTATAATCCAAACGAATATACATATAGTAGAACCATTTCCAATTGCAGAAGCTGATTCTATAAGGAACAAATCAAAAACTCACTTCACTAACACGAGCGCACATGCGGAGTAACGGAACGAAAAATGATGTGTACTACTCGTAAACATTCGCCGTCGCCAAACGGAAGATCAAAAGAGCCGACAGTCAACGTGTGTTTGAGTGACAGCTGTATAGTTCTACAGCAGCTAATCAAGACAGACCGCAAGCCAATGATAATGCTTGTAGGTGTGTCGATACGTTGAGGGGAAAATAATATCAGTAAATCACGAGTTATATATGTGTTTCAACAAGTCTGTATAAATAAACGTCGGTAGCGTCTCTGGTCTGGGTATGCGCCGACCAAAATGGCTTTCAAAATGTCCTATAGTTCTGTTGTGTTTTGTTGGAAAATATGGCTTTTTTTCGACCATGGGAAAATGAAATTGCTTTATGTAGTGATGAAGTTGCACAGATGAGTGAGAATAATATCAGATACGAATTTGACAACCAAGACTTGCACATACAAATCCAACAAGTTATTTCAAATATATTTGATTGCCCACAAAAGGAAATATCAAGCAATCTGATAATACAATCATTGTGATAATTGCAGGAGTAACAAAAATAAGTGAAGTTTTCATTTATCGAGTAAACACTAGAGGAGTTGTTGTGGATCATACTGAAAACAGAAAAACGTGTGAGAGAAAAATTAAAGAAATTGACAGAACTACAAGACTTCATACGTAGATTTATGACTTATATAAGGAGAACAGGGTTGCGACATTGGAAGTTATACACCAAAACTAGCAGATTATCCAGATTACACTCATACCAGCGTGGAGACATTGCATCAAGTTTCAATAGGTTGTGGTCTTGAACACAAAAAACTTGATGAGCGCGTGGTGATAACCGAATGATCAAGAAAAGTGTGATGGCGGCAAGATTATTTGCATCAAATGAAAGACTACAGACGTTCTAATAGACCCATTTTTTTGTGGAACATGGTTCGACAGTCATGATGTAGTAAATTACGGTTGGGTAGACAATAGTAAAAATTGCTGTTCAAGAGGGCTATGTTCTAAAGGAAAACGCATTATAATAGTACATGCTGGAACCAAATACGGTTTTGTACCTAACGCGTTGTTATTATTATCTGTTGAGAAATTGAATACTGCTGCTGATTTTCATGAGGACATGACAGCAGACTTACTTGAAAAGTGGTTTAGCGAACAGCTCCTACCTAATTTTCCACCACAGTCAGTAATCGTTATGGACAACGAATCGTATCACTCGCAGCAACTCCGTAAGATACCAAATAGTAGCAGTAGGGAAGCTAAAATGATTGCATTCATGTCTAAAAACAATATACCTCTTCCTGCGACCAATCGTGAGAAAGGCCCAACAAAAAAAAAATTGCTTACTGTTATAAAAGTTGTGAAGTTAGGCACACTCTTCTTAGAATGTCTTCATACTATCGTATATTTAGCCCTATAGAGTTAATATAGGCAAACGTGAAATCAGAATTGCGAAAATGTAATCAAACTCCAAAACTGAGTGAAGAGATTGTAGGAAACGCAAGAAAAGTTATGACAGGAGACTACCAAGAGATTTGGAAAAACTGTGTTGAACATGTTATTGAAAAGGTAGACGAGTATGTGGTTTTACCCTCTGTCCAACCCATTTTGATACCACCAAATAATGATTCTAGTTCAGACGGATCTGACTGTCGTGATGATTGCTTATAATTAGGGGAGAGTTCCTTTGAATTGGACAGCCCATGAACCAGACGCTACAGTTTTCTACTACACCCGATAGTAATTTAGCATCCTTTACGTGAATCCCATTTTCGCAACATCGAGCGACATCTCTTGGAAAATGGCTGAATCTGTAGCTCGCGTCTTGTTAACGAGGCATGCATTGAAAAATCCGTTGCCGGTGAAGTAAATATTTACGTAAATTTGCGAAGTGAATAGCTACGTTTCTAGTGACGATTAGTTGCCGATTTTTTTTATACAAACATCAAGTGATTATCCCTTATCAGACAGGTATGTTAAATCATTGATATAACGATTTGTAGAAATTATATTTTGAGGTTATTTTGAAAACCACATATCCCATGAATCGGACATTCCGACGCCCAGGAAATGGACGTCCAGTTCATGGGCTGCAATGTGTCCGATTCAAGGGAGATGTGAAAGTATGTTATGTAATTCAATATTTAACACGGAAAATACTGTATGTTTTCTGTTCCGGTACTACTGAATGATTTCAACTATTCTCCTAAAACTTCATGACAGTATTTTCACGTAAGATTGAATTTTCAAATAGACAATGCACATCTGCTCGCGTATATTTATTATCATTTTTATAGAAGCTTATCTGTTCATTTTTTTTCAAGGTTGCTGTCTATGATGGCTAAGCGAATCAGAAAGTCTGATGAAGAGATTCAAGATGCAGTGGAGGCTGTAATAAATCAAAATCTTCCCATAAGAAGTGTTGCCAAGAACACAGGCATATCGAAATCTTTATTGGCCAAGTTGGTAAAAAAACATAGAAATTCTCCAGATGGCAATTTCAGATACATAAGGAATATTGGAAATAGGAAAACATTCACGGAAGGTCGTGAAAAGTTACTAGTTTCTTACCTTCGAACAACCTCCAAAATGTGTCATGGTTTGACAACAACGCAGACCAGAAATTTGGCTTACCAATTTGCTGTTGCCAATAAAGTAGACACACCAGCAGAATGGAATAAAAGTAATAAAGCAGGCATTCCTTGGCTTCATGGATTCATGAGTCGCCACGAAGAACTCTCACTGCGTCAACCCGAAAGCACATCATTGAGCAGAGCTTCCAGTTTCAATAAAACAAATACCACAACTTTTTTTTCAAATTTAGAAAAATTGTACCAGAAACACAATTTTGCACAAACATGATATGGAATCCTGACGAAACAGGGTGCATGACAGTCACGAAACCGCTCAAGGTAATAGCTGTACGAGGGACGCAACAAGTAGGGCAAATCGCTTCGGCAGAAAGAGGAACTCTGACAACAGTTCTTTTTTTCATTAGCGCTTCAGGAGGGATGATTCCGCCTGTATCCATATTCCCACGAGTTTACTTCAAAGATAACATGCTCAAGGGAGCTCCGGTTGGTGCCAAAGGTATGGCAAATCCATCTGGTTGGATGACCGAGGAAATTTTTGTTGAATCTTTGAAACATTTCTTGAACCACGTTCAACCAACCGCTGATAAGAGAGCATTAATTATTATGGACAATCATGCAACTCATGTGAATCTGCAAGTTGTGGATGTTGAAAGAAAAAACCACATAATAATTCTAACGTTGCCTCCGCATTGCAGCCACCGAATGCAACCTCTTGATGTGGCCGTTTATGGTCCGTTCAAGTCAAGGTAATACCATTAGAAATCAATTTTATTATTATTTTATTAATAATGTTTTTTATTTTCATTTTTAGATATAAACAAGCTATGAATAATTGGTTAACATGCAATCCAGGGAAAACCGTAACAATATACGAAGTTGCTGAGTTCGTGAATCCAGCTTTTAGTGAGTCATTTACAATCAGCAAAATCTGTAAGAGTTTTGAAAAAACTGGAATATATCCATTTAATTTGAACATCTTCACTGACGACGATTTTCTCCCTTCAAGTATAACTGAGAGACCTGATCCCACATCTATAATAAATCAGGAAACCCTAACCATATCACAATCGAAAGGCAACCTACCAGAGAACGACAATATTTTAGATCAGCCATCTACTTCCGCTGATCCAAATCGTCCTACTACAAGCGGCATCGGCACTGTGAAAAGAAATGTTACGAAAGAAGGAAGAGAAGAGTTAGGAATAGTTTCTCCAGAAATGTTAAGACCATATCGTACAGCACCTTTAAGAAAACAAAGTAGAACTCGTGGCCGAAAAAAAGTAAAATGTTCTATTATTACAGACACACCTGAGGAAGATGAGCTAATGAAAGCGGAAGAAGAAAGAAATAATAAAAGTAAGAAGAGAGGTGCCAAGGCTAAAATAGTTATGACAGCTGAAAAGAAACATTGCTCTAGTGACTCTGATACAGACGGAAACATCTCTCTCCATGATGAATCTCCACCTCCACGGTATCTTAAAGAATATTTGAGTCAAATAGAACAAGAACTTGATCCTTCAAATGTCGAAGAGAAGAAAGATTCTGAGGAATATAATTCTACATGCGTAGCTTGTAGTGGTGAATATCGACTAAGTAGAGGAGAATTCATTCAGTGCCGTTTGTGTAACCAGTGCGCCCACAAATCTTGTGGTATAATTGGGAATTTAAATCTCTTCTGCAAGAAGTGTTTTTGAATTTTTATTCACTTTTATTATACCTGTTCTCATGTTTTTGTACCATTGTCCACTTCATGGGAATAACTATCCATAACAAGGGCAACATCCCATGAAATAGACATTTTATATAATAAACTTAGACTTATTTTTTCGAGTGACTAGCTTTTCTTTTTCTAGATTTTTCTGGAAAAGTGAATCCACAAACCTTATGCTCATATTATGACGGTACAATTTGAACCTTTTTCCTTTGAAATAATATTTCACACCAAAAACAATTAAATTGTCCGTTTCAAGGAAACTCTCCCCTAACCTTTGAAATTGAAGGCTTTAGAATTTCAGTTGTTTCTGTTTTTTATAAGTGTAAGTACCTAGAATATTTTGTTCCGTTTTTTGTTAAGAATTAATTTTTGTTCATGATTTTTGCTTTGAAATTTAGTTTCCTAGAAAAAATCGAATGGGGTACAAAAAGGACTCAGTTCACGACTGGTACCGTGTTTAAACCGAGCGCCCTTGTAGGTAGCTAATATTTTTCTCTGCGTTTTCTTATTTAATATTAACTTTAACCAACTCAACGACCTTATATAATTAAAAAAAAAAAATTTAAGGATGCTATTAGATTTGCAGGGTGAAATTTTAGATGAATAGGTTTTCAATAGGTACTGTGCATTCTGAACCTTAGTATCTTGTTTTGAAGAAAATTGCTTGATCTAGTTATGCTTGACTTCGCCAATTCATGATGATCCAATTGCCTATTAATACGTACGTTCTCGCTTATCACATATTTTTTTTATTTTAACATATTTTTAAAAATATTAAAATATCCAAATAAAATTAGTTATCGCCGCCTATGCTGCTCAAAGGATACCGCCACAAGACTGCGAAACTTGTTTCTCATGCCTCTGCAATTGTAAATGTTCAACTATACCACGTTTCATTTCTATACAATTAGAAGTAGGTTAAAATTGACTCCCAAGATTTGATTACATTAATTGTTAGTTACAAGTGAAGCTAATTTGTTTGCAGCGAAGTGTAGCAATGGGGTCACACTAAGTTATACTAGAAATGAGTCTGTCCATTTTGCCAACACAATACAGCAGATACTTTCAACTTTTTTGTAATTGTAAAATTTCTTAATCGCACGAAAGGACCTTTTTTGGAATAAATTACATAAATGAAGCAAATAATCTGATATTGAAAAAAATTTTGATATTGATAGTCTGAGTAAAATATACACCTACGTATTGAAACTTGAAAATGATAATATCCGAAAATATTATTCATGTTTCGAAACATTGACAATGACGAAACTGCAAACAAAAATAATTCATATCCTCCTGCATATGAAGCAAGTTTATTTATAGTTAGTGTTTATACTGATATTATCTCATACTTTGAATAGGCAGAGAGCTCAGTATTCCTTTTTTCAATATTCATATTGATTCATATAGATTCCTCAGTTTTTCGAAATCAAGCGAAGATAACGGCTGTTTCAACCGTGGGATTGAAACACCCAAAAATACTTTTATGACATATTTTAATTGTGTGTATTTTTTCCGTGAAGTGTATGTTTTCTACTTTTATATCATTTTGATCTCAAATGAGAAGGCATTACATAAGATTCATTGAGAAATGTTTTGTAGTTGTAACCTTTTGTCTATATATGTCTTGATAGAGGGATAGAAAAATCCGGAATCTCGGCCAATTAACAAAGATCCTAAAACGATTACATATGTATTCCAGTCAGTCAATATCAAACAAAAAATGACTAAGAGAGAATTCGAGGGATGAAAGGCCACTGATATATTTCACGTTTCCTGAAAATGAGATACGAAATTCAATTTCAGTGCCTCATTGTAGAAAGCAGATTCTTTCCAGGAATATAACCTATAATCTTCCATTCCGGTTCAGAAAATGGATGCTTGATGTTTGACGAGTTCGGAAGTGTGTCAGCAATCGACGAAAACAAGAAAACAAACTTCACGTTTGTGGTCAGTGAATACTAACCATTCCTGTGTGAAATAACTCCCTTTCCTACTTTTGGTGAGTTAGTTAAAAAAATGAATTATGGGTAGCATAAAGCGCGAAGAAACATAATGTTTGATACAGGGGGGGGTCGACCCCCCGACAAAAATATTCTGGATCATTCAAAAATCGCTAGGGGAGTTTTCAACCTTCAATTGAGAGACATTTAAAAAGTAAAAATTTGAGGAATCAACGAACTCGGGGTAGAATTTTGTACTCCAGAATAAGCAAACAACTTTGTGAGTAACAAGAGTCTGAAAATAAGAGGGTATATAATGTATATTCCACAAAATTATGTCACTTGCAGAGGTATAATCAGAAGTGTTTCTGAGTATTTGTCCATTGATAGAATCAAGGTTGTAACTCAGAGCCCTCTTCAGATTTTGGATGCAAAGCGTTTTAATAGAAAAGAAGTAAGAGAAGATGGAACAATAGAATATGTAACTAGCTCCACTTTGCTTGTAACATTTGGAGGAGTTATACTCTCAAGATATCCAACCAGTAATGCATTGTTTCTCCTGCCTTGAATTTTGGCACAACAAATGCCAAAGCCGAAGTACTTATTCTAAATGTCACAAATTTTTGCCAAACACAATTCACTATACTAAAAATGTCCAGAATACGAAAGACAAAAAGAGATCAAACGTATAATGGCATATGAAAACATTGGATATTTCCATGCAAAAGTGTTGGTAAGAGTGCTCAATTAAAATCAAAGATACAATACAACAATAAATTTGTTAAAACTCAATCCCACAATTTCAAATTACCTACTTGCTAACAAAGCAATTGCAGCAAGCAAAAAATGTCTGAAACAAAAAAGAAATCAAAATTTATGAGTTTTTGTTCCTCCTTGAACAGGGAATCTTATCCTTCACATGTGTGGAGGACGGTTAGAAAATTCAGTTCAATTCGTCAAGGAAAACCTATTAAGACCCTTTCAGATCAACATATATGTTAAATATTTTGGATGCCTCATCAGTATGCCAGATTGACCTGGAACTTTACCTTAAAAAAAAACCAAAAATCAACGAATGTTTAGAGAAAATAGACAACTATTTTTCTCATATTAAACGGGATTTAGCAGAAACATCAGTAATTTCTCTTGAATACAGTAGACAATGGTTAGAATGTAAATTTATAACACAAATTTTTCATGTGACAATCACTCACTTATTAACAACTCTAAAACTACACTGTCAACTAAACTTGGGATACCGGTACTGGTAAGCTACTCCTTACCTAGTAGATGCAATCAACATGATTAACCCATACGGAAATGATATTTGTAATAATAATAGAAATTATAATAAATGCTTTTATTTCCATATGAGACCATAGTCTAACAACAATGATTGTTTTTGAGAAAAATGGATAACCTCAAGGGGGAGTTCACTCTTGACTGCTCTTCCACTCAACCTTGTTATATTAAAATTTCATTATGTGAACAGTCATAATACTTAACCTACCCTAATCTAACCTTAAACTAGTATAGAACGCTAATTTTTTTTCTTTGGACAATGATACACTTGAAAATTACTCACTGGTTTTTCAAATATGATGTTATAGTTCGTTTGAATCTGGGAAAATTGTATTCCTTGTAGTGAGATGGTAGAGCATTATATAACTTGCATACGTTGAATTTGAATCCCCTTTCAAAGAACTTCGTTCTATGAGGAGGAGAGCAATTCCTCAGATCTGATATTGACATTATGAACGCTACTCCGGTATTTTATTTTATTTGATAAATAGATAGGCTGTTTTTTAATATAATTTTGTGATATAAACAGAAGGATAGAACGTCACGATGGCCCTTCATGTTCATCCATCCTAATTCCTTGAGTTTGTGTGTTACTCTGTCATATTTTTTGATCCCAGTTATGAATCTGACACATGAGTTTTGAACTCGTTGAATTCTATTGACCGTATCTTGATCTAAACAAGGGCTATAGATGGGCGCACAAAAAGAGAGTTGTGAAAGTACTAGAGTCTGACAAATCCTCTTTTTTGTATTTCTACACAAACTTTGCCTATGGAGATATAATAATCTCAATGCAATATATGATCTATATATGCATTTGTTGATACGTTGCAGCAACCTTAATGATTTATCTATTATAAGACCAAGTCAGCAAATTCGAGAGGAGCTCCGTAGATATTAAGGTGAAGCGGTTGGGTGAGTTGATCTAATTTTTTACTGAATAAAATAACAGTTTATTTACTTGGATTGAGTTTGGGAGAATGATCAGTCGAAATTCCGGAATTTGTTTGTATGTTACTGTTGATTTTGAATTCTGCTATTACTTCATCACTAGGGGGAAATGAATGGTATAAATGTGTATCATCTGCGTACATATGTATATTACAGTAATCTAGAAACTTAGGCAGTGGGCTTGTATAAATTGTGAAGAGCTGAGGGCCAACAATTGATCCTTGTGGTACACCTCTGCTGATTATCCTACAGTAAGATAACTCATCTTTGATTCTGACTACTTGTGTTTGGCCTGTTAGATATGACTTGAACAGCTTCAAACCGTCGGCACATATGCCGCAGGAATTCAAAATTGACAATAAAATGTTATGTGTTTGAACAGGCCACCCAGAAATTTTCAGACTCGTGCACCTTCGTATATACAGACGCATCGCATCGGCAATGGAGAAAAAAAACTGGGATTGAAGTATACAAACCTAAAATCAAATATTATTTTTCCCGCGGGGTATCAGATTCACTCAATATTTGCAACGAAGAAATCGCAGCAATTAATTCAGGTATCGGAACTTGTTTGCAAAAAAACATAGAAAAATGCATCGTCTTCACAGATTTTCTCAATGCCATTCATAAATTAAAGCAAAACGAGGTTCAAACATCGACTGATTTAATTTCTCTTGCCACCAAGAGAATGATTTCCGAATCCAATGAAAACTAGATAAACTATCAACTAGCATGGATACCTGGACACGCCAACATAAAGGGAAATAAAAAAGCCGATGTACTGGCCTCGATTGGTAGGAATTCAAATGTTTCTTATAAAATTGAACTCTGTAAAGAAGATATATTACCTACCCCGAGGAGTCAGATTGAAACCAGATTTTGCAACTTTTGGGAAAGAACAATCCAAGACCAGGAAAAATTGTACTCACACACAGGAAAATTATCCACTCATACCATGGTACAAAAAATTCCCATTCATCAACAGGCGACACATCACGACAATTATCAAAATGCGGACAGAGCGCTGTTTAACCGGCTCCCATCTATACAGGGTGTAACAAAAGTACGTTAAAATATTTGAGTGACGTATTCCTGAGACAATTCATGAAAAAAAGTCCATATAAACTTGTGTCCGGAAATGCTTCGTTTCGAAGATACAGGGTGTTGAAATTCAATTTTTTTGTTCGCTTTTTAAAAATAAATTTTGCAAAAAATAAGTTATTTACACGAAATTCAGTACCCGGGATTATTTTGACGTGGGAAATCATGATTTTGTATTAATTTTCATGTTACATCTAGAGGGCGCTGCGTACGCTGTCATTAATTATTTCAAATTGCCCCAACATTTTTGACAGTAAACTTTTGGTACTTTTTATGAAAAAACCTTATTTCCACACCTTTTCCAAGTAAAAAAGGTACATTTCCTCAACAACGCTGGAGGTGATCGTTTTCGAAATATTTACATTTTCTATATCGATGCATGTTACTTAGCTCCTAGGGTGCTGAGTGAAGGTGCTGAGAACATTACAAAAACTAAGTATGTGGTAGGTCTCGTCAAAATGAACTACTTTTTTCCTATGAAATGTTTATCGAAAAATGATTTGTTTTCGAGATACAGATTGCTGAAATTTTTCAAAACATGGTTGGTTTTTGTCAATTTTAGTTATTTTCATCAAACTTTATACGCAGTATACCCGGACAGACTTCTTCTAAACCGAGCATTATCGAACTGCTTAATCAGTTTAGCCAAATTTGATTTCAATAATTTCTGTCACTCTCCGCTTGCAAATTGAGTTAATTGAATCGAGTAGGCTATGAACGTTCGTTTATAAAAATAGAAGTTCGCTGTCACATTTTCAACTATTCATTGACAAATTCACAGTTCGGAGTTTATGAAGTGATTTTTTGGTACCATGCCCGACTTTACAAATGTTGAAATGACTGATATGGTTTTTGCATACGGCTTGGCTGACGGAAATGCAACCGAGGCCAGACACATCTATCAGGAAAGGTATCCCCAACGCGTTACTCCTTGTGCAGCGACATTTGCGAATCTTTTCTGACGACTTTCCGAATCTGGAAGCTTTAAAAGAATTTCTTTCAAAGCTTCCAGATTCGGAAATTCTGCAGTAGGACGGCCACGGATTACAAGAACTGTAGAATTGGAGGAGGGAGTTCTCGAAGAAATTAGTGAACATCCAGAGACAAGTACAAGAAAAATTTGTCGAATTTTAAATGTGAGTCACATGACCGTTCACAGAATTTCAAAAGAACAGAAATTATATTCTTATCATATTCAGCGTGTCCAGGCACTTACGCTACGTGATTTCCAACCACGTATCGAATTTGCTAAATGGCTTCAAAGAAAAGTCGAACAACATCCCCAAATTTCATCAAGAATCCTCTCCACAGATGAGGCTAATTCTTCAAGAAATGGTATCATGAACTTCCATAACAACCACATCTGGGCGGAAGATAACCAACATGCGATAACGCAAACTCATTTCCAAGACAGATTCTCATTCAATGTATGGGTGGGCATAATTGGGGATTATTCAATTGGGCCCTATTTTCGCCCCTTACGTTTAAATGGAGATGCTTATCGAAATTTTTTGGAACACGAGCTTCCCCATCTTATGGAAGATGTTCCCATTGGTCTCCGAAATCACTCTTGGTTTATGCACGATAGAGCCCCTGCTAGTTTTAGTCTGATAGCAAGAAATTTCTTAGATGTAGAATATCCCCAACGATGGATAGGAAGAGGAGGCACTCAGCATTGGCCCACGAAGTCACCGGACCTCAATCCCGTCGATTTTTTTTGGGGACACCTAAAATCACTAGTTCAAAACAAGCAAATGTTGAGGGATCGCATCATAGCTTGCTGCGGAACGATAAGAAACACTCCCGGCATTTTTCAACGGGTGCGGAATTCTTTGATGAGCAGAGCAGAAGCTTGTATTACTGTTGGGGTCGTCACTTCGAACAGTTGTTGTAATAGTTATTTCTTTCAATTTTTATATGTTTAATTGCCTAATAAATAACATAGTACTTCTCCGAATCGTTTCTTTACAAACTCCGAAATGTAGCACTTTCTAATTAAATAATTAAACCTGACAATTTTTTTGATTTGGATTGATTAAGCAGTTTGATAAAGCTCAGTTTGAAAGGAGTCTGTATTCAAAGTTAGATGAAAATAACTGCAGTTGCAAATAACTTATGACAAAAACCAACCATGTTTTGAAAAATTTCAACAATCTGTATCTCGAAAACAAATCATTTTTCGATAAACATTCCATAGAGGAAAAGTAGTTTATTTTGACGAGACCTACAACATACTTGATTTTTGTAATGTTCTCAGCAACTTCACTTAGCGCCCTAGGAGCTAACTAACATGCATCGATATAGAAAATTGTAAATATCTCGAAAACGATCATCTCCAGCGTTGCCAAGAAGGTGTACCTTCTTTACTTGGAAAAGGTGTGGGAATGAGTGAATAAGTGGGAAAAGGTGTGGGAATACTGAAATGTATCAGAAGTTTACTGTCAAAAATGTTAGGGCAATTTGAAATAATTAATGACAGCGTACGCAGCGCCCTCTAGATGTTACATGAAAATTAATACGAAATTATGATTTCCCACGTCAAAAAAAACCCTGGGTACCAAATTTGGTGCAAATAACTCATTTTTTGCAAAAGTTATTTCTGAAAAGTAAACAAAAAATTTCAATTTCAACACCTTGTATCTCCGAAACGTAGCATTTCCGGACACAAGTTTATATAGACTTTTTTTCTTAAAATTGTCTCAGGAATACGTCACTTGAATATTCTAACGTACTTATGTTACACCCTGTATGGAATTGGATGCAGAGAAACTCCACTTTGTAAAAGTGGAAAAGTCAAAGACCTCAACCATATGATTCTAGAATGTGCAATAAACCAAATGTGAACTTGTACCAACAGCGAGAAAAGTCTATTCCTTTGTTGTGCTATCTGTGTTATAACCCCCTTTGAATCTCTTCATTACCTGGACACCTATAGTTGGGAAGTTTTGAGTTATTTTTAGACCAAACATATCTAGTTACAGTATCAAGCAGAATATAATTAAAGAGAGAAAACACGGGCATTAATAATATCACCTCGAATGAGACGACCATAATGCCTAGGAAAGGGTGATTGGGAAAATCACTGAAAACTGGCAGAGTGCCCCTAAGAAGCAGATCCATAAAACAAGCAAGCAATCATTCCGGTTCAACTGGAAGTGGAAACTCCTTGTTCGCGATTGCTATAAATTGATGTTTTTCCATGAACGACTGTCAACCCTTTGTTGCCATGTGGGCCCGCAAAGGTACCACACATTCTGTTGTTTCCCAGATGTGCCTAATCCACGTCATATGGAACCACATGTGCTAACACTCTACAATGAACCCCTGCACTCATGATCTATGTGCTCAATTCATTTTGAGCATTTGATAGTGCGCGTTATTCGCATATGATCGGTATTGTTCCGGCTGTTTGTGGCGTGCGGCTGACCTAACCTACAAAGAGTCGCTTACTTGTGAAAAATTAATTATATTTCAGGGAAGTTTCGTTCGTATTTCCTTCGAAAGATATATTCTTTCATTTCTATTGATTCTCATTACTTATATAAAAGAAAATTAATAGCACATTTGTTTGGAAAGTTTGTGGTTCCAAACGAAAGCGTGATTTTGACAGAAAAAATATTTTTTACACACCTTTATGGATTTGAGCAAATTAACTTCCGATGATGTCTACACCCTTATTGATTCGATATCATGTGATACGGGTTCAATTACTACTAGTCCTCCATCAACTGAATGAAAAATTAAAAAAATAGTGGCAGAGGCTATTCTGACATTTCTTAGACCTAAGCATTGTGAGCTTTCATAATTTTTAGAGACCGATCTTTAGATTCGAAAAACCTAAGATTGAAAAATTTCGTTTGACCGTAGCTACAGGATTGATTGGTGCAGATCCACGCACCTCTAGAAGAGGAAGGAAATCTTCAAACCATGCACATAACAAATTCAAAGTTATGGTTCCTAGAAATAAAATTTTATAAGTGTGCACATTTGCCAATTCATGGAGCAAAAGTGAGGTGTGCACACTGTAGCACACGTGCAGAGCCCCATCGTATTCGATGTCATCGAAAAACATGCAAAGTTGGTCTTTGTTTGACAAGTTCGTCGAATTATAATTCATGAGATATAATTATATTTTCCATTTAAATTTGTTCGTAATGAGCTGGTGGTCATAATACGGAACCACTAAATAAATAACAAACTACAATAAATAAATAAATGTTTTTGAATCATTCATGAAGTATTCACCATATAATACCCCATGTGTGAAAAATGAATTATTTTCATCCAATAAAAAATAATTCCGGCTGCAGAGGGTTAATGCAATACTGCGTTGGGACCCAATTTCCTATTTCATTTATCCAATGCAGAATGATTTTTTGATTTGTCCATTTCATTCCCTAGATTTCTCTGAATACACTAGAACGAAATAATTTTGAAATTGTCGGGAAGCAAATTTCATGTGAGATGTGAAATCAATATATTCTTAACATGTAGGTTGTGATTTTCCATGGAAAAGTTATTCCATGCCTATTGAATTACGCTGGCAACTCCAGCCTGAAGATTTCCTGGAACGGTGATTACTTAATTTTGTATCCCTATCTTTTCCTCCTTTCGGATGATACAAATGGAAACTTCTTCAAAGGCAACATTATTGACTGGCAATCCCATTATCGAAACCCTCCATCGGATGTTCTCCAAACAAAAAGGTGTTCGTCCTGAATCCTAATTTCGAAACATTAATGGAGAAGGGACGCAAATGGAAAATTACTATTCTCAAATATGAATGTGATTCCTGAAGCACTCTATTTCCAGAAACGAATTCGAAGGAATTATTTGTTTAAGCAGCTCAATGGAATGATTGATAATCAGGGTAGGAAGTTCATTTAGGATTTCAACTCAACCGCGTTGAATTTTTCAAAAACAAGAAAACATTTTCAGCAATGAATTCGAAAGGTGATCGAAACTTTCGAAAATCTCAATTCTATCATCAGGAAGACCACATTAGAAAAAAATAAGAATATAAAAATATTTTCATGAGAAACATCATATGAATTTCATACTCAGGTACGTCTTTGTTGAGATTGGTTTACGAGGAAGGAAAAATCTATTATACTACTACAACACATGCAAAATCCAAAAATAGTTAGTGCTAACATTAATGAAATAGGAATAAATTGTCTGGATCATGTGGCATGTTTAGTACAGCTGAATCGTTAGCAACATGCCGGCAACACCTGTCTTTTTTGGCACTGACTTCAGTGAATCCAACTGTTGATGTGTACTCAAATTTGTGATAGGAGCAAATTTATATATATATATATATACTCATATATATATTGTAATGTAATGATGAATTGAATAATAATAGTTGTTGTTATAATATGATAGCTAATAGTTTTCACTCTTCGTTGTGAGCCAGATTGTTTTGATATAGATAAGTATTTTCGCCCTGTATAATATTTTTTGTGATGTAATAATAATTGCTAGCTAACGTCACTGTTCTCTCGTCACGTTGCTGCCAATTGTTATCACTTCCTTACCACAGCTAAGCACAGTTGGTACGCCTCCTGTCTCAGATAGCCGGTTCAGGCAATTGAGCCACTAGCCACTGCTTGATATGTCAAATTTCAATTTATTCAATGGTCATAAGTATGATTGTGGATCATTGTAGAAAACAAACGACAAAGTATCAAAAAGCAATTATTTCCTTTATTCAGGAAAACTTAATTTTACCTGGCCTACGAAAGATAACTTACTCTAAAGTGAATCTACAAATATTCATGGATAATCATGAGAATCGTTCATTGGTAAAATATACACAACCTCACTTTTACCTTGAAAGTGAAAATTTCTTTAATAGTTCGAAATCAATTGAAATAAAGTTATTCCGATGGAATATGCGTTATTAGTGAAATTGTTCAGTTCGGAATGTGTACTATGGAAGGTTTATACCTGTCTGGAACTGTCGCTGTTCAATACACGCCAGGATTTGGATTCCTTTTCTCTCCAATGCTATCAGGAACTCCAATACCAAATAGAAGGAACCATACAAATTCAGCAATCAGCTTTGTATACGGTGTACCAATAAGGTAATGTTGGTTTTCCGCTTATAGTGTTGAAAATTGTTCAATTTTTCTTTTTCCCAAAATATAACGTGGCATTCGTTTTGAATTTATTCTCGATCTCCTCTCTGTGGCTTTGTTTGTTGTCACCTGGATACCAATTTTGTTCCTTCCCTCCGATTCGAGTTTTTGAATTCGCGCACTATATTGTCACTTTTTCACTGTTTGTGGTTATTTGTCATAACTTATACATAAAACTATTTTTCCATTCTTATTAACTATGTACAAATTTCAATAATAATGGCCTCTGACACTCTCTCGTTCTTATTCCCTCACAATTTCAAATTCTACATGTGACCATCTATTCCCTGATTGGCTATTGTCATCAAGAAGTTTGCTGTTCTACCATTGGCTACTTTTAGTCAGCTACAATTCCATATACTGTATTGTTCAAATTTATAAATTTGTAGATCACATTTTATTCAGGAAAATTTTGTAAATCTAGACTTTTTGTTGTCTTTTGAAGAATTATGGATTGTAATCATTCTGACAGTGTATGAAATTGATTGTGTTATATATTTGGACATTTTCATCTATTCATATCATACATAGGCTTATAAAGGAAATATAATTTAAAAAATTATGTAAAAACAATCTCTTGAAACTAATAGCTATTAAGTAATTATTCTTTTTGTGGGTTTTTTCCTTTTAAAATATATAACTGGTTTTTCATAACATAACAATATATATATATATATATATATATATATATATATTTTATGATTGGAACTTTATTATTTATTTATGATTCATAATTTGTTTCATTGATTTTCCTATCCTTTTAAGAATGAATACCTATCATAACAAAAATGAAACTCCCATTATATTTTCTTACTCTTTTTCAACACTCTCTTTATCTTATCCCAGCTCAGTCGGTCCACCTATGAAGAATGAGTCGTCTCTGTCATCAGCAGCAAGGTTCAATAGTGCTTACTTGGCACACAGCTCGATGTCAAATATACTGTTTTGTGGGGAGAAATGTGTTAGATGCAGATGAACAAAAAATGCAGAAAAATGATGAACAAGAAATGCAGAGAAATTGTCAAATAGTTTTTATTGAAATTATTCCTTAAAATTGACTTATTCTGCGCGAAATACAACTTATCTTACTAAAAACAGTGATGAAAAATGGTAAACTTTCTTGTGCATGATAAATACATGGTGAATTAACATTTGAATGTTATGGACAGTTTGTGAACATAGAACAAACGAACCAAAGTTGAAATTGATGGGCACAAATGATCAAATAATCTGGACCAGTTATGTTGCACTGTATTCAATTCAGCGTTTGAAATACCTGCTTTCTGGTATTCTCCTCTCTATTGGAAGGGTTCGTGCTCACTGGAACATACAGCTACACTGCATAAAGCCCCCTTTTTTGTTCCTGGCAATGGCATGGACTGGACTCTCGTTAATTTTTTAAGGTGAGTGATTTTTTCTTGTTTTTATATTCCCATTCGTATTTGAATTATTTGTAAAAAGTTTAAAGATATTTCTGCTCGTTTTTCTGGTGTTTTTCTTGAAATAATTTTCTCTTAAATTCGTCACTGGCTTCGTTTTCTAACACAATTTTACATCTCTTCCAAGCTTGTTACTGTTCCTCTTGGCAACCCGCACATTTTGTTTATTTTCACAAATTTTAAAAAATATTGCCACTTTCTATCTGATTATTAGTTATTTTATTGTATATTCAACATCAATGTATTGTTGGTCACATACTTACGACAATAGAGATACTTCAGGACTGACATTTTGATACAAATGCGTTGACTAGAGCATGTTATAAGATTCTAGAATAATGAGAAGTGAAGAAAAATTGCAAAACAAACATAGCATGAACCACGATTACTTAAATACCTAATGATAACAATAGTGAATTATCATTTTAATTATCATATAAACCATACCTAACTTGACAATATATATATATATATATATATATATATATATATATTGTTGAGAATCGCCCTATATATGAAGAATGTACAGAATCACCATATATGATCCACAAAAAATAATGTTGATGTGACATATTTCAATGACAAAGTTGTCTAATTTTGAATATTGTTTTTATCGAATATATTTTGCTGAACAATATAAAGAATATCATTTATCTCGATATTATTGATAGGTTGTAACTAACTTCGGGTAAAAGTTATATACTTCCTCACATAATTTGGCGACCGTGACAAGACAAGAAGATAGATGGACAATTGATGAAAACACTAGATGTTCTTAGGACCTCTTTCACAAGAATCCACGATGCAGCTATCGATGAATTACAATCTGCACAACCTGATTCGATTGCTATCCAAGCGAAACTACATATCCTTCAACAGAAAATCGACATACTTGAAGAACTGGATAAGAAATTCATAAATGCCATACTTGATGCTGATTCTGGTGACATCGATATCGATAAAGAAATGGAGAAAGCTGACCAATATGTTATGTGTTCCGACAAACTCAAACTCAGAGTACAGTAGCTATTTAGTGCTCCTTCATCTGAAGTGATTACACTGATCAATCCAAAGATGAGTTCGGTTCAGATTCACGAAAAATCAAACTTCCGACAATCGAACTTCATCAGTTTGGAGGAGATATCCAAGATTGGTTGAATTTTTGGGCTCAGTTCAAACGCATCCATGAACATAAACAATAATCGAATGAAGATCAATTTCAATATCTTCTACAAGCGACTATTCCCAAATCTAGAGCGGCACAGGTCATTGATAGTTATCCTCCTTCGGGTGATTACTACCCTAAAGCAATCGAGAGTTTGAAAACAAGATTTGGACGAGATGACTTGTTGGTGGAAGTATATGTCAGAGAACACCTCAAACTAATATTGAATAAATTCCACGGGAAATCAAAACTTAACTTTCTTTATGGCAAATTGGAAACTCAACTGCGCGCACTCGAAACTCTGGGAGTCACATCTGATAAATGTGCTGCAATGTTATATCCTTCGATCGAATCGTGTCTTCCTCAGGAAATTATTCGTGTATGGCAAAGACGTACATATTTTTCTACAATGGACCCCATGAAAGTACGGCTTGACAATTTGATGATGTTTCTTTGTAATGAAGTTGAGAACGAAGAAAGGATAAGGCTTGCTACTTCGAGTTTCGATTGACCAAAAGTTAAAAGAAAAGAAGTTTCGACAACAATTCCAACAGCATCCGGATTAGTGAGTACTCATGTACCTAAGTGTGTGTTCTGTAAAAAAAAATCACCTAAGTGTAGAATGTGATGAACCTAGAGACATGAGTTCCGAAGAACGTAAGAAAATTCTATATCAGAAGGGATGTTGTCATTTATGTCTTAAATTCGGACACATAGCCTGTAAATGCAGATCTGCTGTTCAGTTGATATGTAAAAAGTGTGAAGAAAAACATGACACGTTGATGAGTCCTAAAACCAACACTTCAATCGACAATTGACGAAATCATAAGAACTACAGAGAATCTTCCGAATCATACTCACACTGACGTATTTCTGCAAACTCTGGTGGTACAGTTGCAAGGAGAAGACAAAGTGAAAAACGTTCGAGTGATTATCGATACTGGTTCCGAAAGATCATATATAAATAAATTCACAGCAAGGGATATGGAGTTCAAAGCTATCTGATCTGAAAAAATGATAAATGCGTTGTTTGGAGGATACAAATCTGAAGCAACGAGTCATAATTGTTATTGGGTGAATTTGCAGAGTTTAGATAGAAAATACTCATGCAGTCTGGAAGTTATTTATCAACCCATGATCTGTACTGATGTTATGTCCATACATGAGGGTCCATGGATGGAAGAACCTGTCGAATTGGGTATTCAGATCACCGATAGGAAACAAGGCCCAATAGATATACTCATAGGAGCTGATGTAGCAAGAAAATTACTTTCTGATGTTCGTTATGTTCTAAAATGTGGTCTAATAGCTTCTCTTGGATGGAACTGAATGGGAGAAAAGTCTTCCAAAAAGTCATATTCCATGCTCACAACCACTCTATTTAGTAAACATTTGAATATAAGCGATTTGTGGAATTTATATGTGTTGGGTATAACGGACTTAAAAGAACAAAAATCCACAAAAGAACATGAAGAACGATTATGGAATATTTTCTAGCTACAGTTCATAGAAATAGTGATGGAAGATACGAGGTTAATATGCCTTGGATTGAAGGAATTTCCATTTGGCAAAAACTAGCTTAGATTCCCTGGAGACAAAACTGAACAGAGACGGATACTATCAAGAGTATAATAATGTTTTGCAAGAATGGTTATCCGATGGAATCATAGAAATAATACCTGATGAAGAAATTGATTCAAGAGGTTCTTATCTTCCTCATCGACATGTACCAAAACTGAGAAGCAGTACAACAAAACTTTGACCTGTCTTAAATGCTTCTGCTAAAATGAAAGATTCTCCTCCTTTGAATCAATATTTGGAAAAGGGTTTGAATTTGATTAGTTTGATACCTGTAACTTCTTTGAGATTCCGTTCGTACAAAATCGGCGTCATTTCCCACATACAAAAGGCATTTCTACAAATCAGCCTCAATAAAAGTGAACGAGATTTTGTACGATTCCTTTGGTACGATGAACATAGAAAACTTACATTTTATCGACATACCAGGGTAGTTTTTGGTATCACATGTAGTCCCTTCTTGTTAGGAGCAGTGATCAATCATCATCTACAAGAAGCTGTTGCGAGCAAATGTGATATATTCTCTGAAAGTACTATAAGACAATTGATGGGAAGTTTTTATGTGGATAATTGTATTACGATTGTTAATAATGAGGAAGAACTACACCGGTTCATCAGAGAATCACAGGAAGTAATGACTGATGCGAAGTTCAATCTTCTGATAACTCTCCTGATAACTCTCGACAACTGAAATCTTCTGTATTGGGATTGATTTGGGAAAAGCGGACAGATGTGTTGCAGATACCCTTCGATGGTTTCGAAGATCTCAATCTAGAAAAAATTACGAAGATAATTATCTCTGCTGTGAATCGAATATTTGATCCAATAGGTTTTGCTGCACCGGTTCTGATTTGTTCAAAACTAATACTTCAGAAAATGTAGACGATGAATTGAGGTTGGAACTCAGAAGTTACGAGGGATATGCAAGATGAATTCCACAGGTGGCCCAGAGAATTGAACTCACTGACGTGTCTGAAAATCCCCAGATGGTTGATGCACGATTCCGATTATCCCATACAATTGAGTTTACATATGTTCAGTGATACGAGCCAGTATGCCTATGCTTCGACGATTTTCCTGAGAACTGAGTCTGCAAGTGGTATAACTCTTCAGTTATATGAAGAAGAAAAACTCGAAGTCGTCTCCACAATATAATATTAACAATCGATTAGATAAATACCATCGATTAGGTGAACATGTTTCGAACCTCCATAGGTTCATCATCAGCAGATAATAAAAGTATTCTACAATAAAAGAAGAACAAAGACTTAGTTACAAGGGTAATGTGATACAATAAGTGCTACTTACATGGAGATGAAAAAATATTTTGTAGGTTAATGATATAAAATTATTTTAATTCCAATGTTCATAACTTGGACCATATGGAAAGTTGGGATTTCCCTTTCAAGGGCTGTGTCCCATATTTAAATTTGAGAGGGCTAAATACTTTAGCCGATGCAAAATGAATTGACGACATGAGGAAACAACAGAAGCAATGGCGGTGATTGACAGCACCCAAAGAGCCATCCATCTGTCAGACTGAATTATCAAACCTAACCATGGAACGGCGACAAGAGAACTCCATACACGGAACAAATATGAACTAGATGTAAATCACAACCAAAGCAGTTACTATACCATGCGTAGAGCTCAGATGTCACCTATCCATATTTACAAATTTATATATATCTATAAGAGTAGAACAATTGTGTATCAAAATAAAGAACAGTATGTATGTGACAGACTAGTTATTCCAACGAACACCCCGAAGTGCAACTTGTACTGAAGAAAGGAACACCACACCACAGAATAAACCGGAATAACACCTGTCCAAACGAACAAATGCACTATGACATAGAACAATTGGTTTATCGGAGATCGAGGCAGGAAAAAGTTCTAATGAAATGTAAGGGAATTAAAAAACTTTCGACAATCAAACTGTACTTGTTCATTTAAGGAAATGACACTCGGATTGTTTATGACAGCATTGATCTCAAATATTTCAAGGAAATTGAGTAAGGAGCCCTTTTGGCAAACATGTAAAATATCTAAATCAGTCTCAATATCAAAGCTATGGTTGTGATTAAGAATATGGTAAGCAAATGAACTTTTGGTATTATAATCGTCTATGTGTGGGTTTCTAGAACTCTCAACCAGTTTAACATGTTCACCAACTCTTGTTTTTATTTTTCTACCACTCTGACCGACATATTGGGCAACACAATCGGTCTGTGAACATGAAATTCTGTAGACTCCTGATTTGTGGGAGAGAGGTACTTTATCTTTAGTATTGACTAACATTTTGGAAATCGAATCCGTAGTGTAAAAGGAGAAATTGATATCATTACCGAAACGTCTGGGAATGTTCAAGATATCAAGAGAAACTTTGCCTACATAAGGAATAGAACAGTATTCATTGGTTCTTTCTATCGGAACTAAACTGCGATTGAGGGATTTGATTAGATGTTTATCACGAATTCTGTTGATTAAGTAGGGGGGAAAACCATTGTTGTGACCTATTTGTTTAATAATATTCCATTCAATATTGAAACTTTCAGGGGACAATCGCAGTTCAGTTCCGATAGGAAAAACCAATAAATACTGTTCTATTCCTTATTTAGGCAAAGTTTCTCTTGATATTTCGAACATTTTCAGACGTTTCGGTAATGATATCAATTTCTCCTTTAACACTACGGATTCGATTTCCAAAATGTTAGTCAATACTAAAGATAAAGTACCTCTCTTCCACAAATCAGGAGTGTACAGAATTTCATGTTCACAGACCGATTGTGTTGCCCAATATGTCGGTCAGAGTGATAGAAAAATAAAAACAGGAGTTGGTGAACATGTTAAACTGATTGAGAGTTCTAGAAACCCACACATAGACGATTATAATACCAAAAGTTCATTTGCTAACCATATTCTTAATCACAACCATAGCTTTGATATTGAGACTGATTTAGATATTTTACATGTTTGCCAAAAGGGCTCTTTACTCAATTTCCTTGAAATATTTGAGATCAATGCTGTCATAAACAATCCGAGTGTCATTTCCTTAAATGAACAAGTACAGTTTGATTGTCGAAAGTTTTTTAATTCCCTTACATTTCATTAGAACTTTTTCCTGCCTCGATCTCCGATAAACCAATTGTTCTATGTCATAGTGCATTTGTTCGTTTGGACATGTGTTATTCCGGTTTACTCTGTGGTATGGTTTTCCTTTCTTCAGTACAAGTTGCACTTCGGGGTGTTCGTTGGAAAAACTAGTCTGTCACATACATACTGTTCTTTATTTTGATACACAATTGTTCTACTCTTATAGATATATATAAATTTGTAAATATGGATAGGTGACATCTGAGCTCTACGCATGGTATAGTAACTGCTTTGGTTGTGATTTACATCTAGTTCATATTTGTTCCGTGTATGGAGTTCTCTTGTCGCCGTTCCATGGTTAGGTTTGATAATTCAGTCTGACAGATGGATGGCTCTTTGGGTGCTGTCAATCACCGCCATTGCTTCTGTTGTTTCCTCATGTCGTCAATTCATTTTGCATCGGCTAAAGTATTTAGCCCTCCCAAATTTAAATATGGGACACAGCTCTTGAAAGGAAAATCCCAACTTTCCATATGGTCCAAGTTATGAACATTGGAATTAAAATAATTTTATATCATTAACCTACAGAATATTTTTTCATCTCCATGTAAGTAGCACTTATTGTATCACATTGCCCTTGTAACTAAGTCTTTGTTCTTCTTTTATTGTAGAATACTCTTATTATCTGCTGATGATGAACCTATAGAGGTTCGAAACATGTTCACCTAATCGATGGTATTTATCTAATCGATTGTTAATATCATATTGTGGAGACGACTTCGAGTTTTTCTTCTTCATAAAATTATACCACTCCACTTCGAGATTCAATGGACTTCTACCACAGGTTACTCTTCAGTTAGTTCAAGATGAATCGAGAGTTTCCCCCCTGAAAAAATGTCAATACTCCGCCTCGAATTGCTAGCTGCAACAATAAGTACAAGAATAAATGTTTCTGTACTAGAAGGTTTCAAAAACAAAAATATATCGTTTTTGGACTGATTTCTCTACTGTTTTATTTTGGATCAAAAGGAAAGACGTTTGGCAACCATTTGTTTGGAACCGAGTCCAGGAAATAAGACACTTGACGGAAGAAAATTGTTTGTTTCACGTTCCTGGTATTTTGAATCCAGCAGATTTGCTATCAAGAGGATGTACGGCAACACAGTTACTGATCAAGGTGGTGGGAGGGACACCCTTGGTTACGCAAGCATGGAAACGAATGGCCTGTCCAAAAATTTTATGTGAACGAAGACACGGTGACTGAAGAGAGAAGGAAATGTGTAACTCTCCTTTTCTGTAAGAATAAACCTGAGTTCTCCTCACTTTATCGATATCTTTTCCGTTATAAGAGTATCGTCAATATCACAACTTGAGTGGAGAGGTTAAGTTCCAACTCAAGGCATTCTATGAATGGAAGGGAAGGAAAATTGACTGCAGAAAAAAAATTGACTGCAGAAGAAAAAGCAGAAGGCGAGAAAACTCTCTTGAGATGTGTACAGCTTGAAAGTTTTACTGGAGCAGAAGATAACATTTCTTCTTTTGTATATTATCAAGACAATGATAGACTGATGAGATTGAAAACGGAAATAACAGAAAGAGATGATTTAGAGGAATTTCATTATCCTATTTTATTACCAAACAAACATCCAGTAGCTACTCGATTAATTTTCGATACACATATACAATCATATCATGTTGGAGTACAGGGTCTCATCTCCATTCTCAGAGAAAATTACTGGATCATAGGTGGAAGAAAATTGATCAAAGCAGTCATATCCAAATGCACCATTCGTCAAAGATTCCAAGCAAAGAATTTTCTTTCTTTCTTCTCGAGTTCGAGACGGAAATGTTTTTGAAGTAACGGGTATCGATTTCTTCGGTCATTTATATTTGAGAAACAAAGAAAACGTATGGGTATGTATTTTTACATGTGCCATCTATAGAGCAGTGCACTTGGAGTTGGTGTCCTCTCTATCAACAGATGCTTTCTTGCAAGCATTCAGGAGATTCGTTGCGCGTCGAAGTCGACCTTCTACAGTGTACTCAGATAATGATCGTACTTTTACGGGAGCTGAAAATGCATTTTCTTCATTGAATTGGATGGAAATGTCTGATCAACATTCAATTGATAGGCTCACATGGAAGTTTAACCCTCCTTCTGCAGCATGGTGGGGTGGATGGTGGGTGCGCCTGATCCGAATAATCAAACAACTACTGAAAAAGGTGTTGAGAAAAGCAAGTTTGACTTTCGAAGAACTCTCCTCTATTTCATGTGACTGTGAAGCTATCGTTAACTCTAGACCCTTAACTTATATTTCGAAAGATGAATCAGACCTTGTCACTTTGAATCCTTCTATGTTCTTGAAAGATGTGACAGGATCAGGTGTTCCGGATATATATGCCAGAGCACTACGGAGAAGAATTAGATATAAGCAAAAGTTGAGAGAAGATTTGAGAAAACGATTCCGAAAAGAGTACTTAGGACAGTTGATGATTCGAAAAAAGACAAATAGTAATCGTGATCCTAAGGTCGGATAAGTAGTTTTTATCGGAAATGGTACTTCTAAATGCATATATTGGCCACTAGCCAGAGTGCAAAAATTGATTTTTGGTGAAGATGGAAAAATACGGCTAGTACGATTGAGATGTTCTACGTCCACTCCAAAGGTTGTACCCTTAAGAAATGGATATTTCAGATAGAAATCTTTTGAAGAATACAAATGGTTCCAAACAACATGAAGAGAGGAAAGAAACGAGTAGTATTTCAAATGAAGATGAAATACTGACAACTAGATATGGAAGAAAAATAGTTCCTGTTTCTAGACTGAACCTGTGATTCATTTCTGATATCACCAATTTACCTTTTGTGGTTGGGAGAATGTTGAGAATCGCCCTATATATGAAGAATGTACAGAATTACTATATATGTAATCCACAAAAAAGAATGTTGATGTGACATATTTTAATGACATAGTTGTCTAATTTTGAATATTGTTTTTATCAAATATATTTTGCTGAAAAATATAAAGAATAGGTTGTAACTAACTTCGTGTAGAAGTTATATATTTCCTTACATATATATATATATATATATATATATATATAATATATATATATATATACATAATATATATATATATATATATATATAAGATAAATCATAGATGCGATATCTATACGTTGCGAGGTGGATCTCAAACCTAGTGCTGTGGAGTTCAAAGGCAGGAAATTCCATGCAACATCGATAGGTCACCAACAATTATCAGTATAGGCCGTTCTGGGAATCTATGGCGGTATTTTCGCAGTTTTTGTGTTTTGGGCTTGGAAATTGATATTCCTGCACCAGTATCGATTATAAGTTTGAATGTATTTGTTAGGTATTTGGTATAATGAAGATTTTTGGAATTGCGAACTTATATGAAGGATTGTTCCAGGAAGTTCAGATCTGGATGATAATCTTCGATATTCAGGGATTGGACGAGTTTCCCATATTGGGTCTATCGGTTGGTTGATTTCTGGGAATAATTGATTCGGTGGGTGGTTCGTGTTTGGTGGTGACAGGAAATCCTGGAAAGTTGAGGGATCGTCTAGCATTTGGGTTTGGTCGTTTTGGTTATACTGATCATATTGGTGACTTTGATTACTATCAGTAGTAATCGTTATTGGTCGGGTTTTAATCAATGAAATCCTGATTTGAGTTATCAGAGGTATGATAATTCTGGTTTTAGTGTCTCATGAAATGAGCTCTTTGCTGTAGATTGGAATAATTTGAATAATTAGGATTCCCTTTAAAGACAGTTTATTATAAGTAATTTTTATTATTATCGTTAATGCTATGTTGTTTTACAATTTTCTTTACCTTTTTCACTACTACAGAACCTTATACTATGCTCCAGTCGATACGTATGTATAAAGAGGGCATTCCTGAAGTAGTTTTGGTATCAAAAATACATATCCAATGATATATCTAATAAAAATCCACGATTAAGCCATATCAAAATTGAAATTTGTAGCAAACATTGAATTAAAGTAAGATCAACGTATAGATAAGTTTTGAACATCCTGTATGACAAGTCACATCAACAGAAAACCCACCAATGGGATTTGAAAGAGTTTGTGTGGGAAAAGTGATGATGTACAGTAAAAGGTAATGGCAGAAATTGAAAAATTATAATTTTTATAGGAATTTGTAAATAGTATGTAAGAGTTAGAATTAGATATCATTCATAAAATCATTAATATTAATTGGAACAGCAAATTATTCGGTAGAAAGTGATACAAATTCGGAAATCTGTGAAAAAATAAAAATTTGTGAGTGTTGCTATGGATAAGGATAACAAGCTCTCGAGGAGATTGGAAAAAGTTGAAAAAAGACAAGCCACGTTGAGAATTTTAAGAAAAGCATTATAGATAATACAAGAAAATATGTTATTGAAAATTCCCGAACGAGAATAATTTTCGAAAAGCAGAACTGAAGAAGTAAATAGTCAACAAAAATTCCACCTACCTGATCTAGAGCATAAATCTTGGAAGGAGTGCAGGTGAGCTGTCATTGAGATCCCAGAAATACGTTTACCGGACTGGAAACTTCAATCGAGAGGCAGCAACAAGGTATACTTATATCCTAACTCACCGAAGTGCAACTTTCCACAATGAACCAATAACTTTTACGTGTCCAAACCACCGGTGACTGGTTACTTTGTTTTGGGTTTAACTTTCATAAAATTCCATGCAAAAAAACTGATAATAAGTTCAAACTTTCTTCATCAATCTCTCATTGTCCCAAACATCCAAACTGCACTATTTCATATCGTTGTTTTGCTAGTATAAGGTAGCTATCGCGTATTTATAAGTTTTGATTTGAATAAAAACCAACAATTTTGATTATTCTCTGCAAACCTGTGTTTATTTTCCAATTTCTAACCTCACTTCTCTCCACTGAACAGCTTTTTTTTTTATCGAATCGTCAGTGCCATAGTAGGCAACACCGATTACAGGAACCGGCTACTGAGAAAGAGTGACTCATATTCATAGGCGTACCTGACTGAGCTGGGATAAGGTGAAAGAGTTTGAAGAAGAGAAAGGTAACATAACATAGCCGGTATTTTTCATTTGTTATGATAGGGTTTCAGAAATATAATTAATGAAATAAATTCACATAAAAATATACAAATTTAAAATCATATAATCAACCAATCATAACAATTGGCGCCCAATGTAAGGGCAAATGAGGGCGGAAATATTTGTGGGTGAAATATCAACAAGTGTTATCATCATTACAATTGGCGCCGCAACTCGGGGCGAATAAGGCAATAAGGGGCGAATATATTTGTGAGCAAAATAGCAAAATAATCAGAACAATTAACGCCCAACGCGGAGCTGAATTGTCAAAATAATAATTAGAAGCAAATTGAAATGGAAAACAAAATTATTTTTTTTTAATCAAAAATATTTATACAGGGAAAATAAACAGTTGACATTTTAGAATCTTTGCGTTGACATAGTTGTATAGGTGTGGACTTTTGGACAGAAAGTGAGCGCGAAAAAATGAATAAAATAATGGAATCAATGAAAGAAATGAGAAATGAAATGAAAAAAGAAAGAATGGGAAAAAGTTCCAAAGAAAGTAGTGAAGGAATATGTAAACCATTCGAAACAAATAGTGAGCAAAATAAAATTCAGGAAGTGGTTATACAAAAAACAGATGTTGGTAATAATTTATTGGAAAAAATATATATATAAAATGAACGTGATTAATGAAAATTTTGGAATGAAAAAGGGGAAAATAAATGATAAAACAACAATAATGAAAAAGAATGAAATAAACATGACTAATGAGAATTTAGAAATGCAAAAGGGGAAAAAAAAAAAAAAAACAAAAATGAATCTTGAAATGCAAGAAAGTGACAAAAATGATAAAATAATTATAATAAAAATGAATGACATGTACGTGGCTAACAAAATATTTGAGTTGCAAAAAGGGAACATGAATGCAAAAATAAAAGTAATGCAAATCAATGACATTTACAGGGATAATAAAAATTTTGAATTGAAAAAAGGGAAAAAAATAAAAAAATTATAATAATTAAAATGAATGATATAAAAATGGCTAATAAAAATTTTGAAATGAAAGAAAGTAAAACAAACAATGAAATGATAATAATAATGAATATTGAAATGTCAAATATAAAATTGGGAAAGAATTTCAATAAATATGATTATCAAAAAGAAGAAAAAGTTAAAACTTTGAAGAAAGAAATAGTTGACAAAGTTGACATTAAATTTCAATTGAAAATTTGTGAAATGAAATATATGCTTGTAGTAATAAAAAAGAAGATTCCAAATAAGGAAAAAACAAATTTAATATGTAAGTTGGAAATAAAAAAGTAAAAAATTAAAAAAAAATTTGATACATAGGTATGATTTCAGAAATACTTGAATAAAATTAGAAAAAATGAAAAATAAACTCAAAGAAAAAAAAATATCAATGGGAGAAAATATTAGAGGAAACAAAACAACACATGAGTTGACATTTCAAGAAAGAAAACAATAATATTGAATAACAATCAAAAATACTGAAAAACAGGAAAGTTGATATGATACAATTATTGGTACAGATCAGTTAGATGAAGTAAAGTAAACACCAACATATATTATAAAGAAGGGAAAATATAGAAATGGATAATAAACAATGTGAATTTTGAAGGAAAATGAAATGAAATGAAGATACAAATATTTTGTGTATAAAAGGAATGCATGTGAGAAATGAAAGTGGAAATGATAATAATAATAATACCAAAGAAGTATATTATAAGAAATATAAAGATGATGATAATAAAGGTATATTGATAATTGAAATAAAGGTATATTAATGAATTATAAATAAATATAATAAAATAATGACATATGAATAATGAAAAGCAAAAGAGTATGCACACGAAATAAAAGTAAATAATTTGAGAGATTCAGATAAATAAAATATCCAATTCAATATAAATAAAAAAAACATTAAGGGAAAAGATAGGAAAAACAATAATAAAGTGTAATTGAAAGGAATACCAATAATTATAAAAATCGAATGAATATTGAAATACATATATATATATATATATATATATATATATATATATATAGATCAGTATTAAAATATAAAAATAGAAATATATCAAATGTTTTGAATGATGATATCTTGAAAAAATTTTTCTCTTGATTTGAAGTCCAAAGTCTGGTTTTTTCTGAAACAAAAGAACGTAGTATTAGTAGTGGGTCAAGTGGCATATCGTTGAAAAAATTATTCAATTTTGTTTTCAACCATCTCATTTTTTATTTCGTCAAAAAATTTTTTTCACAATATGTATTGGAAATGTCGAGTTTAACACCATTATGAACGATTTTTATTTTTTGAGACCCATGTTATTGGTTGTTTGAGTTCTTCCAAATAGTCGGATTGTAGCTCATATACTCTCGATCTGACGTACCCCACAGAAAGAAGTCACAAAGTGTGTGGTCTGGTGATGGTGTCGGCCATTCGATTGGTCCACGACGTCCAATCCATCCAACAGGGTATTACAACCAGATACTCTCGAACTTGACGTTGAAAGTGCTCGAAAGTGATGTGTTCCTGAAATTCGTTTTCATTTTCTTCTATTTTTTGAAGTATGAGTGGATCAATCGTTTCTTTTAGTATGTCCAGGTATAAATTACCGTTGAAGTTTTTTCTAGGAATAAACGACCTACAATAAAGTATCCTAGAATTCCTGGCACACATTCAGTTTCTGTGGGAACTGTGTGTTACCTCCTCGAAAAATATGAGGATTTGTGTCACACCAATACCGAACATTTTATGTATTCACGTATCCTTCAAAAAAAAAAAGGTAAATGTAAAGTGCATTTCCCTGCCATCTTTATCATCACTAATTTCGGTCTGGGTCGTCTTCTGTGAATTGGTGTTATATTACCACCTTATATAAATGGAATTTATAATTCTTTAAATATTTTCCACTGCCGATGTTGAGAGGTCAATCGCATTTGCCACATATGGGGTACTTTGTTGAGGATTAGACACCATTTTGGCAATTACCGAAACTTCCGCCTCCTCTGAAATTGATTTTCGACCAGCATATAACTGCAGTAGTTCCATCATCCTTGAAACGATTGACAGCTTCAGTTTTCCTGAGATGTAACTTTTTCTCATCACGTTCAGAGTTGTTTGCATTTCCATTATTTTTTATAAGATTTTCCAGTTTGTCACAAGTTGTACACGTATCAGTGTGTGTTTTTTGGAACCCAATATTGAAATGGGTATTTGATATTTACCTATAGAATGAATCTGTCATAGGTTCAACATTTCTTGCCACACAAAATTCTCTATACAGAGCAATAAGTTTCCTGATTTTCAAATCGGAAGAAAGAAACTTGAATTATTTTCTGTGGGATTTTGTTTCCAGGTTCTTTGGGTTCTCTCTCGTCTTTTGGTGGAATGCATGATGTTATTTTCTTTTTTTGCTATAACATTATCAATCCTCTTGTTAGACTCACCTATAGTTAGGTGAAAAATGTTTTTGCAAACTCTTTCACCACATAGCTTACACTCTACACTCAGTTTTCTCTCTTTCACTTTGCCCTTTCCCCTTTTTTTGCCTTCCAGGGTCTCCAATGGAGATTGAAGAAAAACTGAAAGTGGTGTGTAAATCATAGTTACAAAGTTTTCAGTATCCATCGAATAGCTCTCGGCGCTTCATTTCAGGAATTTTGTTATTGCACTGAAATCTTCAAAAATGTCACTTACTTCCCTTGTATTCTCGGTGCCTCAATTGTGCATGAATATTCGTCTTGGGACAGTAGAAAATGAAAATCTATTTAAAATATGCGCTAAAATATTGCTATTACGGACACGACCGTCAACGACGTTTGCCTCCATGCGCCTGACCTGTTCGGGTAGCTATCTCAGTGACATTCGATTTTATTATACCTATTAGAATATTTTTTCTGCACTGAATTTGTACCTCATTGGAGTAATTTATGATATGTGAAATTCTAAAATTAATGTCTATCTAATAGAAACAGAAACCAGTTGGGGTTGTGATCCTGTTGTTTTAATATTATTCAACATTATACTATATTTATATTTATTTACTCAGAATTTTCCACTCTTCCATTTGACATCCCACCCGATACTATTGCAAAAAAATTATTCACAGACTCCCACTTTTTTGTGTTACATCTGTCATTTCAATTTTATTCGTATAAAATATAGTTCGGACCAGGGAACTGTTTTGTATGAAACTTAAGTGCCTAACAGTCTCATCCTTTTCAAAAGTGCTTGGTGCTCGCTACGTCCAATTACGTTTTGAAAGTGCTCGGTAATCGCAACCATTTCATAAATAAAACTGCTGAGTGCTCGAAACATAAGTACTTCTCATCACTGCTTGGCAGAGCTCTGATAGTAGCTAACAAGTTTGTCAATAATAGCATGAAATGAGAATGGATCAATCTCACCTGTATTTGAAACAATATCATTTGACATTTTGGGACTAAAACCTCAATTATTGGCATCCAACCAACAATGAATTTGATGTGTATCTATTAATTTTTGAGATTTTTCCCGTTTCAGGACTAGCTTCAACGTTTGTTGACTTCTGGAGCACATTACTATTTACACTAACATGATTCAAACACGAAAAAAAAAAAATCACAAGAGAAGCAAGCTTTGATAACAATGTGTCAAACATAATAAATTTGCAACTGACATGAATACAGGGGTTATGTTTCCTACATAACACCTTCTTCCTTCCAGTCGAATGTACAGATGCGATTATTTTTATGGATGAAGGCTTAGATCATATCAAGCTATCAACTGTTGAACGCGGTACCGGCAATAACGTATAGAACGTCCAAATAGAGTATCCGTTATCTGAGTAGGAGAGTCTATTCCCCATAAGACAATGGTGACACTGATACAAAGAGATGAAAGATCATTTGAGAGTCATAGTGACGTATATGGTCGTGTCATGGCCACCATTCTCTCTGGACGGTGGCGGACTAGCGCCCTCCGCACTCTGGTATAAGAGAGTTACAGGCTCTTGAATGTACAATAGCCACTCTGTATGTTACGTGGGTCACCTGTACACATGTCCATGTACGTCACTATGACGGGTTAATGCTACAAGATTCTAATTGTCCAGAGCTTATTCGTAGCATATATGATCCGAGGATTAAAGGGTTAACAGGTTAACAGCTTCGTCTCTATCCCCAAATCCAA
Organism: Gonioctena quinquepunctata; assembly: GCA_018342105.1. Lineage (NCBI taxonomy): Eukaryota > Metazoa > Arthropoda > Insecta > Coleoptera > Chrysomelidae > Gonioctena > Gonioctena quinquepunctata. The sequence continues at coordinate 98,684 of JAFIRS010001400.1, forward strand.
AATAGTGTATCATGACACTTTCATATATATTTAATCTTGAATATCTGTGAATTTCTAAGATTGTCGATTGTGTTATGTGGAAGACGAGTACATATAACACCTCCACTCATGAAAAAAAATATTTTCATTTCTGTAACATAACACAGGATAAAAATCCAAATCGAATTTCGATGTCATTTATAATTTATAAATGTCAAATGTCATCGTTGCACACTGATTGAGTTGGTGTACTCTGGTGTGATGTAACCATGAATGAGGAAACAGAACATACACTTTTTGTCTGATCTAATCACATTACCGAATAGTGAAATGTATTGTTTTATGATTAGGATGAGTTCTGTGGTTCGGTTTTTGGAACACATATTAACAGGAAGTTTCTGTTCCTGGTTTCACTGAAAGAACTCATAGGTGGTGATAGCTAATTGAGTATACCATTTCTATTCAAAGGAGGAAAACAGCTTTTCTAAGAGTTTTGTCAGGTCCTTCCTTTTGTAACTAGATTTTTTGTATATATGAGATCATTAAAACGCAGAAATCAAACATCACGAGTTCTTTTGGAAGATATGAGACCACTAGAAGGGCTATCTCTAAAAGCTATTGGTAATCAAAATAGACTGGCGGGATTGAGTATGCTATAGAAGGGGAAGGGAATCCGATGATCCCCAGAGCCAAGGAGGTCCTGGAGATATATACAATCTACTATTGGATTGAACCAGTTATTATTCACTGGGATACCAAGGAAGATCTTTTCCAAGACTTTGTGAACGGACCTATAGAAACGGAAAAATGTAGGGTTAGATGAATTTAATCTAATATTCGAACATGGAAAGCAACATATGTTTGAGAAATTCATTTGGTACCCGTTTACAATAGTCATATCACCATTGGTACTGATTTCAAAAATGAAAAATGATTTTTTCCTCTGGCATACAATTGATGAAATTTATCTATTATTGAACCAGGAATTGAAGTTATATATTGAAGGTTTAGAGTGTAATTGTGTGCCTTAGATAATGTGTGTGTTTATCTACAGAAGAATGTGTTTACCTACAGAAATTGGTAGAGAATGAGTTGGGTTAATGATTTTCAACTGTAGATGGTATCCAAATTTCAACTTTATAAAACCACATTCATTCTCTAGGGAATATTTTTTTTTGAAATTTCAATCCACGGTATTGATTGAACCACAACCCTAGCCTCCGCTATAAGAGTTAGCCACTTGCACCTTTTTAGGATAGTTGATTTTGTAACTTTGGAAAACTGATAAAAAAAAGCTCATAATCAGAACCCTGCGACATCAGCATCGCAGGCAACTTCTCTGAGTTAGGAATAAATGTATTCTCTTAAAGAGGTAATCCATTTGAAATGTCGTCATTTAGTGGCTTTTTCGGACAAATATGTCCAGAAATATGTTATGAAATAGAAATACCCAAAATTAAAAAAAACATTTTTAAATTTGTGAGTGGAGCCATGTGTAAATGTAGATACCTATTTTATATGCTGATGAATGGATTTTTCTTCCTTTGAGGTTTTGAAATGCATTGCTCTGATCTGGAAACAAGTATTGATGATGATATGAGCTCGAAAAACTTGAAACTTTATCACAAATCTCCTCAGTATGTCAATAGATTATGCCTGTGACTCTGTCCGCTTTCCGTCATCCCGTTATCATGTTATCCCGTTATCCTGTTTCACCGTTGTCGCGCTATCCCGTTATCCTGTTTGCCCTTTATCCAGTTTTCCACTCGAACCATCATTTTATTATCCCATTATTCCATTAAACCGTTGCCCTGTTTTCCCGTTATCCCGATATTCCGCTATCCCATTATTCCGTTTTTCTGTTTTCCCGTTATTTCACATCCCCGTTATGCCGTCATCCCGTTATTTATTACGTTATCCTGTTTCTCCGTTATCCCGTTATCGCGTTTTTCCATTATCCCATTGTTTCATTAACCCGTAATTTCGTTTTCCTGTTATCCTGTTATCATATTATTGATAGCGTCATCTAGTGGCGAGTTGAAGTAAAATGGATAGCACTCACTTCCATACAAAGAATCAACACAATATGTCGTTCCTATCGTCAGGTATGATCGTGAGTGCCTACAAAAATTATGATTTTTGCAATTTGTCCGAATTTTCTGAATTATTTTGTAATTGTCCGATTTTTTTTCATGAAAACTTTCCCAGGACCATAACAGACAATACAAAAAAAATTTACGCATATTCGTCGTTCAGATCGTTATGGTTTGAGTCCATACAAAAAGCACTCTCTCGAATTCTCCAATTTTCCGGGCAACTATTTAAATTTTTATTTTCCATAAAAACATTCCCCGTACTATTACCAACATTTCAAAACAAAAATAGCCATCTCGGTCCAGCTGTTCTCCAGTGATGCACCTAGCAACACAACTTTACATTAATTTTTATTATACAAGGTGTCCCATATAAAACTCCGCAGGCAAATATCTGGGTAATGGAAAATAATATCCATATTTCGTGAAAGCAGATGATCGTGATGTCAAAGGGTCCTTTTATTTACGAAGAAATCCATATTAGGCGTCATCTGTTAGGGCGTGGCGACACCGATGACAATTTTTTTAAATGGCTTCTCAGATTTTTCAATGCATTTTGCGATTTTGAATCAAATTCTGAATCCAGCCAAATAGCACACTCATAGTTTCCCTTGACTACCGATAAAAAAGAAACTTCATTGCATAATATAAACAGGGCCATGAATAAGTCAAAATAAAAAGCAATAACACGAGTTTAATAGAACTAATCTATCAGTTATAATTGTATTGCCTGTTCAGTTTCATCCATTTGTGTGTTTCTGTGAAATCGCTGACAATACAAACTGAAGTAAATGTTTCAAATTACCAAAAAATATTTAACTTTGACCAAAACTCTACACACATGATGGTAATAACGAAAAAATTAAATTGATAACATGAATTATTTTGGTGTTTGAACTGCCTCCCTTGACGTAGAATTCACACATTGTACCTTTTCAATATTTCTCGATTCGTGACAGCTAAAAGCGTCGTTCGCGATATGGAAGCACAAACATTTGTGATACTACTTTTTGAATCATCTACATTTTGTGGACTTCGCATATAAACTAAGTCTCCAATATAGCCCCACAAAAATGAATCCAGTGGAGTCATATCTGGACTTCGAGCTGGCCATGGTGTTGGACCCTAAGTTCGAATCCATTTCTCATTAAAATTGTTATCCAAGTATTGGGTTATTATTCTATTATCATGCGGAAGTACCCATCTTGTTGAAACCACATATTCTGTCGAATTTATATTAATGAATTCTCCAAGAGATTCGGTAACACATGTTGGAGGAAAAGCAAGTACCTCTCCATTGGGAATTCCTCCGTGAAAATGAGGTCCTATCAAATAACCATCAATGATTCCCCACCAAACAATAACCCCCCACACAGACTGATATCTCGTATCTTGAATATAATGAGGGTTCATGTCAGACCAATAGTGTCATTTAATTTTGTTATTATACCGTTGTTATGGAAACGGGTTTCACCACTCCATAGTATTTTGTTCAGAAACTGATCATCATCATGAATACGGGTGGACAACCACGCAATGAAGTTCAATCTCCTGTCAGCAAGTCCTTAGTATGGAAATAGATTATAGTTATGAACAATAAACAATAAATATCATTACCTGGCTGTAGTCCTTGAACCAGATATATTTTGTAGGGATGCAGTTTGTTTTTTGACAAAATACGTTGTATTGACGATTTCGAAATATCACATTCCATTGGTACTTGTCTGGTAGATCTATGTAGTTTCAATACCATTTGACCTAGCACCTGGTGTGATTCTCATCTGTAGCCGTTCAATGTTTTTCTCGCTTCGTCTCATTAAAAATTTGGCTAGGCTAGTGAATGTTTTGTCTGATGGTTATCTTCTGTCGGGATACCGATTAGCGTTTCTGCTTCTTTTGCATTCCTTCTTGCTTCACCATGAATACATATCATATTCAACTTGGACCATTTTTCAATATTACGAAAAACCAACACAAAATTGCATATACTGTCGTGAAATTTGACAGGTTTTCAGACTTGATGAATACTCGTATTATTGCATTTATCTTGACGCTTTCATGACCCTCTTTATAATATGCAATAAAGTTGGGTTGTTCATCAGTATTCAAATAAAACTATGAATGTGCTATATGGCTGAATTCAGAATTTGATGCAGAATCGCAAAAAACATTGAAAAATCTGGGATGTCATTGAAAAAAAAATGCCGTTGGTGTCGCGACGCCCTAACGGATGACGCCTAGTGATGGATCTCTACGTGAATACGAGGACCCTTTGACATCAAAATCATCTGCTTTCACGAAATATGGATATCATCTTCCATTTCCCAGATATTTGCCCGCGGAGTTTTATATGAGACACCCTGTATATATAAAATTTCAGATGACCGGAGAAATCCTGACTATCACTGCTCTTTCATTTCAGAGCCACAAACAAATTGATTCATTGTCTCGCAAAAAAATTAAATATCAAAACAGCACAAATTATTTCAAGAATTTCAATTTCATATTCAAATTTAATGTTGAAAAATATTGTTGATATCTATAAAATATGGGGAATATTTCGGAATCAATATAAATTTCAACATCATTGAGTCATACTGCAGAAAGTGATTATATTCCAGATATACCGTGTGTAACAGCATCATGGTACACCGCCCGTGTCTCCTTTAGTTTCGAAAGTAATTGATTGAAATTTGGGATATCCCATATACATAATAAGCGGCACTTTTTGACCTACAAATGATTTTTTTTTCACTTCCGGTTTCGCCGGAAGTGATACCAACTTTCGATTTTTCAATAGAACACCCTGTATATCATTACATTTCTGAAATCTGCATATTTTTCTGAATCCAATGATACCACAAAAGTGACATTTCGAACGTCTATATTTTTGATAATTCAATTTTTAATTTTCCATTTAAGTGTGTCATGATGGCTTCGATTTATTCCAATTCACCCGTCTAATGCTAGAAAAATCGAAATCTTGTCAAAAATACTAAATTGCGTTTTTTATGAGCATATAAAGTTCATCGTTGTCGATTTTGGGGTAAAACACATTTTTTTTAAATGGAACCATATTGGTACCGTGGTACCATTTATTAGTACTATCAATAGGGACTTCATTCATACCTGCTAATGAAATGTGCGATGAATACAATCAAAATTACAGCTAAAGAACAGTTACTTTGTTCTAATTTAATGCTAAGAAGTTACTAAGGTGGCTTTGAAATACAAAAAATGAACACAAAACATTACAACAATTGTTCGAAATGCTGTCCATTAACGTCAATGCACTTCTGAACTCGCATAGCTTCGAATGCCTGTTGAAGGTAATCAGTTACTAAGGAGGCTTTGAAAACAATGAAATTATTCATTCAGATTGTCAAATAAATAGGTATTGGTTTATCGGTGTTTTTATTGTGTATAGAAAAAGTCTTTACATTTGTTGTTATTTTCATTCAAAATGCCCCACATTTATACAAGGGATGAAAAAGTGGACATGTTAATTATTTATGAACAATGTAGAAAAAATGCCGTTGCAGCTAGAAACCTTTATGCGATATCCTGATAGACAATGTCCAGCGAGAAATTATTTTAATCGTCTTGAAAATCAATTCCGAAGAGAGCCTAACCATGATCCCGAAGAAAACGTTATCATTGACGAAGGAACGGAAATCAATGTTTAGCTCGAATAGAAGTTGATAAGACTGTTTCTTCAAGGCAAATTGGGTTTGAATTGGAAATTAGTCACCAAACGGTAAGCCGAATCTTGCACAAACATTATTATAAATCTTTCAAATATCAATTGCACCAGCACCTGCACGAAACTGATTATGAACGTAGGATGGAATATTGCAATTGGATCTTTTTTGAGAAGGATTTTATTCGCGGACGAGTCTACGTTCGTTTACAATTATGGGATATTTAACCGACAAAATATAAGGTATTGGTTTACAATCATGGGATTATTTAACCGACAAAATATAAGGTATTGGTCACAAGAAAATCAAAATTTATTGAGGGAGGGTAACTTTCGAGTGCGGTTCGGTTTCAATGTTTGGCATGGAATAGTCGGTCGTAGAATCATTGGTCCAATGATATTTGAAGGACGCTTGACTGGAGATAGATTTCTGCAAAATGAAATTGAGGACAGGTTAACTCAATAACCTGTCCATCTACGACAGGGAATGTATTTCCAACAAGATGGAGCTCCTTCCCATAATTCAAGAATAGTAACTGATTACCTTCAACAGGCATTCCAAGAAAACGTAATTTCGATAAATGGTCCGGTGCGATGGCCTCCAGGGTCACCTGATTTGACACCTCTTGATTTCATTGTTTGGGGCCATTTAAAAAACATTGTCCATGCAACCGTCGTTACAACCCGCGAAGACCTGGAGTTGCGAGTAAGACGCACAATTAATAGTATAACGGCCCACCAATTAGCAACGTTCTTCAAGAAACAGCTATGCGAGTTCAGAAGTGGATTGACGTTAATGGACAGCATTTCGAACAATTGTTGTGATGTTTTGTGTTCATTTTTTGTATTTCAAAGCCACCTTAGTAACTTCTTAGCATTAAATTAGAACAAAGTAATTGTATTATCTTATTTTGTTCTAGCTGTAATTTTGATTGTATTTATCGCACATTTTATCAGCAGGTATGGATAAATTCCTTATTAATAGTACTAATGAATGGTACCACGGTACCAATATGGTTCCATTTGAATATATTGAGTTTTACCCCAAAATCGATTACGATGAATTTTATCTGCTCATAAAAAACGCAATTTAGTATTTTTGACGGGATTCCGATTTTTCTTGCATTAGACGGGTGCATTGGAATAAATCGGAACCATCATGGCACACTTAAATGGAAAACAAAAAATTGGATAATCAAAAGTATTGACATTTGAAATGTCACTTATGTGGTATCATTGGATTCGCAGAATTATGCAGATTTCAGAAATGTAATAATATACAAGGTGTTTTATTTAAAAATCGAAAGTTGGTATCACTTCCGGCGAAACCGGAAGTGAAAAAAAAATTATTTGTAGGTCAAAAAGTGCCGCTTATTATGTTCATGGGATATCTCAGATTTCAATCAATTACCTCCAAAACTAAAGGAGATACGAGGGGTGTACCATGATCCTGTTACACACGGTATAATATTATGAAAGGAATTTGAAAAAAAACTTTAATTCAAAACATTTTATGAGCATTTTATACACAATTATCGGAATATTGTTCTTCAAACCCAATCCAAAATTTATGGACGAACACAAATAATGCCATCCACGACGAAATTTGATGAATGATTGCTTTCAAACATATTTCTGTTACAGAACAAAAACTAGTGTTCGAGCTTCACAACAAGTGGAATCGGAAGAGCAACTGAAAATGTGTGTCATCACTTTGAGAACTGGTTTGGAGTACGACCGGCAAATGAGTATCCACATATTTGAAACGAAAATTCGAAACCATATCTGAAGTATTCCACGAAAGGACTGATAATTCCTGAAAATATCTCTAGAATACACTTTACACTGAGAACTACTCTACGATTCACCCCAGACAAACGTGAAAGCGAGAAAAGATATAAAAGCTCACACTGAGGTGGCCGCGTTAACAAATAGAACTCACTCTGCAGGATTTATTGTCCTAGGTATAAGTCTCAGGCACAATCTCTTGTTATACTTCCAGAACATGTCACGAGTTTATTTCCAAAATAAGATCTACTTCCTTTTTATTCATGTGAGGAGGAAAGTAGGTTCCAGCTCGGGTTGAATAGACTTTTTTATCAGGGTGGAAATGAAGTCCTGAACATTGTGGAATAATTTTCTTGTGAATAATTGCTTATATTCACTAGTTCCGGAAAGATGAAGAGTTGATCGGGAATGTATAGTTCATCAAGCTACAACGTTGATGAGTGCCATCATTAGCGATAATGAATATGGAAAAAAAGTGCAATCAGGTGCGCAAAAAGAATGTTCCATACCAGTGCAAAGTATGCAAAGTAGGCTTGAGATTTCCGTTGCATTATTTCATTTACTGAATAAATTTGCTGAGAACTGTATTAATAGCTTTCGTTTTGACTCATTCTATCATGCCATAGTCTGACATATCTGACAAACAGATTTTGTACTAGAATTCAATTCATGGAGCATATTCCAGTTTGATGGTGACTTGATGAAACTCGCACCTGTTATTTTCATCTCAATTTGCCACATTTATGAGGGAAAATTGAATATACAGGGTGATATACGTTTAAATAATGACGTCCACGACAATTTTCTCAAACGGAACACCCCATATATTATTCAATTTGTGAAATCTCAATGGAAAGTTGATTTCCAAAATATATCACACATATGGTTTGTATAGAGTGCGTCCGTTGAATTCAGTGATCTCGTAAAGTAGTGGATACATTTTTAAGAAATTAAGTAATAATTTTTGGAAAGAACGCTCGAAGCCGTCGAATTTAATTTTTATTTGGGCATTCTTTCAAATATAACTAATACATACAGAATGATTCGTGTAGGAGAAAGGACGTCACCGTTATTTTTTTAATGGCAACTCCATTTTTCATTACGGAATATGAGAAGGTGATTATGAGTATGGGTGAAATGAAAATAAAATACGAAAAACTATTTTGAAATATCGAATTACTAAATTTAATGGCAGTTATAGTTTCAAACAACGATCAAATTAAATGTTAAAATTGTGCACCGTTTGCTATCTGACTATTTCCATTACTTGACAGTAGCCATAGCGACCAGAATTTTGTTTTCATTGCTGAATAGTTTTTGTGAAGTTATTTCTTTAAAGAAATTCAATGAATTTCAACATTATTGAGACATACTGCAGAAAGTGATTATATTCCAGATATATGATATTATAAGAGGAATTTGGAAACAAAACTCTAATTCAAAACATTTTATGAGCATTTTATATACAATTATCCGAATATTGTTCTTCAAACCCAAATCAAAATTTATGGACGAATACAAAATGATGCCATCCACGACAAAATTTGATGGACGACTCTTTTCAAAAATATTTCTGTTACAGAAGAATAACTTCCAATCAGTGTTCGAGCTGGGGAATCGGAAGAGCAACTGAAAACGTGTATCATCACTTTGACTAAATTGAATGAACGAGAAAGAATTGAAATTATTTGCATGATAGGATTTGGAGATGGAATGCGCACCCAAGGAGAAGTAGTTGAATTGTTCAATGCAACTCATCCTGATCGGTAACCTATCAACCAAAGCATGGTGAGCATAGTTGAGGCAAAATACCGTGAATTCGAGAATGTCCGTGATCTTCCTAAATATGGTCGACCCTCACCACCAGAAGACATTCAGCTTGATGTTGTGTTGGCAGTGCATGAAAATCATCACACAACCCTCAACCAATTGGATTCTGATTTCAATATGGCAGCGTCTTCAGTCCACATAATTCTGAGAAGAGCAAAGCACTATCTTTATGAGGTACGCCTCATCTATGAGCTGGATGAAGGCGACTCTGATTGACGAAATCAATGCTGCGAACAACTGCAACAGCTAGGCAATAATGATACAAATTTTGTGAAAACAATTTTTTTTCCTGACGAGGCTACGTTTATTTTGAATGGCCACGTCAATAGGCAAAATTGCCGTTATTGGGCTACGGAAAATCCCCGATGGAGTATCACACACAAAATCCACAGGAAGTGAATGTATGGTGTAGCATAGTCGACGGAAGAATTTTGGGACCCTATTTTTCTGACGTGAACCTGAATGGTGCAATATATTTGGATTTTCTTCGATTTGACTTCATTAGCTTTGTATCCAGATCTAGGGGAACCTGATCTTCTGAGAACTGATTCATTCTTCCAACAAGATGTGAAACACTTTGCCGATAGGCGGCTCAGATTGATACGGTTAGGCTGTGAGTAAGGTTCAATCAATGACTTCTCCTAGTTTGTCAAATTGGGCCACTAAAAAAATTCCACATCAATTAACTTGACTAGTTCAAGATTTGGGCGCAAGGCTTGCTGAAGACAAAAGCCAAAGATAAACAAAAAATTACAAAATGAATGTCCCCTAGCTTGTATGGAAAGGCAAATAAATATGCAGGAAATCAACTTAACAATTTATTCCAGACAAATAATTTTCAGAGTGACTGGTTAGATAGAATGAATTTATATGAATAAACTCCAACACTTGCTTGAAGAGTAGAAAAAGTTCAATGAAAAAATTTAAAAGTTACATTTACATTGAGAATTTTGACCTAGATAAAATTAGAACATGTACAAATATATACGATTCCTCTAGACGCTGGTGCTACGTATATACCTGCGGAGAAGGTCTTCACTGGACGACGAATCTGGTCGTGGGTGGTTAGCTATTAGTTTTTAGACCCTCTTGTTGGCGTGAAGTGGCTTGATCGTCACGGACCAGGCTGAATTTGACGTGCTGTATGACCTCCTAGGGTACCAGTTCTTCTATCTCAGTAGGTGGCTTCACTCCGGGGTATATATCATGCGAAGAAGATGATAGGAATCAAAATGTGTACAAAATGGGGGAGAACGGAGGATATCCTCTAAACCTCGAATTTTTATGATTCAAATTTTAATCTGGAGTCAAAAGATAGATGCAAATGATAGCATACAATGAAAATACATCAGTCCATATATAAGACTGAAAGATTACAGTGAAAGAACAAAGATAATAGCAATCAAATCTGCTATTCTGAATTTGAATTTCCAAGTTAATTTTAATAATATAAGAAAATATTAACAATGAGCAAAATTCAAAACCAAACAAAACAAACCTCACCCGAAACGTTCTTTCAAAATTCAGTTGAATTTTGGAATAAAGTAAGCTATGATAAGGTGATTATATGAGAAGGGTCAAAAAATTGAATGAGTAAATGTATTCAAAAAGAAAAATATAAAAATTTCTTTGAGACACCAGGAAAAATTAAGTATAGTATTTTAAAGCAAAATACTCTGAATTTGCCAAAGAAAAAATATGGTATTTCGGAGCAATATAATTAAATGTTGTCACATTAAAAATATACTATTTTGAAGCAAATACCAAAGGAGAATATAGCGTTAGGAACCGAAATACTAATCAGGCACTAGAGCAAAAGTATACTATTCGGTTGAGAAAAGGAGAGGGAGACCACACGTCTTTCAGTGGGCACAACTCTCTTACATAAAGATAAAGTTGAATAATTATTTCTATCGAAGAATTTTTGGAGATAAACAGAAGAGGAAGACCACACGTCTTCCAGTGGGCACAACTCTCTTAGATAAGGATAATTCCGAAATAGGGCGGCAAATTCTCTTTTTTAAATCGATAGGCCAGGAAATTGAAAAAAAATGGAATGAATTGATTCTACAACGATGAAAAACCAAATAACCCTCACTGTGAATTGAATGAAGTAAAACGATAAAGGAACTTCTTGAATGTGATCAAAATTTATGCTTGAGGAACACATTAGCAATCGAGTGTTCTGAGACAAGTTAAGCTAGAGGAACAATCCTCTCCAGAAGCAATTTTTTGCTCAAAAAAGAACAAAATTAATCTCATAAACATATAGTTATGAAAATAAAAAAATTGCTTACCAGAGAGCTGTCCTATACGGGAACTGCATAACTATCCCAGAAAAGTCGAATACACCCTTTGCAATCGGAATCCTTGGAATAATCCCCTGGTACTGTGAATGTGGAGTAAGTGCTAGTCCACTCGGTATTACCAATTATCTGGTACCCAAAAATGGAAAAAGCATAGAACTGATTTCCAAAAAAAATTAGTCCCCAATGGTCTGAACGGATACTACGTCAGCCACATAGACATGTGCGTTGGAATGCTTTGCCAAAATGGCCGAAATATATTTTTGTTTTGTTTTTTTCTTACTCAAATCCAGAACACAAATCAACCTCGATAGGAATTAGCCAAAGGAAGTATCATATAGGATATGTGAGATATAAAATAATATGAAGATAATTTGATCGGAAATTCACTGACAACTCCAAAGGTGGCAAAAATCTGACAGTATAAAATCTGTACTTGACCTTCAACAGTTACCATGCAATTACCATCCAAGAATTCTAATATAACAAGCATATGAAAAGCGGAAAATACTGTTAATCAACTACAACATTGATTGCAAAATAAGGAAAATACTTATACCTCACCAATATCAACAGCGATAGCCATTCAATTTGAAAATCTTAACGTACCAGAATCAATTCACTTAGCACACCTGCCTATGTCGTTCAATCGAGGAAAGAGAACGATCATCTTTTCGGTTCGAGCAAATCACCTCTTCACCTGTTTTTTCACAAACCATTCTCGGTTTTTGTCTCTATTTACAAACACTTATGGAAAAAACAACTGTTCGACGACATGAAAACAACTCGATCAATTTGACATGAATACGAACTCATGGTCACATTCTCAAGAATCGATAATGAAGAGCACTGTATTGCAGTTCACGATCTGAGCAGTGACTACTGACTCGTACCACCGTAAAGATAACCGAAAAATCATCAGAAATTATTATGTAGAAGGAAGTACCGAAAAATTCGTTACAGATGGTGCATCTCCCCATTATGCAGCAGCTGGTGTTTTCGAATCGTTGGATAGGGAGAAGGGGACCGATTGAGTGGTCAGCCAGATTTCCAGATTTGACACCACTTGATTATTTCTCTCTCAACTTGAAGAGTAAAGTGTATGTTAATGGGCCGGAGAATTTAGAATATTTAAAATCAAGAATTCGTCACGAGATTCAATGTACACCTCCTGACGTTATTGACAATGTTGAAAAATAATGTATTCATCGTCTTGGCTACTGTCAGATAGCAAACGGTGCAAAATTTGAAAATTTTCTTTGATTGTTGTTTGAAGCTATCATTGCCATTAAATTTAGTATTTTCATATTTCTAAAGAGTTTTTATTTTATTTTCATTACACCCATACTCATAATCACCTTTCCACATTCCGTAATGAAAAATGCAGCATTAAAAAAAAACCGATGACGTCATTTTTCCTACACGAATCATTCTGTATGTATTAATTAAATTTGAAAGAATGCCCAAAAGAAGAGAAAATTCAACGGCTCCGGCTTTCCAAAAATTATTCCTTCATTTTTTTACGAATTTATCCACTACTTTACGAGAGCACTGAATTCAACGGACGCACTGTATACGAACCCTATGTGTGATATGTTTTTGGAATCAGCTTTCCGTGGAAATTAAAAAAAATTAATATTATATAGGGTGTTCCATTTGAAAAAATTGTCGCGGACGTCATTAGTCAAACCTGAATCACCCTGTTCATTTAATTTTCCCTTATAAATGTGTCAAATTGAGATTTAAAAGTTACCTGTTTCAGGAGATTCCACAGAAATGGATAATTTGGCTAAAAATGAATTTACTCAGTACTTTACGAAAGCACTGTATAACAACATCTCAAAAACCATTAATATTTATATTTCTGTGGAATGTTGTGTTATAGAAATGTTTTTTATAGAGTAATACAGCATGAGACTTTCGAATCACGGTCAGTGGATTTGAGTTATGATTTATTCGGTCCTAACCAAATTGCCTTATATGAAAATGAAAAGTTACTACTCATCTCAAGGGTAGATTGTTGTATGGAATATTAAAAAAAGTGGACTTACTTGAGATTGATAATCAGCCGGATCGTCATTTTGTTTGTGACGAATTTTTTCACAATTATACTTTTTTCTCCACTGATTAGATGAATAAGAGATCAACATATAATTTTTACACTTTGAAAACAACGAACGGCTTCCGTACGGCGCCTGATATCAATGTGAAGAACGGTATCGAATTGTATGGATGTATAAATGTGTTCAAGAAACGTTCTCCTCTGCTTCAGATTTGCTTCGATATGCTTTGATTCTCAATACGACGTTTCGTTCTTCAGGGGCCACCCTTAACTCAATATTTTCGAATACGGACCTATATTTTTTTATGAATTTAGGCAGTTCTTATCTTACCGAGTTCAGATATGTATCTTATCTGGCTTTTGTGTTTACATTTATGCCCATAAATTCCATCAACAAGGTCTAAACATTCCAAATTTATATTCCAAAATTTATATTCTACCGATTTTGCTCTTGCCTTCACAGGCAAAAGGCGATATTCCACTTTGAATTACACATTAACCTTGAAACTATTTGAAATTAGGACAAAAAACCATAAAAATAACAAAGAACAACAATTGATATCTCAAGTACACAGTTTTTTAGTCATCGCTACCGACGTCTAATAAGGTATTCAAATTAGCGCCCACCATTCCTCAACACATTTTCGCTCTAAAAATATTATCATTGTGACAATTTTGAAGCATTCGGGCAGTTAGAGCCATGCATGCTCGTCTTATTCAAGCTTTCAAATCTTCCACATTCTTGAAAAGTTGAGCTGAACACTTTGTCCCTGATGAAACCCCATATCGAATAATGAAGGAGAGTGAGGTCGGATGAACGAGGTCTTCCTGGCATGGTCCTATCGAGAAATGTTTTACAAATTCGTGTGCGATGCGGTGTTGCTCCGTCCTATTCATATTTCCTTAGGACATTCAGAGACAAATCTTTCAAAAAATCGCCTAGAATCTCCGATAGGAACTCAAGATACAAGTCCCACGTCAATGGAGTAACCAAAAAGTAGGGACCAATGATTTTGGTATCCAAAACACCAACCCAGACATTAATGCCGAACCCCTCTTGAAAATTAGTGGCTTTATGTGAATTAGCATTCTCCTGGCGCCAGTGATAATGAATATTCCTGTTGAACCATCCATTATTTGTAAACCGACTCTCGGCGCACCATAAAATTTTACTACAAATTCCATCATCTTGCCAAAAATGTCTAAGTAGCCATGTGCAAAATTCTGCCCTTTTATTGTAGTCTGATAAACACAAATGATGTTCTTTTTTCACTCTGTAGGGCTTGAATTTATGTTTAAAAAAAAAAAAAACTAGGTGACGAATGCAATATCTCTCGCTATCTCTCTGAAAGATACTCCCCCATTCTGATTTTTTTGTATTCCACGAATATTGATTCAAATTATTATTTTACTATGTATTACATGAAACTTTGGAAAACTTACCTAAAACGCCGATTTCATTATCACCACCATTTCCAGTAATAAAGCAATTTTCATTTTTAGATTGCACAAATGAACCATGCCCTCGTATATTTCTTTCAATACGTTGAAACATTCTGGCATTGGGCTGACGACGTTCGAGATACATTCCTTGATACACAGCCAGAGATTTGTTGCGATTTCTCAAACACTTCGAATACACGAACAACATATCCACTTTCTCATCATTAGAAAACTCCATAGTTTTTGGTTCAACGTGTAAATAATTTACCCTTCAGATTTAAATTCGTCAATTTGTAATCTGCCATTTACTTTATTTCATTCCATGGCTCATTACATACTACATGAAGTTTGAAACATTCCAAAGACAGCCAAAGGATTCTTGGGCAATAGGCCCAAGAATGGTCACACAAGAGAAATGCTTATCGGCTCTTTGACATAAAAAAATGTATAAAGTAAATGTATCAATAGTTGTTCCTTGTTTTTTTTTCATTCTTCAATGGAGTATTTCAATGCTTTGCCAAGGTTTTGACTAGGGTTGTGGTCTTCTTCAGGTTTGCGTTTTTTTGGCTACAAAAATATTGTTTGTTGATGTTGGAAGTTACATAATATGCGAACTGTTTGGTTGTTTTTAGATTCAACAATAATGTGGACTCACCTAAAAGAGTTGGTTATGAATATAGTGAGGAGCTAGACTATCATTTTGGGTAATTTTTTTTCTTCATAATGAAGAGCAAATATGTATGATGAAGAACAAAGTATGTATGGGGAATGTTTCTATTTGGTGGCACACACGTTTGTTTCAAACGATATTTTTCACACTGCTAATGACTTGGAATGACAATTGACGAGGTTTTTGTGTTGGCTTGGAAGTTGAAAGAAATAATTGCTCGAAAATGGAAAGATATCGATATCTCATCAACGTTTTACAGTCAAAATGATCAGTATCAAAAACGAATAGCTGAATGTGCGATAAGACTTCCGAAAGACATGGAAAATTCAAAAGAAACTATACACTACCCACCTGATATATGAAATCCCATGCAACGACCCAAAATACAATAAAATGATATATCGGACAAATATCCCAATATATGCAAAACAGCATCAAATCTCATATATACGCCAACCGCTTCCACAACTCTGAACAACCATAAAAAAATATAAACCATGAATTCAACTACACAGGAACAAAAAGATTTACCACTGAATATAACACAAAAAAAATATAATTTCTTGAATTGATTAACACAGAAAAAAATCCGAATAGCATAAATAGCCGTACTGACATCACAAACCGAAATAAAATATATCACAATCTCATTTGAAGAAACCACCCACCACCTTCCATCCTGTATAACAAACAACACACAAACCGCATAGAAGGTAACGATATCCAAATCTACTGGACAGTAAAATAGAACCCCATACCAACTTCCAAGACAATACACAAACCTCGTCAATTATCATTCCAAGTCATAAGCAGTGTAAACAACATCATTTGAAACAAACGTGTGTACCACCACATAATTACATCTTATTTTATCAAATAATTACATCCCACATATATAATTCCTGCTCCATCATTAACATATTTGTGCTTCATCGTGAAGAAGAGAAAAAATCACCCATCAAAAAGATGGTCTAGCTCCTCACTATATTTATAATCGAGTGTTTTAGGCCAGTCCACATTATTTTTGTAGCCAAAAAAACAAAACCCTCAAGAAGACTACAGCTCTAGTGGAAACGTTGAATGCATTGAAATACTTCATTGGAGAATCTTCATTTTCAATATACGAACCAGATTCCCAAGAATCAACAAAATTCGAATATATATATATATATATATATATATATATATATATATATATATATATATATATATATATATATATATATATATATATATATATATATATATATATATATATATATATACTAGTTGACCCGACAGACGTTGTCCTGTCCAATGTCCGCGTATAATTTCTTTTTTTCTATGTTTTCCTTTATGTTGTTCCATCTAGATTATGCTTTTGACTCCTTCCGCTTCCTGTTGTCTCGTTATCTCGTTTTCCCTTTATTCCCGTTATTCCGTTATCCCGTTTTCCCGTTATCCCGTTTTCCCGTTATCCCGTTTTCCCGTTATCCCCTTATCCTGTCATCCCGTTATTCCCGTTATTCCCGTTATTCCCGTTATTCCCGTTATTCCCGTTTTCCGTTATCCCGTTTTTATTTATCCCGTTATTCCGTTTCCCGTTATCCCGTTATCCTGTTTTCCTGTTTTCCCGCTTTTCTATTCTAATAGGGGTCCCGTTTTTTCGTTATCCCGTTATTCCCGTTATCCCGTTATCCCGTTATCCTGTTTTCCTGTTTTCCCGCTTTTCTATTCTAATAGGGGTTGATCGTAGAAGGGTGAAAATTAAGAGTATTAAAAATAAAAATCTTGCCAAAAAAATAGGGGTTGATCGTAGAAGGGTGAAAATTCAAGGTTGTATGTATTTTTGAATACTGTATCATAAAAAAATAAAAACACAAAATTTTGCCAAAAAAAAAATGTTAAGGGTGAACAACCCTTATCACTTAGGGGTATGAAAAATAGATAATAGCCGATTCTCAGACCTACTGAATATGCATATGAAATTTGGTAACAATCAGTAGAGCCGTTTCGGAGGAGTAAGGTAACTAACATTGTGACACGAGAATTTCATATATTAGATATATATAAATATATATATATATATATATATATATATATATATATATATATATATATGAAAGAGAGTAAACAAAATGGAAGGAATTTAATGGACATAGCACTCAGAGAAAAGTGCTAACCGTAGACACGTGTTTCGGGCTCTCGGCCCTCATCAGTACGGTGGAGAAGTGCAAGGATGAACAACACTTGGTAGAAAACGACAAATCAACGGAGTCATCATACAGAAGCCAGCCGCTCATTTGTGATTTCGGTCAGCAGACCCTGAATTCCAGGGCAACAACCAACGTCACCACGGAGGCAGCTATAGCTACCTGCGTGACATCCGAGTCCAGGAATATAAATATGAAAGAGAGTATTATCGAGGGGACTGTTAAAAACTAAATGGAAGGAATTTAATGGACATAGCCCTCAGAGAAAAGTGCTAACCGTAGAAACGTGTTTCGGGCTCTCGGCCCTCATCAGTACGGTGAAGAAGTATAAGGATGAACAACACTTGGTAGAAAACGACAAATCAACGGAGTCATCATACAGAAGCCAGCCACTCATTTGTGATTTCGGTCAGCAGACCCTGAATTCCAGGGCAACAACCAACGTCACCACGGATGAAGCTATAGCTACCTGCGTGACATCCGAGTCCGGGAATATAAATATGAAAGAGAGTAATATCGAGGGGACTGTTAAAAACTAAATGGAAGGAATTCAATGGACATAGCCCTCAGAGAGAAGTGCTAACCGTAGGAACGTGTTTTGGGCTCTCGGCCCTCATCAGTAGGGTGAAGAAGTGCAAGGATGAACAACACTTGGTAGAAAACGACAAATCACGGAGTCATCATCAGAAGCCAGCCACTCATTTGTGATTTCGGTCAGCAGACCCTGAATTCCAGGGCAACAACCAACGTCACCACGGAGGAAGCTATAGCTACCTGCGTGACATCCGAGTCCAGGAATATAAATATGAAAGAGAGTAATATCGAGGGGACTGTTAAAAACTGAAAGGAAGGAATTTAATGGACATAGCCCTCAGATGTCACGCAGGTAGCTATAGCTGCCTCCGTGGTGACGTTGGTTGTTGCCCTGGAATTCAGGGTCTGCTGACCGAAATCACAAATGAGCGGCTGGCTTCTGTAAGATGACTCCGTTGATTTGTCGTTTTCTACCAAGTGTTGTTCATCCTTGCACTTCTTCACCGTACTGATGAGGGCCGAGAGCCCGAAACACGTGTCTACGGCTAGCACTTTTCTCTGAGGGCTATGTCCATTAAATTCCTTCCATTTAGTTTTCAACAGTCCCCTCGATATTACTCTCTTTCATATTTATATTCCTGGACTCGGATGTCACGCAGGTAGCTATAGCTGCCTCCGTGGTGACGTTGGTTGTTGTCCTGGAATTCAGGATCTGCTGACCGAAATCACAAATGAGCGGCTGGCTTCTGCATGATGACTCCGTTGATTTGTCGTTTTCTACCAAGTGTTGTTCATCCTTGCACTTCTTCACCGTACTGATAAGGGCCGAGAGCCCGAAACACGTGTCTACGGTTAGCACTTTTTTCTGAGGGCTATGTCCATTAAATTCCTTCCATCTATATATATATACCGTGTGTAACTGGATCATGGTACAATCTCCGTATCTCCTTTAGTTTTGAATGTTATTGATTGAAATTTGGAATATCCCATATACATAATAAAAGGCACTTTTTGACTTGCAAATTATTTTTTTTCACTTCCGGTTTCGCCGGAAGTAATACCAACTTTCGATTTTCAAATAGAACACCCTGTATATTATTCAATTTCTGAAATCTACATAATTTTTTGAATCCAATGATACCACATGAGTGACATTTTAAACGTCGATATTTTTTATAATTCAATTTTTAGTTTTCCATTTAAGGGTGCCATGATGGTTCCGATTTATTCCAATTCACCCGTCTCATGCTAGAAAAATCGAAATCCTGTCAAAAATACTAAATTGCGTTTTTTATGAGCAAATAAAGTTCATCGTAATCGATTTTGGGGTAAAACTCTTTTTTTTTCAAATGGAACCATATTGGTACCGTGGTACCATTCATTAGTACTATCAATAAGGAATTTTTTCATACCTGCTAATAAAATGTGCGATGAATACAATCAAAATCACAGCTAAAAGAAAATAAGATAATACAATTACTTTGTTTCAATTTAATGCTAAGAAGTTACTAGGTGGCTTTGAAATACAAAAAATGAACACAAAACATTACAACAATTGTTCGAAATGCTGTCCATTAACGTCAATGCACTTCTAAATTCGCATAGCTCCGAATGCCTGTTGAAGGTAATCAGTTACTAAGGAGGCTTTGAAAACAATGAAATTATTCATTCAGATTGTCAAATAAATAGGTATTGGTTTATCGGTGTTTTTATTGTGTATTGGAAAAATCTTTAAATTTGTTGTTATTTTCATTCAAAATGCCCCACATTTATACAAGGGATGAAAAAGTGGACAAGTTAATTATTTATGGGGAATGTAGAGAAAATGCCGTTGCGGCTAGAAACCTTTATGCCAACCGATATCCTGATAGACAATGTCCAGCGAGAAATTATTTTAATCGTCTTGAAAATCAATTCTGAAGAGATCCCGAAGAAAACGTTATCATTGAAGAAGGAACGGAAATTAATGTTTTAGCTCGAATAGAAGTTGATAAGACTGTTTCTTTAAGGCAAATTGGGTTTGAATTGGAAATTAGTCACCAAACGGTAAGCCGAATCTTGCACAAACATAATTATAAATCTTTCAAATATCAATTGCACCAGCACCTGTACGAAGATGATTATGAACGTAGGATGGAATATTGCAATTGGATCTTGCAGAATAATGTGCAGCCAAACAATGCTTTTTTGGGAAGGATTTCATTTTCGGACGAGTCTAGGTTTACAAATATTGGATATTTTTAACCGACAAAATACAAGGTATTGGTCACAAGAAAATCAAAATTTATTGAGGGAGGGTAACTTTCAAGTGCTGTTTGGTTTCAATGTTTGGCTTGGAATACTCGGTCGTAGAATCATTGGTCCAATAATATTTGTAGAACGCTTGACTGGAGATAGATACTTAGGATTTCTGCAAAATGAAATTGAGGACAGGTTAACTGAATTACCTTTCAATCTACGACAGGGAATGTATTTCCAACAAGATGGAGCTCCTCCCCATAGTTCAAGAATAGTAACTAATTACCTTCAACAGGCATTCCAAGAAAACGTAATTTCGACAAATGGTCCTGTGCGATGACCTCCAAGGTCACCTGATTTGACACCTCTTGATTTCTTTGTTTGGGGCCATTTGAAAAATATTGGCTATGCAACCGTTGTTACAACCCGCGAAGACCTGGAGTTGCGAGTAAGACGCGCAATTAATGGTATAACGGCCCAGCAATTAGCGAACGTTCTTCAAGAAACAGCTATGCGAGTTCAGAAGTGCACTGACGTTAATGGACAGCATTTCGAACAATTGTTGTAATGTTTTGTGTTCATTTTTTGTATTTCAAAGCCACCTTAATAATTTCTTAGCATTAAATTAGAACAAAGTAATTGTATTATCTTATTTTCTTCTAGCTGTAATTTTGATTGTATTTGTCGCACATTTCATTAGCAGGTATGAATATATTCCTTATTAAGTGTACTAATAAATGGTACCACCGTACCAATATGGTTCCATTTGAAAAAATTGAGTTTTACCCCAAAATTGATTACGATTAACTTCATTTGCTCATAAAAAACGCAATTTAGTATTTTTAACGGGATTTCGATTCTTCTAGCATCAGATGGGTGAATTGGAATAAATCGGAACCATCATGGCACACTTGAATGGAAAACTAAAAATTGAATTATCAAAAATATTGACTTTTGAAATGTCACTTATGTGGTATCACTGGATTCAAAAAATTATGCAGATTTCAGAAATGTAATAATATACAGGGTGTTCTATTCAAAAATCGAAAGTTGGTATCACTTCCGGTGAAACCGGAAGTGAAAAAAAAACATTTGTAGGTCAAAAAGTGCCGCTCATTATGTTTATGGAATATCCCAAATTTCAATCAATAACCTTCAAAACAAAGGAGATACGGGGGGTGTACCATGATCCTGTTACACACGGTATATATATATATATATATATATATATATATATATATATATATATATATATATATTGTAATGTTTTAATAATTGTAAAAACAAATTGTTGATTATTTTGTCCCACTTTGGAATAACTTGATATGATATGTGTGATTGATAATTCTTTGATTTTTGCCCTATATAATATATTTCAATGTAATAATAATTGCTAGTTAACGTTACTGTTTTCTCGTCACGTTGCTGCCAATTGTTATCACTTTTCTTACCACGACTAAATTCAGTTGGTACGCCTTTCGTCTCAGATAGCCGGTTCAGGCAATAGAGCCACTGCTTGATGTCAAATTCAATCTATTCAATGTTTATAAGTACGATTGCAGATCATCGTGGAAAATAAACGAAAAAGTATCGAAAACCAATTATTTCCTTTATTCAGGAAAACTTATATTTACCTGGCCTACGATAGATAACTTATGCTATGATCATTTTACAAATTTTCAAAGACAATCATGAGAAACGGTGCTGAATAAAGTATACACAACCTCACTTTTACTTTGAAGGTTGAAAAATTCTTGAACAACAAAATTATAAGCTTGAAACATACAGTATATGAAATTGTATCTAACTGAAGATAGCCAATGGGAGAACAACAAACTTCTTGATGACAATAGCCAATCAGGTAACAGTATGGTCAGATGTAAGGTTGGAAATTGTGAGAAAATAAGAACGGTAAAGTGTCAGAGACATGTATCATTGAATATTGTACATAGTTTAAAAAAAAATAAAAATTTAGTTCATAAGTTTTGACAAATAACCCCAAAGAGTGATAATGTGACAACAAAGTGCGCGAATTTGAAAATTCAAATGATAATGAAAAAGGAGAAATGGTATCCAGGTGATAGAAAACAAAGCCACGAAAGAGATGGGAAACATTTTTTAAAAGAACGCCACGTTCGTACTTTAGAAAAAGAAAAATCCAAGAACTTCATCAATATAAGGTAGTTTCTCTATTAGAACCCAACCAACTCAACTTCAAGAGAATTTCAATGAAAATAAATAGCAGCAAACAAAATTACCTTCCATGTACTCCACATCAAACTATTTCGACGCTGATTTCTGGATTTGTATGGTTTCCTTTTTGGTATTGGAGAGCCTGAGAGCAGTAGATTGAAGGGGGATTCAATTTCTTGGTGTGTATTGTAACAGCGACAGTTCCAGCGTCAGGTATTAACTTTTATAGTGCACATCACAAACTGAATAACTTCACAAATAACTCGTATCATATCAGAAGAACTCTATTTCCTTTTGATAATGAACTATTAAAGAATTTTTCAACCTTCAAAGTAGACGTGAGGTTGTGTATACTTCATTCAGCACCGTTTCTCATGATTGTCTTTGAGAATTTGTAGAATGATCATAACATAAGTTATCTATCGTAGGCCAGGTGAATATTAGTTTTCCTGAATAAAGGAAATAATTGTTTGTCGATACTTTTACGTTTATTTTCCACAATGATCTGCAAACGTACTGAAAAACATTGAATACATTGAATTTGACATCAAGCAGTGGCTCTATTGCCTGAACCGGCTATCTGAGACGAAAGACGTACCAACTGAGTTTAGTCGTGGTAAGAAAAGTGATAACAATTGGCAGCAACGTGACGAGAAAACAGTGACGTTAGCTAGCAATTATTATTACATTGAAATATATTATACAGGGCAGAAATGAAAGAATTATCAATCACACATATCATATCAAGTGATTCCAAAGTGGGACAAAATAATCAACAATTTGTTTTTACAATTATCAAAACATTTCAATTGGCGCCGCAACGTAGAGGCAAGTAAGGGCAATATATTATTTCTTAATATTTACCACAGCGGAAAAGGCGAGTAAGGGCAAGTAAGGCAAAAATATTATTTCTTAATATTTATCGTAACACTCGGCGAACATTGGTGAATGAAAAATGGATTTGAGAGATGGTAAAAAAGTTGGTTTGGAAGAAGGTGCAGAAGGTTGAGAGAGAGGCGATCAGGAACAAGGAGAGAGTAGTAATGTGAGAGGGAGAGAAATAAAAGGTGAAAGGACAGAAAGTGAAAGCGCAAAATTGGACATTTGGTTTAAAAAAATGATGGAGGTCGTGGTAGAAAGAATGAATGAAAATATGACAAGTATGGAAAGTAGAATGAATGAAAATTTAGCAAGAATGGAAGAAAAAATGGATAAAAATTCAGCAAGTATGAATGAAAATATGGGAAGTATGAAAAATGATATGAATGAAATGAAAGAATCTTCAGCAAGTATGAAAAATGAAATGAGAGAGCAAATAGAAAGAATGAATGAAAAGTCAGAAAAAAAATTAAATAGGGAAAAATGAAATGAAAGAGCAAATAGAAAAAATGAATGATGGAATGAGAGAAAGTATGGGAAGAATGGAGAAAAGGATGGAAGAAAAAATGGGAAATATAAAGAATGAAATGAAAGAAAGTTTGAAAAATGAAATGAAAGAGTTGAAAGAAAACACAGCGAGTATGGAAGAAGATTAAGAGAAAATTTGAAAGAAAATATAAAGGATATGAAAGAAAATATGAAAGAATGGAAAAAAATACAAACTAAATCTCAACAAAGTGAAAAGGAATTGTTGGAAGCTCACAAACAATTAGAAACAAAAATAGGACAACAAAATGAGGAATTTTATGTGGCAATAACACAAGAAGTATCCACAAAATAAAAAAAGGAGGTGAAAAAATAAAAGACATGAAATTAGATATGAATAATAATTAAGAAAGAGTTGAAAATGAAATAAGTACTCTTGATAAAAAAGTAGAAAAACAACATGAAGATACTGATTTAAAAAAAAATGTAGAGAGTGAAGTAACTAAAAATGTAGAAAAGATAAAATTATTAGAACAAGATGTTAAACAGATATCAAATATAAAAATGAATTTCGATCACAAAAATTATGAGTTTATAGATAATATGAATGTGAACAATAAAAAAGTTTTGTTGCAAAAGGGTAAAGTAAATAATAAAGTAACAAAAATTAAAATATATGACAGAAACATGGTGAAGATGAATTTTGAATTGCAAAAAGGGAATGAAAATGATAAAATAATAATAATAAAAATGAATGACATGAACGTGGCTAACAAAACATTGAGTTGAAAAAGGGAACATGAATAAAAAAATAATAATAATTGAAAAAATAATAGTAATGCAAATCAATGACATTCACAGGGTGAATAGAATTTTTGAAATGAAAGGAAGTAATATAAAAAATAAATAAAAATAAAAATTTAAAAATTATAAAAATTCAATAAATTTGACTATCAAGAACAAGAAAAGTTCAAAATTATGAGAAAGAAAAAAGTTGAAAATATGAACATAAAATTTCAATTGAAAATTTTTGAGATAAAATATTTAAAAAAGCAAGATTCCATAGAAGGAGAGAAAAATAATAAAAATGAAAATTTAGGAAATAATAAATTGTAGGTTAAAAATTTAATAGGCAAGTAAGGAAAAAAAAAAAAAAAAAAGGAAAAAAATAATTTGATAGATAGGTATGATTTCAGAAATACTTGAATAAAATAAAATAAGATGGAAAAAAATTAAAAAAAAAAATAAAATATTAGAGGAAACAAAAAACAATAATATTGAATAACAATAAAAAAAAAAGGAAAGTTGATACAATTATTGGTACAGGTTAGTAAGATAAAGTGAAGTGAGAAACGATATAGATTATAAAGAAGGAAAAATATAGAAATGGATAATAAATAATGAAATTTTGTGAAAAAATAAAGAAAAGTAAAAAAATAATAGTAAAAGTATATTAAAAAATGATGATAAAGGTATAATAATAATACTTGAAAAGTATATTATAAGAAATATGATGATGATAAAGGTATATTGATGAATAATATGAAGGTATATCAATAATTGAAATAAAGGTATATTAATGAATTATAAATAAATATAATAAGTTAATTATGTATGAATGATAAAAAAGCGATGGAGTATGTACACAACATAAAAGTAAATAAAATGAGAGATTCAAATTGATAAAATATCCAATTTAATATGAATATAAAGAACAACTGAAGGAAGAAAAATTATATATGAGTATAAAATATGAAATGAAAGTAAGATAATCATAAAATATAAAATGTCATAAATGATGATATCTTGAAAAGTTTTTTTCCTTGATCCGAAAAGATGTCTGAAATCAAGTTTTTCTGGAACAAAAGAACGTAGTACTGGTAGTTGTAAATAATAGTTATCGTTGTGGAACTTGTTTTTCTCAAACTGGTGGGAAATCCAGCAAAGTAGTTTTCTGAAGTTAGAAAAATAGTATTAGTTAATGAAGATTCAATAACTGTTAATAAAGAAATTGATATTCAAGATTTTCTAACTAGTAGAAAAATATTGAATATAAATTTAGGAATGTTGTTATGTTATGAAAGACCAGTAATATATTTTAATTGTTTTTACATATATCTTGAGATTCTATTTCTTTTATGAAGCCTATGTATAATATTGATAGATAAAAATATACAAATACTATAATGCAATCATTTTCATACATTTTCAAGATGATTACAACCTATTTTTGTTCAGAAGACAACAAAGAAGTCTAGATTTATAAAATCATCCTGAATAAAATGTGAACAACAAAATTATAAGCTTGAAACATACAGTATATGGAATTGTATCTTACTAAAAATAGCCAATGGGAAAACAACAAACTTCCTGATGACAATAGCCAATCAGGTAACAGTATGGTCAGATGTAAGATTGGAAATTGTGCGAAAATAAGAACGGTAAAGTGTCAGAGACAGTTTATAAGTTTTGACAAATAACCCCAAAGAGTGATAATGTGACAACAAAGTGCGCGAATTTGAAAATTCAAATGATATGGAAAAAGGAGAAATGGTATCCAGGTGATAGAAAACAAAGCCACGAAGGAGATGGGAATTTTTTTATGTAAAAACAATTAAAATAAACTACTGGTCCTCCATAACATAACAATAAATATATATATATATATATATATATATATATATATATATATATGAAATGCAAATATTATAGATGTGGCATATATAGTTTGCGGAGTGAAGCTCAGGCCTAGTAAAGTTGAGTTCAATGGCTGGAAATTCCGTGCAATATTAATCTGTCAGTATAGGCCAATCCACGACACCAAAAGGCAAGCTTCTTGTGCGTTCCGAGTAACGGAAACAAATAACAAAAGAAAGATAGATTTGTTTCATGAGCAAGAAAGATAGATTTGTTTCATGTGCAAGAAAGCCACTGTCCGCCTACAGCTGTTTTATGGGCTGTAGGCGGATGGTGATTATTTTGGACATGAAACAAGTCTCTCTTTCTTTTGTTATCTGTTTGCGTTACTCGGAACGCACTAGAAGCTCGACTCTTGGTATCTTGGATTGGCCTATACTGACAGATGTTGGTAACCTATCAATGTTGCACGAAATTTCTACTTCACCAGGCCTGAGCTTCACTCCCCAAATTATAGATGCCACATCTATAATTTTTGCATTTCTCATCTTTGTCCTTTGCCGGAAGGCACAATTCTCTGAGAGGTTTGGTTCAAGTTCAAGAAAGACAACAATCCATCCTGATGATTGAGAAACCATGAAACAGATGTAGGCAGATGATATATATATATATATATATATATATATATATATATATATATATATATATATATATATATATACAGGGTGTCCCTGGACTTCCCCTTTTTCTCTCGAGAATGTATAGATGGGGTCAAAATATCACCAGTACTTCATATAACTTTTGTTCCATAAAGCCTTCGTTACCAAGTTACGGGCCCTCAAAGTTACAAAATGAAAAATGTTTTTCTTTGATAACTTTCAAAGAGGATATTCAAAATCATCTAAATTCTGGTGATTGACTAAACAAATGAATTTCTTCGATGCGCTTCCATGCAGGAGTCAGTTGTACTGCTACAAAGTCAGGAACGACGACATCCAACCTGAGATGTCTACCATTATTCGAAAGGACTAATTCGTAATGAAAATAGAGATGATAGGTACAATGTTCATAACGAATTTTCATCATGCAAACACGTTTTTCTTACAAAACTCATGGCGTAAATAATCGATTGCAAGCCTCAAGAGCAAACAGAAATGCAAAATCCGCTACAAAAACTGCTCGATACATTTTCTTAGTCGGCGCAAACACCCCCTCTGCATTCGAAATAGCATGCCAGGGTCGTTTCGTATGGCCTCACAATGTGATGTAATTCTATTCAACAAGGCATCTCTGGTGTGAATAGGTGTGGCGTGAACGAGGCTTTTCAGATGCCCCCACAGAAAGGAATACAATGGATTTAAATCCGGAGACCGCGGTGGCCATGAATATGGCCCACCTCTACCAATCCATCTATTGGGGAAAATCTGGTTCAGATGGTCCCGCACAATCAAACCAGAATTGGGAGGAGTGCCATCATGCATAAACCACATATCTCTTCGGGTTTGCAATGGAACATGTTCCAAAAGTCCATTCAAATCGTTCTGAATGAACTCCAAATAACGTTCTCCATTCAATCGGTCATGTAGAACGAATGGTCCTATAAGATGGTTTCCTGTGATACCAGCCCAAACATTCACGTTGAATTTCCGTTGGTGTTTGGTTTGCAATATCCCATGGGGATCTTCTTCGGCACATATGTGGGGATTATGAG
The DNA here is from genome assembly GCA_018342105.1 of Gonioctena quinquepunctata. Classification (NCBI taxonomy): domain Eukaryota; kingdom Metazoa; phylum Arthropoda; class Insecta; order Coleoptera; family Chrysomelidae; genus Gonioctena; species Gonioctena quinquepunctata. The sequence continues at coordinate 127,425 of JAFIRS010001400.1, forward strand.
AGTTGATTACTCCATCCCTACTGAAACCTGCTTCATCAGTGCATGAAACTCGAGTAATGAAAGTCATATCCTCTCTTTGCTCATCCAGAAACTAATTGGCATATTCCAGTTGTGCTGGAAAATCTTCAGGTGTCATGGAATGTACCTTCTGGATGTAATATGGGTGGAGCAGTTGTTGTCTAATTATTCTATGAATAGATGACTTGGATGTATGGAACTGTTCTGATAGGTTTCTGATGCTCATTGAAGGATCATCAGCGACAACTTCCGAAATATTTTCCTCCAATACAACGGTACGCATAGCCCTAGGTGCGCCCTCACCACCTCGTTTTGGCCAAACTGAACCTAAAATGATATCAAAATTAAACAACACGCTCCAATTGATTGAATATTAGACATACCTGTCTCCCTCAAGCTGCGATCGACACGCTTGAACGTTTCTCTTGCCGGTAAGGTACAATTGGGAAAATGCCCGGCATACAGACGACGGGCTTCTGCAGCATTACCAAATGCTCGTCCATACAATGCATGCATATCTGCATATTCGTTGAATGTGAACTGTTCGGCCATATCAAAACACTTCAAACTGTCCTATTAGAATATTGACAATACAATGACAACGCACCACTCAACAAAACGAAATCGCATTCCAGTTGTCATTTTTCATCCACACTAATTTTATTTCTTTCTACAAGGTGTTTTTGTAATATCTGTGGAAAAAAAGAAACATACATTTATTCACCGGATATTTTTCACCTATTCATGTGTTTATTCGTTTGCTTTTTATTAGTTATGTCTTCCGATGTGCGTTTTTTCAGCTAAATTTATCTTCGGGTTAAAGATTTTCTCCCATGAAATTATACTTATCAGTGAAACTCCTCCACATTTAAGCTGTGGATACGGATTTGCAACATCCAAATGTTGAGTTTCATGAGATTCGGATAACACAACACGAAACGTGCTTATTCCACGCGTACATACAAAATATGGACTGAATTCGATATTTCTTGAGTGGAATACCTTGTTAGTTCAAAAACATCACGAATCTACATAACTTGATATTTCGTTTGAAAAAATATCTACATTGTGAATGAAACTTTCAACTAGGTACTGTTCTTTTCGTTTTCGACTTCATTTCAGCATTATTTTGTATTATCCCTGTTATAAATGTTGTTGAATTAACGTTATCATTAGTATTTCTACTGTGAACATTTTTCATTTCAAATAATGGTGGACGATCGGGTTTGATGTCGTCGAGTAAAACTGCATTTTTATTGAGAATCGTTGCTCCGATCGATTTTCCACATGAGTACTTTTATTCAGGAAATCGTCCAGGAACCCTTGTTTTGACATATTGACAAATCCCAGTCATTTCAAAGTTTTGGGGTGTGGACCATCTGGGATAGTCCGTTCCTGACTTTGTAGCAAAACAACTGACCCCTGCATGAAAGCTCATCGAAGGAATTCATTTATTTGGTCAATCACCAGAATTTGGAATATTCACTTTGAAGGTTATCAAAGAAAATCATTTTTCATTTTGTAACTTTGAGGGCCCGTAACTTGGTAACGAAGGCTTTTAGGAACAAAAGTTATATAAAGTACTGGTGATATTTTGAACCCATCTATACATTCTCGGGAGGAAAAGAGGAAGTCCAGGGACACCCTGTATATATATATATATATATATATATATACAGGGTGTCCCTGGATATATATATATATATATATATATATATATACATATTCATTCAACGACCGAATCAAATCGCTGGAATTGAAGAGAATACAGAGTTTTTTTGATATTTCATTCCTAGATGGGTGAGAAGGGGGGTGAAAGTTTGTATGGAAGTACCATTAGTTTTGAAGTTACAGTCATAAAAATTGGTATTTGAGTTTTTTTTCTCAAATAAATAAACACGTGTTTCAGGGTTTCTGAAAATTCAACACTAAGTGGGTTTAAATGATGTTTGTGATTTTGTATAGGAGTAGTTTTTGAATTGGGGTAATTAAATTGGTAGTGTTTGTTAAAAATAAAAAAATCACATGTAATACGTATAATTTTGGAAATTCAACCACTGAAGGGGTGAAATAGGGGTTGAAGGAGGATTGGAAGTGAGTATGAGTGTTCCGTTAGTTTTTACGTTTGGGTCATAAAAATTGATATTTGACGTCTTTGTAACAAATGAAGAAATACGTGTTCTAGTGTTCTTAGGAATGTAATCCTTAAAGGGGTGAAATGGGGGGATGAAAGTTTTTATGGGGGTTCCATTAGTTCTGCAGTTATGGTCCTCTATTACAAATCAAAAAATTCTGTTTAACCTTATTTAATATTTCTGTACTTAAATGGGCAAAAAGGTGTTGGTGAGATTGTAATAGTTGTCACAGAGCATTACTTTCGCTGTCAAATCAATTATGCCGCCCGAACGAGATAACGGGATAATGGGATGGCGAGATAACGGGAAACGGGATAACGGAAAACGGGATAACTAGGTAACGGAATAACTGGATAACGATAAATGGTTTAATGGGAAACAAGATAACGGAAAGCCACAGGCATAAGCTAGATGTAACAACAAATCAATAAAAAGTACATATTCTATGCGTATCTATATATTTATGTGTACATCTATCTATCTATATTTATTAACATATATATATATATATATATATATTATGATATGGTATATATGTCAAATAAAAAAGTAAAAATAGGGCACAATGATATTTGAAAACTACATAAATACCTGCCATGATTGTTTTTATAAAAAAAAATCTGTTGGTTTTCATCTTGAAAACCATTTGCCAGTTCCTAGTCGTCGCAGATAATCCAAGAGGGTGGCGGTACAGTTTTTCTATTATCATCATTATGTTTGATTAGTTCATTCAATTGGCACAACCTATAAAAATATACAAATCCAAATTTAGAAATAAATATTCAGAATTCAACTGAACATTATATTTATAATAATAATAATATATTTATTTTCGTTAAGGTTACAGGCATGGACTGAATGATGAAAAATTCAGATAAATTTCAGATATCCCACGGAAAAAACTTGTTTTGGGCATTCCTAACCTATATAATATTATCTTGCCGAAAAATCGAAGCAAATCAATAAATACATGCTGAAACTGAAATGAATGAAGTGAGTATAAAATATACAAATATACGAATTGAAGAGAAAACATATATATAAAATGTGAAAATCTAAACATATAAAATAAGTAAATGTAAATATGTTGAATGTTGAAGATGTAAAAATATAAAAATAAGAAATATGAAATGGAAAATGAACAAATGTAAAAATGCAAAAAAAATAAGGAACATCCTGTACACAAAATCAGAACATAACAGGCAAATGTCAAATTTATTTTTGTTGTAAATGATGAGAATAATGAAATTTGAGAACAGAAAAATGGTTCATGTGGATTTTGAAGAAAACTTAGATAATATGAACAAATTTGAAAATAAAATATGTATAATAGGTAGGAAGTAGAATAATGTGTTTAAAAATGAAGTGCTAATGGTAAGAAGCGATATAAAAGATAACAAAAAGTGATCGTTACCATGGGGAAAAAAAAATCAGTTGGGAGATAAAAAATTAAATTGAAATTGGAAGCAGCTTGAAAAAAAATATCATCGATTTTATGGGGAAAATGCCAATAACTACAGAATATGAGAAACGTTGATACATGCGATCAGGTTAGAATCAAATTGGAACCAAAGATTATCAAGAAACTACTTACCAGGAATTGGAGGTTAAATTTCCATACTTAACGGCTGATTTTTTGCAAGACATCCACAAGAACATCCCAGGATTTGTGTGAGTGCGAAGCATAACTCATAACAGGTACTTTATCGTCATAAACTCAAAAGTGATGCTATTCATCGAATAGCCACATTGTTTTTGGGTTTATTGACTATAATACATAATTTTGAGTGGCAATTTTCTTTTTCTATTCACCAAAAATCACATGAGCATAACTTATAAATATTTATCTTAAAATATATTAATATTTGCGCATGATCAAGTTTTTGAATGTTTACAATTTTGATTGGTTAGAAAATAATTAGAATGAGTTAGATATTTCAGGAAACGTTGGTTTTGAGAAATATTTTCAATGAAAAAAAGTTTCTAACTTTTTCTGGACTTATTATTTATTATTTGACTATATTACTATCGATATTTCAAACATAAACAGTATATTGACATCAAGCAAAGAAGTAGTTTCAGAGATTCATGTCTCCATAGGCGTACCGATTAAGCTAAAAAAGGTAAAACGATAAATAAAAATAAAAAGAGGTTGAGTGTACAGAGACATCATAGCCGGAAATTTCTTTTGTTATGATTAGTATATGTCACAAAAATTTAATATATATATAAATATATATATATTCATATATATATATTTATATATTATATATATATATATATATATATATATATATATAAATATATATTGGAAAATTGAAACACCGAGTAGGGAAATTAGTTCATAGATTATATTTGTTGCTTCGTTAGGAAAGGAAACAATAATACATTGACAAACTGCACACCAAAAAACACATAAAAATCATCCAATAACAGATTGTGAGTTCCTGCTTCCTCATATAGTATGGAACAGCCGTCCTATGTGTTCTTATAACATAATTATTCAAGTTGTCCTTTTTAGTGCTTTTCCATTCAGAGCATGAGTCTAATTGATGTGGAAACATACACTCTAACCACTCTCATACCATTCAGACCCTGGCTTGTCTCCTACGAGTGGATCTAAGCATTGATGACAAACAAACTTGCGCGCTATCTTTAATTCATGTATTTCAATTCTCAAAGCACGACCCTAATCGTACCGTATCGAATATGAAACCTGCTCGGTATCTGCAATTCTCTATCGATAATAAGAAATACGTTATCCATCAGCCTTGCACCATGATTGGAAAAGTGTGACCCTCCTATATTATTTCAATCGCAAATTTGAAGAATCTGATTGAATGAAACAAGGTGATATCACTTTGGCGATAGGCTGCTCAGGTTGATTCGGTAAGGTTGTGAGTAAGGTTCAATTAATGACTTTCAATAGTTTTTTCAGATAAAGCCACTAGAAAAATTATTCATCAATTAACTTGACTTGCTCAATAATTGTGCGCAAGGCTTGCAAAAAAGCAAAAGATAAGGAAATATGTTAATAAAGAAATTTTTACCGAGCTTGTATGGGAAGGCGGAATAAATATATACAGGAACTCAACAAATTTTATTCCTTCATAAAAAACAGAAGATCTTACAATGAAAAGATTGATTGAAAACGCTTATCTGATTCCAACTGATGATGGTTGTTCGAGGTTTTTCCATACCTGGAAAGACTGGTTTATGCGATGATTGGTCTCAGCGGTGAGGTTGGGGTACTTGTCTCAATTGGGCTGCAATAGAGATTAGGTGGGTATCGATGATTGCTGCAATACCTCGAGCTCTGACTCTATCTGGGTGGTGAGGAGCCTCAATGCCTCCTATCGACGTAGACTGCTACTGCACCTCCTGGTGTTACTAGAAGAGATGATGGAAATCAGCCAAAACTATTACAAGTTTGCGGGATGGTAGGATATCCTTTGTACCTCGAGATTTCATTCTGAATGTCAACTTGATGGACCAATAGATGGTAAAAAGAGTAGTTATGAATATTAAAACAGCCAATACAAAGTATACTCCACAATAACAATGAATTTCTTCAAGCAGAAATCAGGATATTTATTTTTTATAAAAATTAAAAGGAAATAAAAACTATATTGTCGTTTCGATCGAATCATCAAAGTTTATATCAATAAAAAAATGATTTATTTGATGAGCAATATTGAAAAACCCACCAAAAGAATTTCAGTCATAAGTTGAATGTAGTTTTGAGAAATTGAACCAATCTTTGATGAAGTGTGGAACTGTACCATACGGGTATCGAATAAAGGTGGAGAATAGTGGTTTTACTTTCACAAAATATCCTCGAAGAGAGGAGTGAAGATAACAACAAATTGAGGGCCCCATTTTCCAACAACATAACTTGGTAACTCACCAGAGAAGAATATCGTAGTCAATAATCAAAAATATTTTTTAGATAGCTTTCCAGAAAAAAGATTAGTAACTATCAATAAATTCAAAAGATATGTCTAGTTACTTCAAAAAATAGTAGTAGTAGTAGTTGTAGTAGTACTATAGTTTTTGTGCGGCCAACCCTACTTAGATAGGCCCGATGAATCACCCAAATGGGGAAAGATATATAAATAAGTTTCCCAATTGAAGAACGGTAAGATAGTATCAAGAAATGGTACGGAATTTTCGCTGTTCTCAGTTCCGATTGTAAACTGGATGTGAGAAAGTAGCTATTGAAGGTATCTAGAATTTCATCCACACCATCATCCGGTAATTCTGATATAATATCCTATAACATTTTTTCATGAAGATCAGATTTGAAGATGAAACTTTAATAACATTGTCCAAAAATCATCCATGACGTACGCTGCTGAAATGGGTTAAATGGAGGCCCCCATTGGGGTACCAAAGGTTTATTTATAAATTTTATTATTGAAAGAACAATATGTATTATCACAAAAGAAAGTCAACAATTCCAAAAATGTATCTTCGTTAGTGCTACAATAATAACTAATGCGATCCGAATTTTTGTGTATTGCTCCAAAACAAGCTTCCAAATGAATATTGCTAGAAAGGGAGACGACATCTGAACTTGCCAGAACATAATTATCAGGAATTGTTGAATAAATAAATTTAATAAATCCAATATATTTTCGAAATGAGAACATTATACAAGGAAAAAATAATAGGTGATTTTATAAAAGCTCATGTGTCATAAAATTTGTTTTATCTTTTTTTGTGAGTTTTTTCAATCATTTCTCGGTTCATAAAAAATGTGATATTTATCGACCACATCTATATCATGTCGTTTCGGTCAATTCACCGTGATCCCGTATTCTCTAAGGAATTTCCTTTTATATTTCTCTCCTTCTTTTTGTTTTATTTTTTCTGCATACCACTTTCCATCATACTAACCGTCATAATGCTTCCCGTTATCTATCTTGATTTTTATCATTCGATTTCAATAACTTCCTCACAGTTTGACTGATCTCATGAATGGATCAAATCCGGGCCATGTTGAATAGCTCAAAGACGAATTTCTTCCAATAACGAAATAATTCAGATGTTTTGTTCTGCGTTGAAATCGAATTCATCTCCGGTTTTGAATATACACCAATAGCCGATTGATATCATATGTTCATGAGATCAAATCTCCGAGGAATCCTTCGCTCTCAGTGAAAGAGATATTGTAGAGAGTTTCATTTTGTTTTTGGTCATGAATCTTGATAAATCATTTTTTCTGTCCGATGTTGACTTCTACAAACATACTTCTTGGAGATAATATTTTTTACTGTCATGTCCGAGTCCTTATCTTCAACGTCAAGAATCCCGTCATCAATTTCAGCTTCATCATCACTATCCACTTCTTCGAGCACTTCTCATCTTCCATCAGATTTATTGATTGGCATTATGTTTATATTTGTGACTTTTCCCTCATTTGTTGATCCCAATTCAGCTGCATCAGGTATGAATATGTCGGCTGCTGAAGAATTACTCCTCAGTCGAAGAATAGTGTTGATCAAATTGTGTGCATTCATTCATATGCAGAAACTACAGAATTTCAGTTTTGGTGATTTGCAAGTAGGAATTTCTCAATGAAGGAATATTTTGGTTGAATAAAGGGGATTCGAGGATTTTTCTCTGAGTAGCTAGTATGATCGGTCATCCGATTCATTCCCTCCAGAGTTCTTTTAATGAGAAAAATCAACTCTATAAATATTCTACCAAAATGAAAAATTGGGAGTATTCTGAAATTTTGCTACAATTTTTGTCATGTACCATCAATGGTAGAAACCGAATACAGCGAATTTTATAGGAATGGTCGAAAAATTATGGAAATTCCTGAAAAAGATATAGTAATAAAAATTATATTCACTGAAACAGATATCAATTGAAATGAGACGTTCGGTTAGTTGCAAAGCATTCGAGGACCATTTCGAAGTGAAAATGCCTTTTCTCTGAACGCCTGCAGAACGGTTCACCGAAACATATTTGAAAGTTTTGGTTTTATGTATACAAAAATCAGATGAAAAATCTCAATAGACCCAGACGAGTTAAGAGTATAACAGAAATGCCTACTCCCTCGAATCATACGTATACGCATACATAATTTCATGTATGTTTTGATGCAAAAATGTATAACTCAGATTAGCTCTCGAAAGTTATATACTCATTTCCAGGATATACAGGGATCAACATAAATGAAACTCGTCCCCAATCTTCCCAACGGTATGAAACACGAAGAAACACGATAGCCTTAAGACAATCCCGAAGAAGGGGTCCGATTCCAGATTCCAACATCTGATCAAGCCCACGAATTGATGATACACCTTTTCATGAATTTATCTCATAATCAAGAAATGTAACGAACCACACCTGTTGTTCGATACTGAACCTCTTTTTTACTGGTTGCATGATTTATTTGCGGAAAACTATTTAGTACGTAGATATTTCATGAACATTTTCAGAACCCTAATTCCCCAAAGATCCAGAAGCAACATCAAATATGTGATAATTCCGAGGAACTCCGAAGAATTGGAATTGCAAGGATTTCAACGAAATTTCAAGGAATTTCTGGGAATTCTACGAGTCTGTACTCCAGAAATCAACAGTTGTTCACCCCTCGCATCAATATCTTGATTTGCGATACGACCACAAAAGGATGAAGCAAATGTCAGGGTTTAGAAAAGTAATTGGTTATCATTTGATTTTAGGTACATAATTTAGTTTCTATACCAAAATTATTCCAAGAACCATTGAAATATGTTATATACATACGATGATATGACATATACAAAGATTATAAAAACATGTTTTATTGCCACCAATGGTTGAAACATTGTCCCAGGTATCTTATGACTGATTTCTTTTATTTCTTCAATTGCTTAGCAGTTACATTAGGTTAAATTGTATTTATCTATTTTTTATGGAATTGCAGAAATTTTTTGAGAAATATACTATGGATTCTTTAATAATATAGATTTTTGTTAGTAAAGAGCGAACTCTCGCTTCTCGAGAGTTCCTCAAGATCAATGTCTCCTGGTGACATCTAACTTGGAATTATTTATTCACAATCAATTCAATTAATTGATACCCATGATTGCTGAGTGACTCTTCATCAAAAAAAGTGTTCGTTAAAATAATCGTAGATATTAGAAGGAATCTTTCATAGAGTTTTGAGTATGAGAATGTTATTCAAATTATTTTTTCTCGAAAATATATTATTTGAATTATGTTTGATTGGGCGTAAACATTTTTCTCTCTCTCTACATATGCTCAGCACAAATTCCGATGCCTTCACCATTACTCCATATGTTTTTCTCATTAGTATTCGAGATAAATGTTCATTAGTAGTGATAACATTGAGGCAATCTAGACGTCTTACAGACTTTGAACTTTTTTTTACCCCAAAACCTAATGTTTAGGCTACAATATCTTGAAAATATGAGGTCAAATCCCTGACATTAGAGGCAATATAATCATGATCAGTTTCACCAGTCCATTGGTACCTATACCATCATCCTCATGTTGGAGAGGAGAGTTCGAACAATGTGAAATGGAACATGAATGAAATGTGAGAGTGTTAGCCTTCTCACTTTCTTTAATTTCTAAGTGAATCAATGATCTCTTCAATGTGTTTTGAAACTGAAGGATTATTATTGTTTTCCCCTTTGCCCTCACGCAACTAAAAATATTTCTATATGATCCTGGCTCAGCTTATACGTGAGCAAATAACTTATTTTTTGTTTTTCCTCAACCCTATAACGATATCAATTTTTTAAACTTTCTAGACTCAAAAAAAATCCAAAAAATACAGTTTTTCTTTTAGATTGTAATATTGGTATGAAATCTACTGTTAGGGACCTGATAAATTTAATACAGGTATCTGAAAAACAGAAATATTCGTCTTTGGTGGCAGAGGAGTTGAAAATATTAAATAGATTTTTGAATGTTCTACATACATGTGAAGTAGACGTAGAATTTTCAAAATCGTCCCGTTTCAGATGTCAGAAAGTCCAGGGCCTCTGATGCTTTTGCTCAATATTTGAACACCAAGTTTAATTTTCATTTTTTCCTCATCCATAAAATGTGACTTTGTAGCTGTATGCAGACCTTTTATTCGGTAAATGAATTCATTTTTTGTATTTATTACTGTTTTACATCTAATTAACTTGATCATATGACTTGGGTAAAGATATATAAAAATGTTTTCCTTTGTTGTAGGGTGTGAAAAATATTTTCAACCCTGAAGGATTCATACATCCACCCAGTTCATTAGCCACACTCTAATTAGTAGAAGTTCCATCAGAAGTAATTGATGTAGCGATAACACCACTATAATAAACAAATTCAAGACAATTCTGAACAAGGTTAGCTTTCTCTGTACCTGACAGCCCACTGATTTGAAAAATAACCCACAGGTAGTTTCTACTGCCTGTTCAGTGCAACAAGCATGAATACCAGTGCTTCTGTTGCTTCATCTAAATCATCAGTTTCAACTTCTGTTCCGAAATATACATAGCTATGAATTTTTTTTCCATCTGATTCTACTATTTTCCTGATTGACAGAATACACAGAATCTTTTGACCAGAGACTTGTGATGCAGCCACTTTCAATTTCAGAGCAGCCAAAGCTTCTTGGGAGGGGCCTGGTGAACCATCAGTTTGCCGAAGTCCTTGTGTGGGGAAGATTTTTCAAAAATGTTTTCTGAACGTTATTGTAAGCTTTAGTAAAATATAAATTTTAAGTAAATGCAAATTGTCTTGGTTCTGGTGAATATTTGCGCCCAACAGATTTTTTCATCAAACGATCGAATAATTATTGTAAGCTATGCCTGAAAATACAGACAAATGAAACAAATCAATCAATAAAATGTAAGCAGACTCACATTCAATGTTGATCCTGCTTGCTCAGAAATGAAATTTCTTCTCCCCAAATATTTTGTGAGAGACTGTAACGAATCCACTGTGAACTTCAATCTCTATTCTTCTGCTGAAGACTATTGATTATTTTCTTCTAATGTGCAATTTTTTTTAACTATTACGTGGAGTTGTCTCCACAACAAGATCCCCATTTATATTACTCGATGGAAAAACATTCCTCTTGTATTCTGTTGTATCACTTCATTGGCTAATGGAAAAAAAAAGATGTTCCATAAACTTTTTCCCATTTGTTTTATATGGGAAATATTTTACCAAACTTTAAAATTACTAAAAAAGAGATAAATTGAATCCTGAATTATTCCTTCAGTTGAAAAAATATAAATTTTGCCATGAATAAAGATTTTTTGAAAAAAACGAAAAAAATAATCTATATTATCAAAAAATTAAGATGGAACATTGTACGTAATTATAACAATAGTAATATGTTTCGTTATGAAGATTTTGGATTATACTTCAATTAGACTCACATTTCATTTGGTTTTTCAATATGATCAGTTCTCCTGATCTCTGACAAGGCCTTCAAAGCTGTAGATGTTCATAATTATTCTTCAAATCTGAGACATCATTTGTGAAGGTTTATATTTTCATATTGATTAACACAGTGATATCTCAGATTAAAATAGGGTTCAACTCACTTTTCTTTCAGTTCTTCGTTTTTTTCAATAGATTTGATTTCAGACAATGCTTCTGAGGCAGTAGAAGTTGAAAAAAATTCTTCAAATCTCAAACTTCAGTCCTATAGTTTATATGAGAATTAACAAAGACATTTTCAACCAACCGAGGGTAAAATTCTGCCTAAACTACATAATCTTCGTTCTCAAACAAACCAGGAGTGGAACAAAATTGAAAGAAAAAAGTGATTGAGGTACTGAAGAGGTATAAAGCAGTTCCTGGGATGTTTCTGAGTCTCTAAAATTTCTTATTTATCGAAATATAACACGACAAGACATTTTTTCATACTAGACTAGACGAAACGACAAGACAAAAGCAATCACTTTCTGAAAGCAAATCTAGGGGGTACTTGCCGAAAGAAATTGTTTGTGATAATTTGCATATATGTAAACACTATCACGAGTCACTCTCAGAAGTGCTATCGCAATCTACTATACCGTGTAAACAAGGCTTAATAACGTGAAGCAATATCGGTTAATAATGTTGTCCCTTATTTCAGCGCTATTGCGCTTGCGATGTATAACGGATTAAGTATAGCTGTGCAAATAGGTGGCTTAAAATCTCCCAATGAAATTAAGATGAAAAACTTCGGAATAAATTGACTGGACTGATAAAACAGACGCGAATTATAGGATCCAAAAACTCTACAAAAGAACTATGGTCATGTGTCAATGAAATTTGTAAAGCAAAGCAAAAAAATGCGGGTGATAATGAAATAAAATATGAGACAGGGAACATCGTGAAATACTTAAAGGCAATATTTTAGGCATTTGTGAATTTTTTCACAAATATCGGTAGTCGATCATAGAAAAAAAAAGGAAGGAAAAGACTATCCAAAACTCACAATTTTTTAGAAACACCAATGAAATAGTTGCCATTATATACATTTCTAAAAAGACTGAAAAGAGCCAGGAACAGACAATATTCGGGCAGAAACTCTAAAATATGTTGCTGAAGAAGTGTCGCCCCCCCCAAACTATTCAATAAATAAAACATTCGGAAGCGGAGTATTTCCAAATGTTTTGAATGTTGCTATTATCAAACCTCTCTTCAGAAAAGGAAATGGAAAATAAACTGAAAATTATCGACCAACATCATTGATCTCTAACATTGCCAAAGTCTATGAGAAAATACTCAACGGAAGGCTGACAAGTTTCGTGAATAAATATAATATCATTTCAAACAATCAATATGGTTTCAGAGAAAACTGATCCACTGAAAATGCAATTAATATAATAACATCAAAGTTATACACATCAATCATGAAAAAATCGAACTCCTTGCATTCTGGCAACTTGGTGGAAGCATTCGAAAGTCATTTCCAGTTACTCGAAACAATGGAAAATATAGGTTTCAGAGGAATGTCACTTCGACTCATTCGTAAGCTACTCAAGCAACTGTGAGCAATGTGTGAAAATTGAAAAGGCTTATAGTGAATTCAAAGAAGTACAATCTGGAGTTCCACAGGGAACGGTCTTGGAGCCTATTTTTTTCAATATTTATGTCAACGACCCATTCGGAATTGAGTCGAAGGGCATTATAATGAGTTTTGCCGATGATACAGTAATTACTTATCAATCGAGTGGTTGTGTTGAGCTGGAAAATACTGTGAGAAATGATTTCCAGACGATAACACATTGGTTCAAATCTAAATAATTTATAATTAATTTCAGACTTATTTCTCGCGTTTTGCTTCCTACAATAACTACCTACCGATGTACAGTGTTCTCTACGTATCCACGGAATATTATATTACCCATATACAATCTCTTGAAAATACAAAATATCTTGGTATATACATTGACAACTTTCCGAAATGGGATACACATACAAACTTTATCACCAAAAAGATTCGCTGCTTGTTGCCAGAATTCAGATTTTTTTCAGGAGAACTCACGTATGATCAGCTGATAATGATATATCACTCCTTAGTATAAGTCACCTGAGATATGAAATCATTGCTTGGTGGGTGCGCTAGAAACACATATCAAACAATTGAAAGTTATTCAGAAATATACAGGGTGTTAGTGAATGAGTGCGACAAACTTCAGGGGGTGATTATGCATGAAAAAATAATGACAATTTGCTTTATAACAATAAGTAAATTCAGTATTTACAATAACTTACCACTTAAAAAGGCATCTGGTATCAGAGTCGGAAGAAGATGAATAATCCCCAATGATGTCAATAACAACTGGACTTCAGAAATTCAGTAAATTTTCCACATATCATGTTCTACGGTGATAACATGGTCAATGCGTTTTTACCAATTGTCGCTGGTCACTTCACTAACCGCACATTCAAACAATAACTGAACATTCTTCATTGTGGAGGTCGTATTTTTCCAGGCTACATCATTTATCACTTGAGCCCATATTAGTTCTATGGGATTCAGCTCGCAGTGATACAGGAGAAGTCGAAGTACTGATATTCCACGTGAAGCGGCTGGTTCGTCAACGATGTAATTTTTATACTTGTTTTTGTGGATAAGCGCGATACTATAAAGTTCTTCTTTTAGTGGATCAGTTGGAAAAACAATGTTTTTTGAGCTAAGCCATTCCAATAATTTGCCTTCAGTCCAATTGCTTGTGGGTGAATCTTCTTGTGATCTAGAATGGTAACTCGCGTCGTCCATGACAATAATAGATCCCTGCGGAATAAAATCAATCATTATTTGTTCAAACAATTCTTCAGAAACGTTACCATTCATATCTTTGTGATAGTCACCGGTTCGTTCTGATACAAAAATCGAAAGTCCTCTTTACACAAACGATCAAGTATTAATTTTGTACCCTTGCTTGATGGTGGATTCAAACCCGTTGAGAATCCTTCGACGAAGGCTTGCCTCACGTTCTCAATACTACTGTCCTGCCAATACTGAGAAACAGTATATACTCCGTTTATCCACGTTTCGTCCAGGTAATAAATGCGTCGATCTTCGTTTCGGGCTGGTTTAATATTGCGTAAATAGTCCCTCCTCCAAATTGCAATATCTGCTTTATCTTTCAGTACAGATTGTCTCTTATGTTTGGTATAGTTGAAACCGATTTGTTTCAAAATTTTTGATAATGTCCAGTGTCCAGTGTGGAAATTCCACTTTTCAGGTAGAACACATGGACTTTACGCGATTCGTCCATCGTGATCTGCGGTCAACCCGGAGATGTACCTGGTTGAAGAGCTCCACTTTTCTTCACTCTTATTAATTTATGAGCACAACACAAAAGATGCGTTTGTAAGTCTCATCTACACTGGCACTTCTGTTCTGATTTTGCAACGAAATTGAACAGTTTAAAATCAATGTGATTTCATTTGAAGATAATGGATTTTGGCCGTTTTAATGGTCCTTGTTCAGCAACCATAATACTTGAATCTTATTTTATATACACAAGCTCAACACAGAAGCACACACAAATCGTTTCCAGAAAGCACTACCAGCGATACCGAGTACCTGCTACTGATTACAATTTTAGCTTGGTACGTGTTTGGAAGACTATCAGTACCTACAGTTATAGAAAGGGCTGGTGTTTGGAAGATTATGGATTTTTTCTAGCAGTTCGTACTTATACCTACCTGGATTTACGGAATTACTACTCCATGCCTTTATTTCACGGACTATACGTTTCTACTAATAAAAATTCACCTTTTTCTACCCTCATAGTGAACAGTTCAAAAAGTCTTCTGTACGGTGCAAAAAGGCATCAGCCCTTTCTTTTGCTCAGTTTTGAATTTGTTGCAGTAGCTTTGGGTTTTTACACATTTTTACACATTTTCTAAACTGTTAATTATTATGTTGCCGGAGCATGATCAACATTAAACCACAAATAGGCGGGACATACCAAAGTTACTTCAAACTTTTGGTTATCCGTTATCAGTAACGGAGCTTAGAAAATGTGCTTCGTTATATACATTACATTACTCATTAGTATTTTTTTCTCCAGAATGAAATATTATGGAAGTAGCTGAATTCGCGACAAAAGAAAAAAGCATATATGCCAGTGTTTCATACAATAGTTCCAATCAAGTTTTTATCGCTTTTAATCAGATAAAAATACAAAATTGAAAATACTTGAAAATATCTGACTTTAACTTCAAAATTCGACTTGTTCTCGTTCTTCTCTATACAGGGTGAGACGCCACATTTTCCCCCCGGTAAGGAAACTCAGTTTTCTTCACCATCGATCCGAAGGCAGCATAATCTGCTTACTGGTCGGCGAAGGGTTGTGGTTTGTGTCCGTACATCTGCAACTCGGATGCGTCCATCAGGTCCAGGAAAAAGTGCTTCAATTTTCCCCAACTTCCAGTTATGTCTTGCAGCATGATCGTCCACGACGATGACTATATCTCCCTCTTTTACTGGTTGGCTATCGTCAGTCCATTTGGCTCGTTTTGTTAGTTTGGGTAGAAATTCCCTGGTCCACCTCTTCCAAAAAATATCGGCCATCATTTGGGATTTACGCCATTCTTTCCAGGTAACTCTATCTGAATTAGAACATGGAACTTCAACCCGATTCACATAGCCAAGAAGGAAATGGTTTGGTGTTAACGGTTCTGGATCATTGGCAACTACGGAAACGTGAGTCAGCGGCCGGGAATTGACGATATTTTCAGCTTCCGCAAACAGGGTCAGCAACGTCTCATCTCTCAAAGACTGTGCATGTAAGGCTTTTCCAATAACTTTTTTTACCGATCCAATAAGCCTTTCCCAGGCTCCCCCCATATTCGGACTCAAAGGTGGTATGAATTTGAATTCTATCCCATCCATGGTCATTGTATCATCAATTTTTGATGAATTAATTTCTTGTAAGGCCTTTTTCAGTTCTTCTGCTGCTCCTCGTAGATTTGTTCCGTTGTCACAAAATATTTTCATTGGTTTTCCTCTTCGATTGATCATTCTACGGATTGCCATTATTGCCGAATCTGTAGTTAAGCTGTGGGCAACCTCTAAATGGATGGCTCTTACTGCTAAACATGTAAAAAGGACACCCCATCTTTTTTCTCTCCTTCTACCAATTGTTACCAAAAGTGGGCCGAAGTAGTCCATCCCTATATTTACAAGGGGTCGAGTATATGGAGTTACTCTTTCTAATGGGAGTTGACCCATTTTCGGTACCTCAGGTGTTGCTTTCGTTCTTCTACAGTACATACAGCGCCGAAAGGTAGATTTCACTACTGCTCTTCCATCTATCACCCAGTATTTCTGGCGAATAGCATTCAAAATAGTTTCTACACCTTGGTGTTGATATTTATCATGATAGTACTGCAGGAGGAGTTTCGTATATTCATTGTTCGGACTCAGGATGTATGGTTTCTTTGCTCGGTAACTCATACAATCAGCTGAGTCAGTTCTTCCGTCTAAAATCAATGGTTCGTCTTCGTCTAGTATTGGGTTAAGTGACTTCAATCGGCTATTTCTATCCAGCGATTTTTTTTTCTTGAGTTTTGCCATTTCTTCTCCAAAACTTTGAATTTGTGTCTTTTCTAACCAATACTTCTCAGCTTCTTGAATCTCGTCTAGTGTAAGATATCCTTGAAATTTGCAGGTTTCGGATTTTTTGATTTTCTGGACTAATTTTTCCTTGAACTTCAACACCCATGCAGTTGTTCTAATCAATCGTGTCCATTTAGAAAATCTTTTAATGTCGGTTAAAATTTCATGTTCAATATGGGACATGACAGCAACATATTTAACTTTCATTTCTGACATGTCATGACAGTCTTCCTCGACTTTATTTTCGATTGGCCAGTGATTTTCGGTTTCTTTCAGAAACCAGGTCCATTGAACCACCTCTCTGAGAAAGCATTTCGTGAATTTTTATTCATTCTTCTTGTTGCCTCATCTGCCACATTGTCTGATGTATTTATCCATCGCCAATCTTCTACATTTGTCCGCTCCTGTATCTCTCCAATACGATGTGCAACAAACTGTTTAAACTTCCTACCATCATTTCGAATCCAGTTGAGAACACATTCTGAATCAGTCCAGAGAATCATGCGATCAATTATAAATTCTAATTCGTCGAGTATTGAATGACAAAGTCGCGTTGCCATTACCGCAGCTTGTAACTCCATTCGGGGTATCGATATAGGTTTCAAGGGAGCAATTCTTGTTTTTGATGAAATCAAAGAAACATCAACATTTCCTGCTGATACTGTCCGAAGATACGCTACAGTTGAGAATGCTTTTTCACTCGCATCAGAAAACAAATGTAGTTCAATTTGAATCGCTGATGGGATATTCACTGAATAACATCTCGGAATTCTTACTTCGGATATTTGATGTAGAGTGTCCAACCATTCTTGCCAACATTTTTGGAGATTCACTGGAAGCACTTCATCCCATCCAATCCTTGAGCGCCATACATCTTGCATTAAAATCTTACCTCTGACCGTGAGATATGCAATGAGACCCAATGGATCGAATAAAGACATGATAAATCTCAAAACTTCTCTTTTAGTGAATGGTTTCCGTCTGTTGAAATCAGCATTGAATTTAATCAGAAAATCATCCGATTTGGCGTTCCACCATATGCCTAAAACCCTCTGTGTGCCACAATTTCTATCTTCTAACTGTTTTGAATGGATCATATCTTCAGAAAGAGTTTTTTGCACCAGGGTTGAATTGGATATCCAATTAACTACTTGAAATCCACCAAGTTCGCTAACTCTTCTCACTTCTCCTATTTTCTCGAGGGCCTGTTCTTCTGTATCCACCGAATCCAAGTAATCATCCAAGTAAAACTTGCGGATAATGGAGATTTCTGAAGATGCGTGTTCTCTTGCATTCAGATTCTTAACAAATTGTGCACAGATAGGAGAACAAGTAGCTCCAAAGGTCAAGACTTGCATCTTATAAGTATCAGGCGGTCTGAAAGTCTCGAGATTCCTCCATAAGAATCTTTGAGCACACTGATCAGCTTCTGTGATTCTTACTCGATGGAACATCTCGCGGATGTCACCACAAAAACCATACCTCCGCTGTCTAAATTTCCAAAGAACGGAAACGAGAGGCTGCAACAAATCTGGTCCTGATAGGAGGTTATCATTCAGACTTAGTCCATTAACTTCAGCGGCCGCATCGAATACCAACCTCAGTTTTCCAGGTTTGTTGGGATTTACGACTCCGAAATGTGGTAGGTACCAAGTTCTTGGGCTTCTTATTTCTGCTTCTTCGGGGCTCAGCTTTCTCGCGTATCCTTTCGTTATGTAACTGTTCATTCCGTTACAATAGTCAAAGGCCATTTCATCATTTTTCACTAATTTTCTTTCTGTGCATTTCAGCCTGTGGAGTGCATTGAACCTACTGTCTGGTAGTTCAACTTTGTCAGATTTCCAAAGGAGGCCTATCTCATACCGATTTTCCTATTCGTTTAGTCGTAGTCTCCATTATTTCAAGAGCTCTTCTATCCTGCACATTTTCCCTTGGTGTTATGGCAGCTACACCAAATGCTTCAGTAGAAAATGATTGCTTGATGAGATCATGGAGATAATCATCATACGTTTGGGTGGTATCGCAAATATGAAGTGTGTGAATTCCTTCACATCCGCTTTTACCTGAGCAAGGTCCATGCAAAGACCATCCAAGCATACATTTTGTGGCGATCGGTAAATTTTCAGGACCATTCCTGATTTTCCTAGGAGTGATCAAATGCGCATTGTCTTGACCAATGAGTAACATAGGTTTCTCATTGGACAGGCTTTGTATTGGAAGATCTTTCAAATGTGAATATTTCCTCCACTTTTCCATATTCAAGGTCTGCGCAGGAAGCGACAGCTTCTCAACTGTTCGTACATTTTCCATCTTGAATATTTAAGAATCACTGCATGTAGAAGAAATTTCGAAGGTGACCCTCTCAGAGTTGTCGAGTCGGGAGACGATTTCATTTGTCCACTGGAGACAGAGAGCTTCTTTCTCGCCATCCAGACCAAGATGTCTTACTAGACTTTTATCCACCAGGCTAACGGTCGATGCCTCATCACAAATGGCTCTCGTTTTCATTGTTCCATTCGGTCCAAATATCTTGACCGGGAACATTCGAAGTAGCACCTTATTTGTTTCATGCCTAACAGCATAGACTAGTTCATTATTTGCGGTTGAGGCCTCACCTTCCCTAGAAGTTGCACTAGTGTGTACAAGGAAGTTTTTGTGAAGAAGCGGATGATGATAAAACTTACATCCATTTACTTCACATTCTTGTCTTCTTTCACATCTGAATCTGTGGTGTCCTCTTTTCAGACAGGAGAAATATAACTTTTTATCGGTTATTGTTTTCCACCTTGTCTCCACATCATCAGAGTTCATTGAAGGACAATAATTTTCATCATGTTCTCCACAACAATAAGAACATATATATTTTTTCACAACTTCCTCAGTACTTAGCACAGTTTCTGCTTTTCTTGAGATGTGGGACTTTCTCGGGGGAAATTTGTTATCACCAATTGAGGTTGGTCTACTTACACAACTTGCAGCCATGGCGATATCACCTAACCATATGGAAAAATCCTCTAAAGATATGTCAGTTCCTCTTATTATAATTACTCTGCCCCATTTGAGCTTCAAACCATCAGGTAATTTTGTTAAGAGATCTTTTAAAAGTTGTGGGTTCTTCAGATAGTCATAAGAAAGAAGGGCTTTTGCTGTGGATACAAGATTCCTTATTCCATTGAAGAGTATTATTAACTTCTCTATATGAATTTCACGTAACGGTGGGATAGCTTTAATTTTGGTAATCATGACCTCAATCACATGATCTGCTCTCCCAAACCGCATTTGTAATGTTTCCAATATCAGGTCAACATTGGTTGAAGTTAATAACATTCCTGCCACAGCCGACTTTGCGTCTCCTCTCAAAAACTTCTGCAACTTTATCAAAATTTCATCCGGAGTATATTCGCACATTCGACAAATTTGTTGATATCGCTGAATAAATAAAGGCCAATCTTCAGGATTTCCGTTGAATGTAGGGAAATCTTTATCAACTATATGTCTGGCTAATAATTTATTATTTCCAGATGGTGCAACCTTATTAACGACATCGGAAATTGTTTGACAGAGAAAGTTAATGTCATCGCGAGGTTGGCCCACAGTTGGCACAATTTGAGGATGATTATCAATAACGGGTTTGACAACATTAACATTTCCAATACAATCAGTAACTAAAGAGTGTTTATCAATTTTGCTCACCTTTGAAGATACCGACCTGTTAGTGTCATCATTCTCTTCATCAGCAGCTGCAGCCAATTCAGCTTCTTTCAACTCATGCTCTAACTGCAAAATTTTCATTCGGTTCTCAATCTCTTTTTGTTTTTTCTCCAAATCTCATTTCATCCTCCCCAGCTCTTGCCTATCCTTTTCTGTCTGGATAAATAGGCGCTTTTTCTGCAGATCTAGAGATACTTGGGATTTTTTCGAAGAATTAACAGAGGGAATAACATAATTTTCGGTTTTTCCCGGACTATGAACTCGTTCGGATAAAACCGACTTTTGAGTGACATTTATGTCAACATAAGAAAAAGATTTTTCGAAAGTAGGCAATAAAGATGGATTCGCAGTAATTGGGGGAACATTGGTAGTCTTACCTTCAGACAATCTACTCACGTTTCCGTTACCTCCAACACCAAATCCTCTCGGCCACGTAAAATCATCCGGTAATCCCTTGTTGACACCAGCAGCAGCTCTTCTGGGTTTTCGGGCTGTATTTTCTCCTTTTCCATCCATAGTTGAATTCTATTCGGGCTCGAAGACCAAAATGTTTCGTACAATAGTTCCAATCAAGTTTTTATCGCTTTTAATCAGATAAAAATACAAAATTGAAAATACTTGACAATATCTGACTTTAACTTCAAAATTCCACTTGTTCTCTTTCTTCTCTATACAGGGTGAGACGCCACAGCCAGGTTTGAACGTCATCCACTTGTCAGTAATGATTCGTGATTTTTCTTAGTGAGAATATTGCTTCTAAAAGATTTATGATAAAATCCCAAAATTAACTTTTTGGAATATCTGTTTCCTTAACATATGTCTTCCATATGAATGTGTTCGTTAGAAATGTTGTACACCTCTAGCAGTTACAAGATTCAAAAAATCTGGGAAACTAGTTATTTCCGTTTCCTCGTTTTCGCATACACCATCCCATTCATTTCAAATTCTGTAAAATTAATTCAATGAAACTTTTCATGTTAACACTTTGCCACGAACGTCTCGAACGGTGTTTCGCGGAAGCGGTTGGAAAGGAGCAGTTCATATGCTAATGAACATTTCCTTCAAACTATCGCAGACTACCTCGTAATTATGGGAGAACGTTTATTGTGAGTGTGGAGTATTCGTCTAATTAACTTCGGGAGGAAGCAGTTATTTTACCGCTCTCGGTCAAACTAGTTTTATTATTATTCCGTTGGAAGGTCTCCATCAATCCATTCAGACTATCACGTAGCTTTTTCATGTGTGTATAGAATGACTAATTCATCACGCGACACGTCACACACGCAATGCAGTACATATTCTTGTGGTGGGTTTATCGGAAAAATCTAGCCAGGGATTATTCAGTTCGTCCAACATAACAATGAGTTGCGGAAATTAAGGAAGTTTGGAATGGGAAAGTTGGTTTGATAAAAAAGTTAGAATTTACAATGTTACGGTGTTGATTTGTTTGATTAAATGAACATGATGTTCATAAAATCAGATGTGGAATCATCTGCGACTGGAAGATTTAACTTTTAAAATCTAGTGTCACTTAATTTTTTGAATCTAGTGTCACTCAACTGAGATATGACATTGATAAATATGGATTACATACTTCTGAATCGGAAGTATTGGCAATTGAAGATGCACCTCACCCCACAGATCTTTGGAATATTTTTTCGGGCATATAAATTATTATGCAAAATTTATAAAAAATCTTTCCACAATTTTACATCCCTTATTCAATTTATCAAAATCAGATACAAAATGGGAAATGAAGTTAAACGCCTTTTAATTTTGGCTGAAGTGTTGGTGCATTGTGACCCTGATTTGTCATTGATGTTTTCAACTGATGCTAGTGATTATGGTTTATGGTCATTTATTTCACATATCATGCCAGACGGGTCCCAAAGACCCATTGCTTATGTCTCCGAACCTTATCATCCCCTGAACAAAAATATTGTCATATGTTGTTATTTTTGGGTTAAACAAATTTAACAATTATCTATATGGTAAACAGTTCATTCTATCAATTGATATTGAACCACTCTCTTTGTTTTTATTTTTCTAAATATTACACAGTTTTCAGTGAACCGATTGCGTCGATGGACTCCCATACTATCCAATTAACAATATGATATTGAATTTGTAAAACATCCCATTACCTTCTGAAGGAGATCATTCAGATATAGATTTGAATTTTGTTGAGTATTTGTCTAAAAATTACCATTTTGAATTACTTAGAGACTGTACTTCTAAAGATGCATTATTACAGGAAGTTTTGAAATATCTGAATTCAGAATGGGTGGGAAAAGTCAATGTGAAATACACAATGAGAAATCGAGAAAAGGTCATCATATAAGGGACGAATTAAGTGTAGAATTTGATTGTCCAAATTGGAACAATAGTATAAGCATACCTGAAAAACTACAAAATGAGTTATGAGCTCACATATCTCACACATGGGACTGTTAAAGATGAAGAATTTGACTAGATCATATTTCTGGTGGCCTATGTTAGACAGTGAAATTGAAAAAAATTGCATGAATTGTGAGAGTTGTTTATTACAAAAAAAAATCTCCTAATTAGGCAGCATAAACTAGTTGGTCTTGTCCAACTGATACATGATATCGTTCAAATGTGGATTCCATGGGGCCTTCCGTAAATCATCAATTTCTTATTATACTAGATACACACACTAAATGACTGAACGTTTTTCCAATGACCTCAAGTACTTCAGTTAAGACAATAGATGTTTCACGAAGTTGTTTTGATCGTTTTGCTTTGCCGATACAAATAGTTAGTGGCAATTAATATTCATTTTCTTCTAAGGAATTTGGGGATTTTTCATCAAAAAATAATGTTATTCATATCACATCACCACCTTTCAATCCTCAATCTAACGGTGCTGCTGAAAATGCAGTAACAACTGTGAAAAATGCATTGAGAATACAATGGAACAAAATGATAATTTGGGCATAAATGAGGCTCCCAATAATTTTTTGTTCAACTATAGAAACACAATTCATTGCACAACAAACATTAGTCCTGCCAAATTGTTTGGAAGGAATTTACGTACGTGCTTCAGTTCCTTGCTCCTTCAGGTTTATCAAGATTGGAAAAATCGTGTGGTATGAGGACTGTGCAAACAAAAGGAATATTATGCAGGAAACATAAGTATTTATTTCAGTAAAGGCGATTTAGTGATAGTTGAGGATTATAGGAATTCTAAAACTATATGGATAAAGAGGATAGTGTACGAAAAAATTGTTGAATTTGTTCATACAGTCATTGTTTCTGAATTGAATAATGTAGAATGGAAAAGACATTGGAATTAGATTCGAATATGTCATTATGTTTCCTCAACGATAATTCATGATAATAACGATACTTTACCTACGATAATGTACCTTCAACCAATTATGATAGCTTGCCTTCAACATCAATAGAACAAACAAATTAAATTTGTGAAAAATTAGTGAGTTCATGGCCAAAACGAATCAGTAGACCCCCTGGAAGATTGTCAAACAATTTAGGGGGAGATATAATGTATATTATAAACCTTTTCTATAATGATTCGTTCATTGACAAAGTTGTTAAGGTTATTCAGAACAACAGGTATGTTTCTGTTATCAACAAGTAGGAAATGAATTTTTTCTTCTACAATTATATTATTTATGAAAGCAAATACATCACAATGACAACCCCATTATTCCGTTGGAAGATGTCCATCAATCCATCCAGACTACCAATGTTTCCCTCTGTAACGGTGTCGTTGTTACCAATCAACCTTACATGTTCATCAGACCCTGCTGGTCCAATATTTAGCTATTTCTGTTATATTATAAAAATAAAAGGTAGATTCCACAATGAATTTATCGATACTGCTATTCTCATCAAAGAAATGGCAAAAAGAAAAATATATATTTTTTTGAAATTCACTATATTTGTTTCTACGTTTTTATATCATAAATAAACCTCAAACACTATGGTCAATAGTGGAAACAGGTTCCAAACCTACCTAAACCGTATATCCTCATAATAGCAGAATTGCATTAAAGGAAGAAAATGAAAGCAAACCAGATAGCTACTCCATAAACTCCTTACCATTATATATTTCATGCGCCTCACGTTTTTCGTTTTAGATCTTACAACTATTTTTTTAGCTATTAAAAATCTTCATCACAAACTTTCCGAACAATCTGTATGTGGTTGAGAATCTGTATGGGATTATAAATCTGTATGGGGCTAGGAGAAATTATTTTATATTTTTCGTCCGTTTCATAAAAGTATATTGAAAAGTCTTGTTTTTGCGTGAAATTTTCCATTCGATCTCAAATATCTTGATGATATCATGACAGGTTTATTCCAGTCAACTTAAAATCGATTGCTCTTTACTATTATTATCATCACCGATAAACAGACAGACAAGAAAGCGAGTTTATATTGCATTGTCATTCAGTTCTAAGCTAGGTCTGAAGTTGCATCTCTAGCACATCAAGAAGTTAGTTTAAAATCGTTTGCTCCTTACTATCAACATTATAATTATTACAGTTGAACAAACAGACAGACCAGAAAGCTAGGTAATATTGCATTGTCATCCAGTTCTGAGCTATGTCTGAAGTTTGAAGTCCTTAGATCATCGGGAAGTAGTTTGAAATCGCTTGCTCTTTACTATTATTATTATTTTTACGAACATACAACGAAAACGAGTTGGAATAAATGTGGTAAAATAAATAAAATGAATCCTTTGATTTGCTTGTGTTCGATTTGACGCGAATGTATATGTCAAACTATTTTATGTATCCTAGCGGATAGTTGATGATGTTCAGTATGTTATTCATTAATTTATTTGAAACTAATTTTGTTTTTTCATTGAGTGCCGGTTTGGAAAGTAGGTAGTTAAATTCAGTGCACATTGACTCATCGATCATTCTATTGGTGCTATGGAGAGGTTGTGTCATCCTAACATCACTTTTTGTTCCGTAAACGTTCTATGGACGAACGAACAAACAGACAAACATCAAAAATGTTTATATTGCATTATTCTCCAGTACTGAGCTATGCCTGAAGTTTCAAGTCTCTAGCTCATCGGGAAATTCGTTTGAAATCCGTTGCAAGATTTGTACCGGACAAACAGACACGAGTGTGAGGTAATATAATCCTGGTGGAATATAAACCAATACCAGAAGCAGAAATCATCTCAATATATTTTTCATCTATGCAGTCAAGACCCTCGGGAAAATTCCACCTCTTTTCGAATTCCCTCGTTATTATTATTTTTTTATTTCAACAAAAATGACCTTGCATCAACTTCAATTAGTTATAAGCAGGGAGAAACAAAACACGAATTGAAAAAGAAAAGTCAGATTTTACAATATATGTTGATGTCTTTAAGGAATTCCAGCACTTTCTGTAGATCACTGTTGGGGATTGTTTTGATGTTGTCGCCTAGGTTGTCTGATCTCCTTTCTTCGTTATATAATGGACACTCCACCAAGAGGTGTTTTACTGTGAGTTGGGTAGCGCAGTTGTTACAGATGGGGACAGGATCCTTTTGTAGGAGTTAAGAGTGTATGTCCTAATCGGAAACAGTTGATAATGACTTGGTCTCTCCTTCTCGTGGGTAGTGATAACTTCTCATTGACTAATTCTTCTATTTCTTCGAGTTTGGTTGAAGCTTCAGTCCAGGTTGATTGCCAGGTGTCAATGATGAAATTTCGAATTGATGACTTGTGGTCCGAGGATGAAAACTTCATAGGCGCCAGCTTCTTCATTTCCTTTGATCCCTACGTGAGAAGGTATCCATAAAAATACAATATTTTTTTTCTTAGAACTGTAATTGGTAAAGGAACTCCTCACTCGAAAGGAGATCTGGATGAGATGGATATAACTGTTTCAGTTCATAAATTGCACTTAGAAAGTATGTGATTATATTGAAGTTATTTCTGGGATCTTCTCTACACATTCTGAGTGATTCCAGTATGGCTGTCGTTTCTCCTGTGAATATGCTGCATTTTTGTGGAAGGCTTATGGTGGAGCTGTTGTCTCCGCAGATGTAAGCTGCTAGCCCTTGGTAAAATGTTTCAATAATTTTCTGTTTGTAGAATTTCCATAATAAAAATCATATAAAAAATTAAAGTGATTATTTCACATATTATACTTATACAATGAGGATATTTTATTGCCCTACTATTATTTTTAGGAAGAGAATTCTGTAGATCATTTTGACGAAACTATTCAGGAAGCTGAGCAATCTCAATCAAACGAGTCTGAATTTCATCCATTTGAAGGAAATCTAATTCAATCAATCTCGCAAAAATATATATTTCTGGACCCTCTCAACGACTCAATGAAAAATTCGATTTCTTCATCAATAGACACGATTGAACATGATTTTGGAAAACCGAAGTCAGAAGATGATAGATATGATGTTCTGATGTTGCTTTGAAGATGAGAGATTATACTCAAAGATTGTCATTGTAAAAAATAATAAACGGAGCTTCATTCAGATATATCAGCCAAAAACTTTATAACCAACTACCAGACAAACTAAAAAACAAGCAGAATACAAATAGATTCAAGAGAGATCTGAAAAAATATATCCTATCTTAGCCCCGCACTGATATACATACTTTAGTATATAACTTTTAGATTTTATGTCACATTATATGTTTTTATTGTTTTTTTATTTTTATACTGATATAACTTTATGTAAATTATTATTGTTCTATATACATATGTCTTCAATTATCTTTTTATCAATCTCTTTATCAACATTACAAGTACCTTAGTACTACTGTCACACACAAGCTATGCTTTCGTGACCTAACTACGTTCATTTTTAATTTTTTTAATTATATATCACTCCTGCAGTGTAATGCATTTATATAGCACTCTTGCAGTGAAATGTACTTCACCTTCGAAATAAACGTCTTATTATTATATTATTATTATTTATGGCGAAAATTGGTCAGTTGAGCATGTCACATTCCATGAATAATACATCTCCTATGTATTCATCTCAGTCGTAGCATTCGAATCACAAGTTCAATGATCAAACAACAAGAAGTCATCATATACTCATAATCATAATACGTCTTGTAGTGGTTCTACTGATGATAATTCTAATCAATCACTCTCTTCATTTATTTCAGTGATTTGATATATTTAATGCATTTCATTAATATATTTTCATGTATTCAATGGATAATAAAAATATTAAAATCCTTCTTGAATAAATATATATTTATATGAAATATTAACTTTATGTGTCTTCAACACCTCCCAAATTGCAATGCAGGTTTCAGGAATTATGTAACTCAGAGCCTCTGGTGAAATTACAGTTGAATATTTGATGTCTCCATAACTCCTTCCGGTCGCAAAACATCTCAATGTGGCTGTTAATCTTTCATAAGGTGTGATAGCTTCTCTCAGGGTCATATTTTGATTCTTAATTGAAGGTGTGATAAGTGACAAAAGGTTTAAATGAGTTATTTCGGCTATTCGTAGTTAATTTTGCTAATCACGATGATATATTTTCAATTCATTCAATGAGTTAGTAGGGAAGAAAGTTTTTCGTGTACTCAATCAGTTTTTACAAAGCATGTTTGAAACACAAACTGAGTTTATTCGAACGTGTTTGTGCCGTGTGGTGACAAAGCTTCACTGAAAATAGATCTGTCTCTTTTGTCAACATTATTAAACGGAAACTTCTACCTTCGATTACTACTGTAACGAATAATTTTTTCCTAGCTGCGTTACTAAGAACAGCTGACCAAAATTTTGAAGTAATTTTGGTACGTCTCTGCCTATTCGGGGATCAATATCGATTATGGGCTTTAAACAAAATAATGCCCGTTTAGAAAATAAGTGTAAATATACAGAGCAACTGGAACGATCACAAAATGAACCAAAAAGGAAGTACTGATGCATTTTCTGCCCCGTACAAAAACGTAGTATGCTTTTCCATAAGGGGACAAAAAGATAAGCTGCTTCTTGGTACAGTTCTTATGTCAATCAGACGAAAAGAGCGCCTTACTTGAAACGGTTTTTGCCCGATATTTTTTTCAAATCGCTCTCTTTTCTTCCAGTCCAAGAACAAGTAACTTCAATTGTACTGCGAGCCGTCAAAGAAAATAATTTTCATAAAGCATTAATGTGAAAGGATTATTTGAGTAAGGTAACCGTAAGTGAAACATTCTGTATAAACTTTTGATAAACTGATCGTGTCATTAAGACACCTCCATAACCATATTGCCCTGTTTGTATATTTTCACCTACTGTGAAATCCGTCTGAGTTTATCAGGTCGGCAAAACGCCTGGTTGATTTCACTTCGTTCGTTGTAAATATTTCCTACGATTTGCACAGGTGTAAAATATTTCAGTCCCGTGACTTTCACGATGAATCATGTTATGTATTAAGTTATTTCGTATTAATTCATGTCATGGGGTATTTTTGTTTAACAAAGAATATATATTATATTGAAAATTCCTATCACCAATGGACCGTCGTTACTTCATTTATTTTGTATTATCTGACAATCCTACCGTACTCGGGAAAATTCCTACCGGCATTTGTTCCATTTCTGACTCTGCCGGGTATTAAGAGTTAAATAGGATTCATAGCGTCCTGGTACTTGATTGAACGAAATAGAGAATTTGACATTTTGCAACTATTTTTCTGCTGTGTAATTTCAATATCCTATAGCACGAGGTTGATGAACCATTCGTTCTCACAGTACCTCAAATTACGATCTTAGGTGCTGTCGAAGGACACAATATGTCAGTTTTTCCAGCTGCTCGAATTGTGAAGCATTGCCGAACGAGAGCAGTTAGCGCGCTGATGAATTTGAAATCAAGTTACAATTCATTCTGTTTTCTTCAAGATACTTGCAGAGTGAAGTTTCTTCATTTTAGGATGACACTAAGAATAATATACAGATACTAGGGCTTTCTAATCCAGAATAAAGTTCCTGAAGGTGGTTTCATGAGATATTTTGACTTTCTAAGACTCGTACGCAGAACCCTAGCCATATACAACTGCTTCCCGCTGAGTTGATACTTAGCTAGGGGTAGATCAGGAGTGTGATAACACCATAGCTCGAGCTTTGGCAGAGGGCGGGTCGAGATATCAAAGTCATGAAGTTAAAGTGGATGAATTCAATTCTCACGTACACCAGAACGTTGAAAAAATGGAAAATCGGTCTCTAGGGTGACAAAGTAAGATATAGTGAGCATTTCGCGAAGAAATTGTGTAATTATATATTTCAGAGGTGTTCCAGTTTTTGTTCATTATTGGAACTCATAAACTGATGAGTTTACGTTAATCTGTTCAATTATTGTTGAAGTTCTCATGGCCTGTGTCATAAAGTTAAAATTGTGAACATTGATTTAGTCGAAATTCAAATAAAATCATTATATTGTGGTTACATTTGGAAGCTTTTATGGATAGCACCTTTTCCTTTCTCAAGCAGATAAACTATGGAATCCGAAAAGTGTTTAAGTTAGGATAAAGGCACTGCACTGCACTGATGTGCAATAAAAATCAATCAGAGTCCATTCCCAAGGGCTTTAATTGAATACAGACCTTTGGAGATTTCAATTAAGTGAAAACACCAGACCCCTGGACGATTTTTTCTGAGACTTTACCCTTTCAATTCTATAGAGGACCAACCAAGTCAGGCTATCAGACTAAGCTGCCCAATTTTCAAAAAGGAAAAGAATATAAACGAAATGATCATCATTGAAAAACAAATTAAAACAGTTATCCAGTTGAATGTTTTTTAATGGAAATAAATCCTATTGAATTGAGTTGCTTCATGAAACTTCCACTGAAATAATACAAAATGTATGATTATGCTCCAGATACTATTTCTCTGTTTCTGTTGAACTGATTTTCTTTGGATAATCACATCAAAACAATTCATAGTAAACAAAATTCAGCCTTTTGTAGCGATAATAATGCAGGCAAATTGTATAATGAATTTTGAGTATCACTATCAATTCCAGAATCTGTCGTGAGTGGAAGAGTATCATTCTTTCTACTAGCAGGTTTATGATAATATTTAAATTCCATTCATTTACATATAGTAACTGTTCCATTCTTCACGTTTGATTGTATAAAATGTTTTAATGTTATGATATTTCGTATCGATAATATATTACTTGGTATCATTATTTAGTAGTGTAACAAAGTTACCATTTCACTGTTTTGTGAATTATCAAAATCCCCAAAAATAATCAGAAGCATATCTCCCTTATTTAAAGTTTCAGAAACATAATTCATTTCAGGTTTGAATCTGCGAATTGAAATTAACCGGACCATAGTATTTGTACCATCAAATGCCACTCCTCTCTTTGCGGTGCACCAATTCTATGGTGTTCACATAGACAGCAAACAGTGTTAACAATTTTCAAGAGACGTCTTACTTTTAGAGCACCGGCAGATGAAGCACCTCGCCGACTCAGTGCACTCGCCACTACCTACGACTACTATTGCTCCAAACCGTTCAACATGCTGCCTGCCGCACACCAGAGTCCGACGTCAACAGCTACCAGAGGAACCACCAGCGAAGTTCGCAAAAAGTGGAACTGCGCCGGTCCAACAGAGAAGCATAGAAGGCAAATAGTGGAATCTTTGTAAAAGCAAAGTTGCGTTGTGCCTTAGCCGACTAGCAGACCATATCGCCACTCGCACCTATATGGAGCATAAACTACCGGTCCGCGCAAGACACGAAAGAAGAAGTGAAGTAAGAAACCAGAATCAGCCAAGGAGAAAACAAAATACGGTGGGTTTCCCTCCCCTTCCCTATACCCCTTTCCCAAATGAAAATGAACCTCTGTTCAATAATAATAATATAGGCGAGCTTTGCGCGCGCGTAGATGATTCAAGTCAAATGGTTAATTTATCCAATGTTCTGAAGTTAGTCAACGGATTAATTCAACTTTCAAATAATACACCGGCTGAAGAACGGAAAGTTGCCGCATAATGTTATATTTTAAATGCCAAGAATTCAGGGGCTCAATACGATAAGGGCATGCATGCTAAATGTTAATGGAGTTCGTGGGAACTATCCGCTACTTATCAACTTCATGCATTCCCATTCTATTGATATAATGCTCATGTCAGAAACAACACTTCGGCAGGAACATAACTTTAAGTTTAGGGGTTTTACCACCGTCAGGGTCGACAGACCAGGGGGGGGGGGTAGAGTCGCTGGAGGAGTAGCGATTATAATTAGAGACACAATCCCGTTTACAGAAATCCCCCTGTGTAACTCCAATATCGAGCATGTGGGGATAAAACTAACCGACGGTACAAATATCTTTAGTATATATAACAGGCCCCAAAACAGGCTTAGTGCAGGGGATTTAGACAGTTTGTTTAACGTTGGAAACGACAATTTGCTCGCAGGTGATTTCAATGCGAGGCATCGTGAGTGGAACGGTGAGCCAACTCAAACAAATGTAAATGGAACTGCGTTGCTGGAATATTCCACAAATAATAATGTTATGATTGAAAGAAGCTCAACTCCGACGCATTATCCATTTAACGGTCAGTCACCGACGGTAATTGACCTAGTGGTACACAAGAACATTAGCGAAATATCAGAATTAATAGCCATTAAAGAACTCACCTCAGATCATTCACCGGTTTTGTTCCAATTGAAAGATAAATATAAGCAAAAAATAGAATATATTGAATTCGATTAGTCTACAACAAAATGGAAGGAATTTAAAAAGATAATGAACGAAAAAACGGTTATTAAAAGCCATATTGATAAAGATGAGATAGAGGGCGAATTATTTTAACTGATACAAAACATACAATGCGCTAGGGATGAAACCACTAGAAAGATTGCCGCGAGGGGGGACAGGGATACGATTCCTGAGTACATTAAAGATCTCATTGAAACAAAGAATCGAGAAAGATCAAAATGGCAAGCGACGAGACGACCTGTATACAAAGAAAATTTCATCCGCCTAGGGCGCGAAATTGCAGAACTTATCAATCAACATAATGATGACACATGGAATCGTAGACTTGTCAACCTTGACGTCCGGGACCAGTCTCTATCGAATTTCTCAAAGAAAATAAGTAAAAAATTTGAGCCTATCCCTTCCATAGAGATCGGCCCCAGCCGCTCGGTGGCTGATCCTAGAGAAAAAACATTATCGTTTGGGGACTATTTTAGCAACGTCCATTAAACAGAACCGGATTCGAATGAGTTCCACGAAAGAATCACGAAAAAGGCACGGGAAATCGTGGATTGGCCAACTATAAAAATTGGCCCGAACACGTTAGCCAAAGTTCTTACAAACTTCGAGGAAATTACAGAAGTTATTGAAAGACTTCCTAAAAACAAGGCTCCGTGGTTTGATAAGTTATACGCCGTCCTGCTTAAGTACCTCCCAAAGAAATCATTAGTGCAATTCATGTATATAATTAATGCAATAATCAGATGCCAAAGTTATCCAAACTGTCTAAAAAAGGCAGTGGTAGTACCGATATTGAAGCCAGGTAAAAATAAAAAACTCATCGTTAGCTACAGGCCTATCTCTCTCCTGAGTGTTGTCGCCAAGGTGGTGGATAGAATTATCCTGAGGCGTTTTACCAGTATGGAGGAACTGCTGAAACTCATCCCGCCGGAACAATTCGGGTTTAAGGGGGGTTATTCTACGACTTCCCAAGTGGCCCGAGTTGTCCACGGGGTGAGAGGAGCGTTCTACCGAAAACAAAATACAGTTATGGTCCTGCTGGACACTCAAAAAGCTTTCGACACTGTCTGGGTAGAAGGGTTGATCGTTAAAATGATAGAGGCAGGCATGCCAGTATACTTAGTTCAGCTCCTGAATTCTTATCTTACAAACAGGAAATTTATAACTAGTCGGCAGAATATTCAATCGGAGCAGGTATACCGCAGGGTTCCTCCTTTCCTTGTCGCCGATTTTGTATTCTATGTATACGTACGATTTCCCGACCTTCACTCGCACGAATGTGGCCATGTACGCGGATGACACCGCATTATATGCGCATTCGTTTGCGAGTGCAGTGGCTGCGAAACAGCTCCAGATCCATCTGGATCGGATGGTTGTGCCATATATGGAGAATAATAAAATCAACATCAACCCAAACACAACCGAGGTAATTAATTTCTCGAAGAAATTCACGAATGTGGAGATCTTCGAGAAATTAAGGGTCAAGAATGATGAGGTCGCTGAGAAGGGCTCCGCGAGATATCTGGGAGTAGTTCTGGACAAGCGTCTGACACTGCATAACCATATTACATTGGCACTTCAGAGAGGGTCGGCAGCTATAAAACGGACCTACCCTCTCATCGCCAGGAATTCCAAACATTCATTGGGAAATAAAATGCTTAAATACAAGCAAATCATAAGGCCGGCAGTGACATACGCTTGTCCGGTGTTTTGCAGTCTCCCTAAGTATCAATTCACGAGACTGGAGAGGCTGCAAAACAAAGTACTCCGTATCATCACAAACAGTGATCGATACATTCGATTGGATGATCTGCATGAGCTTGCGGACGTAGAAACACTAACTGAATATATTCGAAAAATCTCAAATAAATTCTACAAATACCATATTCAGAGCAGCGAGCTAACCAAAAACATAACGAACATAAGAGCAAACGACCAACATCGTCAGCATGGATACAGGAACACAGATTTATTCCTAGAGGAAAGGAACATATAATTTTATTTGAAATCCTATTGATTTCATTTGAGTTTAATTCAGATATTTAAACCCTAAAAAGAGGAATATATAGCCTGCATAAGCAAAATAAACACATTGCCTGAAAATAATCTTCCGAACAAAGAAATAAGTCCTACAGAATTTATAACACATTGACGAACTTCTTACAGTATTTATGCAAAAGCAGGTCACTTGACGAGGGTAAACGCCCTCCACGGTGCCAGTCGGGAGCCAAGCTATTTATTATTATTTTTAATAAAGTTTTGGAAAATTAATGGGAAATCCTAGAAAAGGATTAAATAAAATCATACTTTGCCCAAAGGAAGAATGCACAGGGTGCGCAAAGGTTCGAAACCGGGTTTTTGCAAAAGCCTTTCCCGGTAAATAAAACCTATATATTTCATACTATATGCGTAAAAACCTAGCATCATCGTGAAAAACTAACCCTTGAAATACCCGTATAAATTTAATAGGAGACGAGGTAATTCCCCCCCCCCCCAGTAAAACCAAAACTGGTATTTACCAAACCCCTTGCCTAACACCATGCAGAGACATCCCCTTCGCCCACCAATGCCTTGGCTGAGCAAGGTGGATGCCTTCACCCCCACAACACCATGGGAAGATCTATGTACATTGTTTTCCAAGTTGTAAATAGTAGTCTTAAGTTAATTGTATACAAAAAGACGAATAAAACTTTTTTGAATTGAATTGAATTGAATTGAATTGGTCCGCGCAAGCGTGTAAAATAGTTAGGAGAGAGGAAAATTGACTGACATGCATTTCATAGCGCGATATAAAAATAAGTACCATTTCATATAAGCCACAAACCACATCGCGAAATATCAGAGTAGCGAGTTGGTGAAACAGTGTTGACTACATGATATAGGACCGGTGAGCATATATTTCAACAGAAAATTAGTTTGAGAGGTGTAGCGTGCGCGTAAACTCCAGGTTGGCATCGTTGTAAGCCAAAAAGCATACAGTCTGTCAGTTGGGTCGAAGTTCTTCGGACTCATCCTACTAAGAGTCATGTTGGATGGAGATATGAGTGGGAATTGCCACGATTTGCTTTATAATTGGTCAAAAACCATACAATGTGTCTATTGTGTCGAAGTTATATATATATATATCGATTTCACTGGTATTCTATTATTGATCTTTGATTTAGATAATGATATTGATCAATGCGAATTATTCCACAGGTGATTGTTTACACATATAATATTTACTTAGGGTTCTCACATATTACACAACATAATACCACACTCACACAACTGCTCCGGAATGAACTCCGTTGAGGACAGATATCACCATACTCACATATCTGTCCGGAATTAACTTCGTTGAGGCCAAATACTACCACACTCACACATCTGCTTCGAAATGAACCACGTTGAGGCCAGATATCACCACACTCACACATCCACTCCAGAATAAACTCTGTTGAGGCCAGATATCACCACCCTCACATATCGGCTCCAGAATAAACCCCGTTGAGGCCACATATCACCGGCCAACCCCTTAGGCCAGATACCATTATACTCACACATCTGCTCCGGAATAAATCTCTTCAGGCCAGATTCCACATTCGCTCTGGATATGTCCCAATACAGAAAGAAAAGAACCTCAAGAAAGGAGTACCTGAGAAGAAATTGCGTGTGATTCTACGAGGAAAAATGGAGTGATGTGATTAATATCCACCCGAATAATCTACTGAAGATAGTCACTGTCAGATATTTGAATCATAGAAAAATCAAAATCATCTAGTTAGAAATGAAACTAATATATTTCTCTTCCTAGGTAGTGACTGATGAAAAAAAATAGAGCCCTTTCTCAAGATGGGATCAACAACACTGTTCTGACTTGTTAAACTAATTGAATGATGTGGACTGTATCACTTTTTTACCATTATTTTATTAATACAAACACAACGTTTCAACATGACAGATATGACATTAATGTTAACATAAACAATATAACTTCTTTTGTCTCTTCGCGAGCAATAAATCTATAAACTAAATAAGCCAGTAGCGGCACTTGTTCGGAGGGGTGAGTTTCGGAACATGTCCCCCGGCCTTGGAAGTCTCTAGCAAATCAAGACTTTCAAAAAAGTACATCACTCAGGCACCAACTGGTAACGGGCACAACCTCACAAGAGCTCTGGTTAAAATTCCATCAGCAGTTTTTACTGAAGCTACACGGCAAACGCCATCCTTTCCTTGAATTAACTCCAGGACTCGCCCCAAACGCCATTTCATCACAGGTAAGTTAGTTTCTTTGACTAAAACGAGTTGACCAACTTTCAATTTGCTCTGGTTCTGTTTCCACTTGGAACGTTGTTGAAGCTCGCTTATGTATTCGCGGCTCCATCTCTCCCAGAAATTTTGTTGCAACTTCTGAAGATGTTGAAAATGCGACAGCTTATTTTTCGGAACTTCGTATAGTAATGGATCTGGCATGCCTTGGATAGACCTCCCGATCAAGAAGTGAGCTGGGGTGAGGGGTGTCAAATCATCAGGTTCGGATGATAGGGGACTTAAAGGACGGGAATTCAACACAGCTTCAATTTGTGTCAAAAGGGTTTGAAAATCCTCATAAGTTAATGACAAATTTCCAATCACGCGCCTAAGATGATGTTTAACGCTTTTTACTCCTGCCTCCCATAAGCCTCCGAAATGGGGTGAGTTGGCCGGAATGAAATGCCAATTAACATTAATATTTAGGGCCTGTTCACTGATGTGTGCAGAATTATCCATCAGAAAACTACCCAAAGTTTGCAATTCATGACTTGCGCCTATGAAATTAGTTCCGTTGTCCGAAAAAATGTCTGTTGGTTTGCCACGACGTGATACAAATCGCCTTAAAACTTGAATAAAGGCCTCTGCAGTCAACGCAGTTACCAAATCAACATGAATAGCGCGGGTCAGAAAACAGACAAATACGCAAACCCAAGCCTTGGATACTTTAGCACCTCTACCTCTTCTATCTTTTATAATAAATGGGCCAGCATAATCGACGCCTACCTTACTAAAAGGAGGAGGAGGTTCCAACCTAGACTTCGGCAAGTTCCCCATTATAGGTGCAATAGCTTGTTTCGAGTACTTGCAACACCTTATACAAGATCGAACTATCTTTTTTGACATATTCCTGCCAGAAATTGGCCAAAATGTTTCGCGTATAGTTGACAGTAATAGTTGTGGTCCCGCATGAAGAAGTTCCATATGTTTATATTCAAAAATTAATCTTGTCAAATCATGCTTGGGATCCAATATCAAGGGATGTTTTTTATCGTAGGCAAATTTTGAATAAGCTAACCGCCCTCCTACTCGAACTAGACCGTCTGGGTCTGAAAATGGATTCAAGCTTAGAAGATTGCTATCGCGCTTCAATGGTTTATTTTCTTTCAATCTGCCATAATCGAAAGAGAACATTTCCTTTTGCGACATTTTAATCAATGACATAAAAGTGAT
The DNA here is from genome assembly GCA_018342105.1 of Gonioctena quinquepunctata. Classification (NCBI taxonomy): domain Eukaryota; kingdom Metazoa; phylum Arthropoda; class Insecta; order Coleoptera; family Chrysomelidae; genus Gonioctena; species Gonioctena quinquepunctata. The sequence goes on from JAFIRS010001400.1 coordinate 165,543, forward strand.
ATCGATTTCTGAGCTCGTAAGTTTCCCTATTTCGCGATTTTCTTCCAACGTTCTACAGTTTCTAATGAATCTCAGAATGTAAGCCATAGTACTTTTGATTCTTGATAATTTTGAAAATCGATAGAACGGGAATATTTGTGCATTTGAAGAAACAATGGATACAACCTTGCACAGTTCAGGCAAATTATCGTTTGACAAAGTCAAATATGGCCAGTAGGGCTCTTCTTTTAGAAGCCATGTTGGCCCATGCCACCATAAAGGACAATTTGAAATATATTTTGGACTTATCCCTCTGGATACTATATCTGCGGGGTTGTCGCTTGTAGGAACATGTCTCCAACTGTATGATTTTGTTAACCTTTGTATTTCTGCTACTCGATTGTCAACAAATGGTTTCAATAGATTCGGGGATGTTTTGAGCCAACCTAAAACAATTGTTGAGTCGGTCCAACAATAAATATTTTTGAATATAACCTTCATGGATTCTACAACCTTTGATATCAGTCTGGCTGAAAGTAACGCGGCGCAAAGCTCTAAGCGCGGTATGTTCAGTTTCGAAAGAGGAGCTACCTTTGATTTTGCAATTAATAAATTAACCTCTACTTCGTTATTTTGATTAGAAGATTTTACGTAAACACAGGCTCCGTACGCGTCTTGAGATGAATCGCTGAATCCGTGCAATTCTATGTCGGTATATTCATTGCACACAATTTTTCGATTGATCCTCAAATCATTTAAATTATGTAATTCGGTTTCAAATTCGCACGATTGATCATAAATCTTCCTAGGAATTTTCTCATCCCAAGTCAAACGTGCTTCCCACAATTTTTGCAATATAATTTTCGCTACTATTATACAAGCGCTCAGTAGACCCAATGGATCAAACACAGTTGAAATTCTTGAAAGAATTGTTCTTTTAGTCACTTTATATCCCTTATCATTCTCATTAAGAGCGTACTGTAACTTATCGGTCTTGCTAATCCACGACAAACCTAAAGTTTTACATTGCTTAATATGTTCGGGTGAAAACTCAAATGGCTCGGATTCAATTTTACCCGAGAAATCATCTATTACCGAGCGCATATTCGAACGCCATTTACGAAGTTCAAATCCCCCAGTTAGAAGGATCTGATCAATTCTCTTACAAATGTATTTTGCTTCCTCAGGTGTATCTGCACCAGTAACTAAATCATCCACGTACATATCAGTTTTGATAATACGAGAAATTTTGGGATTAGAATTTTCGTGAATGTCGGCTAATTCGTGTAAACAACGAATAGCTAAGAATGATGCCGCGGTCATGCCATACACCAAACGGTTTATTTTATAAGTGCGCAACGGATCGCCAGGGTTTGATCGCCATACGATTTTTTGCAAATTTCTTTGCTCGGGCTCTATCAATACTTGCCTGTACATCATCTTGATATCGCTCGTAATAATTATTGCATGCATTCTAAATCGCAGAATGATTGATAACAAATCATCCTGTATAATCGGACCGGTCATTTGCAAATCATTCAGACTTACTCCTGTAGTCGAAGGGGTGGACGCATTGAAAACTACACGCAATTTAGTGGTGATGCTGTTTTCGCGCAAAACCCCGTGGTGCGGCATATAGTATTCAACCTCGTTTCTGAAATCTGAATCTTCTGACATATGTCCTAATGACACGAACTCATTTAAAAAATCCTTGTATAACCGTTTTAGTTTCTCGTTAGACTGAAGTCTTTTTCTAAACGATAGAACTGTTTAATCGCAAGATGACGTGATTCGCCTAATTTTTCAATGGTATCTTTAAGTGGTAAAGACACTATGAATCTTCCGTTCGTATCACGACGAACCGTATTTGAAAAAACTTGTTCGCATAAAATTTCTTCGCTGACAAATGCTTCCTTGTGACCCATTTCTTCAACCTCCCAAAACTTAGTCAGTTGTGTTTCGATATCTAGATTTTTACTAAGACTACAAGTGGAGCGACAAAGTGGAACTTGAATGGGTCCCGCAACTACCCAACCCAATTTTGTTTTCTGCAAAATAGGCTTTGATGGTCCTAACTTTGTTTGCTCATTGCATAATAATTCCCAGAAATAATCTGCTCCAATTAAAATGTCTATTTTTCCAGGAATATGAAAGTTTGGATCGGCTAGTTGAATTTCAATTGGAAAATCAAGATTGGATTTACTTATGTTTGATTCGGGCAAAATTCCTGTTATATTTTCAATGACAAAACATGAGATTTCGAAAGAAAACGAATCATGAATTGACTGTACACGTACATTGCATTCATGTTTCCCAAATGAAAGCGCATTGTTAAATCCTGAAACGGCTAAGTTAGTTTTTATTTTCGTTAATTTTAACCTATTACTTAAATCAGTTGTAATGAAGCTTGACATTGAACCAGAGTCCAAAAGAACTCGTGCAGTTTGTTCCGTGCCCTTATCATTTCTGACAGACACCGAAGCAGTTGAAAGCAGCACACTGCTGGCTGTAACCCTTTTTGACAGCGTGCATATTGATGTACTGTTCGTATGGGATTCACTCGACTCGGCTTCGTCGGCCGTGTCTAAATTGCCGTTTTTGGTTGCCACGTGTGCGTTGTGCAGTACAGAAGTTTCCTCATGAAGAAGAGTATTGTGTTTGTTTGAACAGTATTTACAGCCGCTGAAACGACAGTCTTTCACTTGATGATTGCTGCGTAAGCAATTATTGCATAATTGTAAATGTCGTATTTTGATTTTCCGTTATTTAACAGGGAGTCTCAAAAACTCCGGGCAATAATAAATACTATGTTCCTTTTTGCAATAGGCACAAACGTATTGGCGTGATGACTCTGTGGAATTTTTGCCATGCAAATTTCTCGAAATATTTTTTACATGTTCGCGTTTTTGGAATTGTTTATCTTGGGGTTCGTTGGGTGATTCAATAGTTTCGAGCAGGTCAGCTCTATTTTTTAGAAAATTGTTTAATTCTTGAAGTGTGGGGACATCATTATTATATCTGTCCTTTTCCCATTCCTTTTTTGTACCTTTGTCTAACTTGCTTGTTACAATATGAATCACCAACGTGTCCCACTTTTCGACGGGTTCACCTAATTGCTCCAAACTTCTCAAATGCTTATTCAATTCATCTTTAATTTTTCTGAGTTGCGTTGAAGATTCATTCGTAATCTGCTTTAGATTGAAGATGGCCTTAACATGATTTTGAACTAACAATCTCTTATTTTTAAATCTATCACATAACATATCCCAAGCGACCTTATAATTGGCATCGGTGAATTCCATTGATTTTATAACTTCCGCAGCTCCTCCCGTTAGTGAGGCTCTAAGGTAGTGAAATTTTTGGATGTTGCTTATTTGTCCGTTTGACTGAATTAAAGATTTGAATACGTCCCGAAATTCCATCCATTGGTCATATGAACCGTCAAATTTCGGTAACTGAATTATAGGGAGCTTGACCCCTTCTGAATGTATTTGTTGTACGCCACTGTTGGCGGGAGCAGTTTTTGAAATCGGAATCGCTCCGGCGATTGAAAAGAGAAACGCCTTTGCGTCGGACATGCTTTTGTGAAATCTATTTTCGAATAACTCGCGTTCTGAATATTCATCTTCGATATCTTTACTTTCCGATGAACATTCAATTTCGTTTTGAACTTGATCAAATTGATTTAGATACTGATCCGATCGAAATATGCGTTGCTCGATTTCGATGTATTCAATGTCACTGATGACACCTTGATTGTCTGCAATATTTTTTTGACGTTACTGACGTATTTTTCAAAGAGATGAAGTTTTTGTTTAATAGACTCTCTCTGCTTTTTTAGGGTCTCTAGAGACATGATTGGAAATTGTCAATGCGTGTCAATGCTTTGAATGGGAAAATAATATGAAACTGTTTTGAAGGGAATGGAGTAATAGGAATGCTTTGGAATATAGGAACTCACTCTGATGTCGCTTTCAATGGGAGTTAACTTGCTTTCTTCTTCACGCAATCTGCTGCGCTTATTTACGACTTCTTTAACTTGTTGCTGAGCTGAACCAACCGAATGTTTTTAATGCTTAATCCGGCGGCTCGAATGGACCATGTTCTGACTTGTTAAACTAATTGAATGATGTGGACTGTATCACTTTTTTACCATTATTTTATTAATACAAACACAACGTTTCAACATGACAGATATGACATTAATGTCAACATAAACAATATAACTTCTTTTGTCTCTTCGCGAGCAATAAATCTATAAACTAAATAAGCCAGTAGCGGCACTTGTTCGGAGGGGTGAGTTTCGGAACAAACACCTATCGACTTACCTCAAATATTGAGTCTGAAGTCTGTATTCTGATTGTTCATATCAGTTGGATAAAAGGAGTGATATGGAAAAAGGAAATCGTCAATAATTCAATGTCACTGTCAAATCGACTTGATAGAGTCAGCTTTCTTCAGTTGGGTTGGTGTAGATCCTGCCGTAGCATCGAGTAAAGTATCGGGTTCATAAACCTTTGGCACAACTGTGAAATAGTGGAACTGAGTATGTTAACCTGGTCCCAATGTTACTTCTTGACATAAAAAAAAAATCCCGGTTCAACCACTTGCCAAAACCTTAACTTGAATAGTGCACCCAAAGAGATTTCTGCTGGTCACTAGGCTTATGTCAGGACAAACTCTTGGTTGTGAAGATGTGAACATACTAGAGGACTTTTCTCACACGCTGTCGGGAGTATATTCTAGAGGAATTTTGGTTAAGATCCAAGATCAATTAATTGTTACACAGTATCTCTCATTTACATTTTTGAAACATAAAGTAACGAAAATATAGATATTGTAATCGTCTTTCAATCTAAACATGGAAAATATCTGTCATCAAAATAATTGAATCAGGTCGTTATCAACTTGAAATCGCCAAGATATAGTTGTCTGGATATGTTGGAATTAATTGATCGTACCACGATGTGACTATTCGATAGCTATATTGAGAAATGTGTGGAATCAGTAGGTTTGCAGTTCTACAATGTTACTCTCTGCTTAATCATGGATCCCGGCTCAACCACGCCCTATAATACCCTATATCTTTTTATATATATATATCAATTATAATAATTATATATCAATTATTAACATACTAGTATCTTTATAAGTCTGTAATATTTCAGAAAGTTCTAATTTTTCATTATGTTAGAAACACTCAGTCTAGCTATAAATACTATAAATATCATTATTATTATTATTGTGTGTGTACATTTTCTACTCTACATTCGTGAGTGAAGTATTTATGAATGTGTAGTTTACTAATTCATCAGTCTGTGACCACTGTTATTGTTACATTTATATAAATTCTCTCTCACATATTTCAAATTACCTTTGGTAACTTTATATTATTTTACTACTACTTAATTTTTATCACAATAGTTTAATATATTTCAGAAAGATCAAATACCGCTTTGTGTCTTGGAAAACAGTCTAGCTTAGGCTAAAGTGAACCTGGACCTAGAAATTCGATTAATTTGGAATATCTGATATTTTATTTTATTGAAAATCTGTTATTTATTCAAAACTGTTTATGTTTACATTGATAATCTTTATGCAAATGAACTGAATAAATATATTTATTATTATTATTATCTATATATATATAAATATATCATATATATATATATATATATATAATATATATATATATATATATATATATATATATATATATATATATATATATATATATATATATATATATATATATTTTTGAAGTTTTCTTGGGTTTTGTATTAAAATGAGAAGAAAATTACATTTATTCAAACGTTTCGCCCTCGTTCGGGGGCATCTTCAGTAATTATTTTTTTTTTACTGAAACGATGTCGAAACGTTTAAATTAATGTAATTTCCTTCTCATTTTAATACAATCGAATCTGAAACCCAAGAAAACTCCAAAAATACAATCACCAAGATTCAAGAACCCACTATCCCAATATATATATATATATAAATAGATCGTACTGTAAAGAGTGGATGATGATGGTAACGGGTTGATCTATCATGTGTAAGATTCCGACCGGTCACTAGGTCAAATGGTTATAGCAACTCCTTGTTTGTGTGTTGTTAATGTACTATAGTCTGCATTTTCTCAATTGGCGATGACAGATCTATGAATATATCCGCGAAATATACCGGCAATATAGTATGAGTATTCAACAATCGAAATAATACAGATATATTCCTGTCACCTGTTTAGATAGTCCGAGTTTCATCATTCTCGAAACACTTTCCATAGTTGCACCAAATGAGATTTGTCAGAGGAGACGATTCCATATTAAGCTGAAATTTTTTATTGTGCCTTGGGAAAAATGTGAAGATTTGAATCGTTGAATTTTTGTCTTACAAGTTGGAATTCTAACTCCTGGCTTCAATATATGTATTTATCCACCTTTTCGCCTTCTATTCCTCTTCAGCTTGTATTCAAAAGAACAGAAAAAACATTTACACAACATGGGAAAATTGAGGGTCCATAATTTCAAGGGTCTATCTTTATAAGGCTGTGTGCCGAAAACAAAACAAGCTATCTTCTGAGAGTGGATGGATTGCATAATCTCTACCAATTCCTGCTACCTGAGAAAAAGAGCTGACTATCTAGACGATCACAAAAAAAACGTAGCTTAAAAGTAATATTTATCAATCATACATGACCGGGGTTTGTTCGGTTATTGTAACTTGATCATTGATATCTTTCCCAAATAAATTAGTCAGCTCGATATGCTTAACTATTTCTTTTTTTTCTTATCCCTCTTCTTATCCAACTGATATAAACAATCAGAACACAGACTCAAGACATATTTGATTTTAATATTAACGATCCCATACTCTTTTAAAATAAGTGGATAAGTGATGTTGATTTTATCTTGAGAAAGTGCTGTATTCCTTTCATCAGCCAGTACCAAGGAAGAGAAATATATTGGTATCACGTCGAACTAGATGGTTATAATTCATCTCTGATACAATAATATAATATAATACATCTGACAGTAACGATCTTCGGGTTGATATTGATTACATCACTTCGTTTTTCTTCGTAGAATCACACGCAATTTATATTTAGGTACTACTTTCTTACGGTTCTTGTCTTTCTATATTGGGACAACCGGAGCAGATGTGGTACTGTAATGAACGCCTCAGGTCATTCAAGGCAGATGTGTGGTTATGGTATCTGGCTCAACGGGTGGATTGCGGAGCAGATGTGTTAGTGTGGTATATCTGCCTCAACGGTTCATTCCGGCAGTGTTATGTGTGGTGATATCCGGCTCAGAGGGTTCATTCTGGAGTAGATAGGAGTGTGGTATCTGGCCTCTACAGGGTTCATTATGGAGCAGATACAGTGTGGTGGTATCTGGCCTCAAAGGGTTTATTAAATTTCAAGGTGGAGTTTATTCGAGACCATCTGTTAATATCCTGCACCGTTACTCACGGGTTTTCTATTCAAGGTATATGTTTGATGAAGTATGCATTCTCAGAATTGGGTTATATATATATAATATATATATATATATATATATATATATATATATAAATATATATATATATATATATGTATATATGGTTTTACATATATATATATATATATGTATATGATGGTTTTACATGAATGTATTCATGTGAGGCATATCGAGCTGACTAATTTATTTGGGAAAGATATCAATGATCAAGTTACAATAACCGAACAAACCCCGGTCATGTATGATTGATAAATATTACTTTTAACCTTCGTTTTTTTTGTGATCGTCTAGATAGTCAGCTCTACTTCTCAGGTAGCAGGAATTGGTAGAGATTATGCAATCCATCCACTCTCAGAAGATATTTTGTTTTGTTTTCGGCACACAGCCTCATAAAGATAGACCCTTGAAATTATGGACCCTCAATTTTCACATGTTGTGTAAATGTTTTTTCTGTTCTTTTGAATACAAGCTGAACAGGAATAAAAGGCGAGAAGGTGGATAAATACATATATTGAAGCCAGGAGTAAGAATTCCAACTAGTAAAAAAAAAATCAACGATTCAAATCTTCACATTTTTCCCAAGGCACAATAAAAAATTTCAGCTCAATATGGAATCGTCTCCTCTTACAAATCTTATTTGGTGCAACTATGGAAAGTGTTTCGAGAATGATGAAACTCGGACTATCTAAACAGGTGACAGGAATATATCTGTATTATTTCGATTGTTGAATACCCATACTATATTGCCGGTATATTTCGCGGATATATTCATAGATCTGTCATCGCCAATTGGGAAAATGCAGACTATAGTACATTTACAACACACAAACAAGGAGTTGCTATAACCATTTGACCTAGTGACCGGTCGGAATCTTTTTGTGTGCACATATGATAGATCAACCCGTTACCATCATCATCCACTCTTTACAGTACGATCTATTTATATATATATATATATATATATTGGGATAGTGGGTTCTTGAATCTTGGTGATTGTATTTTTGGAGTTTTCTTGGGTTTCAGATTCGATTGTATTAAAATGAGAAGAAAAATACATTTATTTAAACGTTTCGCCCTCGTTCGGGGGCATCTTCAGTTTTTTTTTTTTTTTTTACTGAAGATGCCCCGAACGATGGCGAAACGTTCGAATAAATGTATTTTTCTTCTCATTTTAATACAATCGAATCTGAAACCCAAGAGAACTCCAAAAATACAATCACCAAGATTCAAGAACCCACTATCCCAATATATAAATATATATATATATATATATATATATATTATATATATATATAAATATATATATATATATATATATATATATATATATATATATAGAGAAGAAGGGTAGTCTCGTGACTGAACTAGTTGAAAATAACTATGAATTTGAAATAAACTTTGTAGAAAGGATATTCCTTGAGGTTGCAGTCAAATTTAATGGCCAATGAGAAAATAAAAACTCTTTATTATTTAGTCAAGCTTTCGAAAATGTTCATTTTCATTATCAAGACAGCTGTGAAAAAAGAAAACACTATTTGAAATACGATTTTAAACAAATCTAAAGAACTTACTAAGGTGAGGTTAAGTGAAGACAGCGATCTAATCACCATTTTGTGATTGTGGTAGTTTTCAAAATCATATCACTATGAAACACTACTAGTAATATATATAAAAATTAAACAATTGTAAACGCACATATTGTTTAAGAAACTTAATTTAAACAATTTAAAATTTGACAAGTACAAAAATTATCACATGGTCAAAGCATGACTGAAAAAGGAAAATGGTGGATGACAAGTAATGCATGACATGAAATGTCAAGTGTCAAATGTCAAAGTCGAAATGTCATGGGAGAAACATGTGTTTTGTCCACAGAACAAAAGGAATAGTACCAATCTATATGACAAAAATTATTAACTAAGAGAAAAAATCAAGAAATACTAAGCAGTTTTTTTATCTTTCAAAACTTCAATTGGAATCAAGTTTCAACAAGTGATTGTAAATGACACTAAGGTTGGAAATATCAGATCGTTTATTCATGCTATTTGGTTAATTTTTTATGAACACCATTTCAAGGAAATTCCTTTCGTGGAAGTTATTCTCTACTGCTAAAATGGAAGGGTTGTTGAAATTACTAAAATGATTAGAATTTATATTATGTTCAGCTAATGCACAACTGTTTTTTTTAATTTTACAATCACTCTTATGAGATGCTATGCGACCTGTTAAATTCCTACCGGTCTGCCCGATATATATTTTATCACAGTTTAGGCAAGGAATACTGTATATGACATTCGATTTCTCATAAATCGTTAAAGGGGCTTCAGTTCTAGTGTAAAGGCTTGCAATAGTTTTAATATTTTTGTTGGCAATGCGTAGTTTATCTAATTTAAACACATTAGTCAGTTTAGAAGTTAGTTCTCTTACATATGGTAATGTTTTATAAATAAATGGTTCTACTGGTTGAGGTTGAGCACTTGAATTTATTATTGGAGAATTTAATGTTACAAGGTCTAAATTTATGTTTGCATTTCCAGATTCAATGATAGTAACACTGGGTTGACGATCAGTACTGAATAGTAATTTATTAATAAATTTAATTGGATATGAGTTTTCTTTTAAGATTGTTTTTAATTCATTTAAACATTCCTTTTGAAAAATTGGATGTGATAAACACACTACTCTGTTTTTCATACCTTTCACCAGGTTTGTTTTCATGTTTGGAGCATGATAGGAATGGAAACTTATGAATCTATTAGAACAAATTGGTTTCCTATACCATTTTGTGCGAAGAATATTGTCCAACCCTCTACATACTCTCATATCTAAATAAGGGATGCTTCGGTTGACTTCTACCTCAGAGGTAAATTGTAAATTGATGTCGTAGCTATTGAAGTAGAATAACGCTTCATCTACTTTGTTATAAGGTACAGAGAGGATCAAATCATCCACATATCTTTTAACAAAAGGAATGTTGAAAGGAATTAGGGTTAAAACATCTTCCACTAGATCATCTAACACATAGTTCACTAATATTGGGGAAATAGTAGAACCCATGTGGGTATCAAAAATTTGTTTTTAATGAGTGTCATTGAAATTTAAAAAAATTGACTCAAAAATGAATTCAAGTATGTCAATGAAAGCACTCCACGATGAATCGCAATGGTTTTTTATACTATCCCATTTGTTGGATAAACTGGCTCTAATAACTTCAAAAGGAAGGTTTGTAAAAAGAGAAACAACATCAAAACTGACTATGATGTAATTTTCAGGAAGTACGTAATTATTAATGAATATGCTGAAATCAAAAGAATCTTTTATATAATATTCATTGTCTATGTCATAAGCATTAGTTAGAATTGGAGTTAAATATTTAGCTAAGAGACTATTAGGAGCATTAACTGAGGAAACAATAGGTCTCATAGCTAGAGTGGGTTTATGTATTTTAGGTAAAGCATAAAATCTAGGGGCTATGGAGTTATAAATATTCAATTTTTTAGCTGTGGTTGAATCGATAAAATCTTTTTTCAGTAGATCCGATACTAATTTATTGGCATTCTGTTGCAAACTGCTGACAGGATTACGAGGTATTTTCTCATAATATTTATGATCTTCTAATAGTTCCAAACTTTTGTCAAGGTAATCTTGTTTGTACATTATAACTGTCACATTCCCTTAATCACTTCTGACAATGTATAAATTGGGATTGTCTTTGAAAAACTTTTTGCATTTAATGAATATGTGATGTAAAGCATCTTTTTTAGAGGAAAATTTATGTAAGTAATTAGTAATAATGTTAGTACATTGAGCTCTATAACAATCTTGTTCCCTGTTAGGGAACATGGAAATTCATTATTAGCCGATGTTGAATCATGTGTTAGATGATCTAGTGGAAGATGTTTTAACCCTTATTCCTTTCAACATTCCTTTTGTTAAAAGATATGTGGATGATTTGATCCTCTCTGTACCTTATGACAAAGTAGATGAAGCGTTATTCTACTTCAATAGCTACGACATCAATTTACCATTTACCTCTGAGGTAGAAGTCAACCGAAGCATCCCTGATTTAGATATGAGAGTATGTAGAGGGTTGGACAATATTCTTCGCACAAAATGGTATAGGAAACCAATTTGTTCTAATAGATTCATAAGTTTCCATTCCTATCATGTTCCAAACATGAAAACAAACCTGGTGAAAGGTATGAAAAACAGAGTAGTGTGTTTATCACATCCAATTTTTCAAAAGGAATGTTTAAATGAATTAGAAACAATCTTAAAAGAAAACTCATATCCAATTAAATTTATTAATAAATTACTATTCAGTACTGATCGTCAACCCAGTGTTACTATTATTGAATCTGGAAATGCAAATATAAATTTAGACCTTGTAACATTAAATTCTCCAATAATAAATTCAAATGCTCAACCTCAACCAGTAGAACCATTTATTCATAAAACATTACCATATGTAAGAGAACTAACTTCTAAACTGACTAATGTGTTTAAATTAGATGAACTACGCATTGCCAACAAAAATATTAAAACTATTGCAAGCCTTCACACTAGAACTAGAACCCCTTTAACGATTTATGAGAAATCAAATGTCATATATAGTATTCCTTGCCTAAACTGTGATAAAATATATATCGGGCAGACCGGTAGGAATTCAACAGGTCGCATAGCATCTCATAAGAGTGATTGTAAAATTTAAAAAAACAGTTGTGCATTAGCTGAACATAATATAAATTCTAATCATTTTAGTAATTTCAACAACCCTCCCATTTTAGCAGTAGAAAATAACTTCCACAAAAAAAAAATCCTTGAAATGGTGTTCATAAAAAATGAACCAAATAGCATGAATAAACGATATGATATTTCCAACCTTAGTGTCATTTACAATTACTTGTTGAAACTTGATTCCAATTGAAGTTTTGAAAGATAAAAAAACTGCTTAGTATTTCTTGATTTTTTCTCACAGTTAATAATTTTTGTCATATAGATTGGTACTATTCCTTTTGTCCTGTGGACAAAACACATGTTTTTCCCATGACATTTCGACTTTGACATTTGACACTTGACATTTCATGTCATGTATTACTTGTCATCCACCATTTTCCTTTTTCAGTCATGCTTTAACCATGTGGTAATTTTTGTACTTGTCAAATTTTAAATTGTTTGAATTGAGTTTCTTAAACAATATGTGCGTTTACAATTGTTTAATTTTTATATATATTACTAGTAGTGTTTCATAGTGATATGATTTTGAAAACTACCTCAATCACAAAATGGTGATTAGATCGCTGTCTCCACTTAACCTCACCTTAGTAAGTTCTGTAGATTTGTTTAAAATCGTATTTCACAATAGTGTTTTCTTTTTTCACAGCTGTCTTGATAATGAAAATAAACATTTTCGAAAGCTTGACTAAATAAGAAAGAGTTTTTCTTTTCTCATTGGCCATTAAATTTGACTGCAACCTCAAGGAATATCGTTTCTACAAAGTTTATTTCAAATTCATAGTTATTATATATATATATATATATATATATATATATATATATATATATATAAATAGATCGTACTGTAAAGAGTGGTTGATGATGGTAACGGGTTGATCTATCATGTGTGCACACAAAAAGATTCCGACCGGTCACTAGGTCAAATGGTTATAGCAACTCCTTGTTTGTGTGTTGTAAATGTACTATAGTCTGCATTTTCTCAATTGGCGATGATAGATCTATGAATATATCCGCGAAATATACCGGCAATATAGTATGGGTATTCAACAATCGAAATAATACAGATATATTCCTGTCACCTGTTTAGATAGTCCGAGTTTCATCATTCTCGAAACACTTTCCATAGTTGCACCAAATAAGATTCGTAAGAGGAGACGATTCCATATTGAGCTGAAATTTTTTATTGTGCCTTGGGAAAAATGTGAAGATTTGAATCGTTGAATTTTTTTTTACAAGTTGGAATTCTAACTCCTGGCTTCAATATATGTATTTATCCACCTTTTCGAATTTTATTCCTCTTCAGCTTGTATTCAAAAGAACAGGAAAACATTTACACAACATGGGAAAATTGAGGGTCCATAATTTCAAGGGTCTATCTTTATAAGGCTGTGTGCCGAAAACAAAACAAGCTATCTTCTGAGAGTGGATGGATTGCATAATCTCTACCAATTCCTGCTACCTGATAAGTAGAGCTGACTATCTAGACGATCACAACAAAAACGAAGGTTAAAAGTAATATTTATCAATCATACATGACCAGGGTTTGTTCGGTTATTGTAACTTGATCATTGATATTTTTCCCAATATATATTTTTCCCAATATATATATAACCTGCAATTCTGCGAATGCACACTTTTCATCAAACATTTACTCTTGAATAGAAATCCTGGTGAAGTAACGGTGCTAGCGGAGATATTAACAGATGGTCTCGAATAAACTCGCACCTGAAAATTCTAATAAACCCTTTGAGGCTAGATACCACCACACTCAGATATCTGCTCCGTAATGAACCCTGTTGAGGCCAGATACCACACTCACATATCTACTCCAGAATGAACCCCGTTGAGGCCGGATATCACCACACATACACACTGCTCCGGAATGAACCCGTTGAGGCCAGATATCACCACACTACACATCTGCTCCGCAATCCACCCCGTTGAGGCCAGATACCATTACACTCACACATCTGCTTTGGAATGAACCCCTTTGAGGCCGGATTCCATTACAGTACCACATCTGCTCCGGTTTGTCCCAATATAGAAAGACAAGAACCGTAAGAAAGTAGTACCTAAGTATAAATTGCGTGTGATTCTACGAAGAAGAACGAAGTGATTTAATCAATATCCACCCGAAGATCGTTTCTGTCAGATGTATTATATAATATTATTGTATCAGAGATAAATCAGAACCATCTAGTTCGACGTGATACCAATATATTTCTCTTCCTTGGTACTTGCTGATGAAAGGAATAGAGCACTTTCTCAAGATAAAATCAACATCACTTATCCACTTATTTTAAAAGAGTATGGGATCGTTAATATTGAAATCAAATATGTCTTGAGTCTGTGTTCTGATTGTTTATATCAATTGGATAAAAAGAGGGATAAGAAAAAAAGGAAATAGTTAATCATTCAGTGTCACTATCAAATCAGTACAATAAGACCTGATAGAGTCAGCTTTCTTCAGTTGGGTTGGTGTGGATTTTGCCGTAGCATCGAGTGAAGTATCGTGTTAATGAATCTCTGACACAACTGTGGAATAGTGGAACTGAGTATGTTAACCTGGCCCCAATGTTACTTCTTGACATAAATGAATAAATCCCGGTTCAACCACTTGCCAAAACCTCAACTTAAAGAGTGACCGTGGAAATTAGCGGTTTGTTTTCACTGGTGCACCCAAAAAGCTTTCTGCTGGTCACTAGGCTTATGTCAGGACAAACTCTTGGTTGTGAAGATGTGAACATACTAGAGGACTATTCTCACACGCTGTCGGGAGTCTATATCTATGAGGCTGTGTGCCGAAAAAAAACAAACTATCTTCTGAGAGTAGATGGATTGCATAATCTCTACCAGATCCTGCTACCCGAGAAGTAGAGCTGACTATCTAGACGATGACACGAAAAAACGAAGGGAAAAAATAATAATTATCAATCATATATGACAGGGGTGGGTTCAGTTGCAATAACATGATCATTGATATCCTTCCAAAATAAATTAGTCAGATCAATTTGCCTCACATGAATACATTCATGTGGAATCCTGTATAGCCTGCGATCCTGCAAATGCACACTTTCTATCATACATACACTCTTGAATAGAAATCCTGGTGAAGTAATGGTGCTAGCGGAGATATTAACAGATGGTCTCGAATAAACTCACACCTGAAAATAAAACAAAATCCTCCAGTCTACAGGAGCCATGTTTTCGTATTAATTTGAATGAATCGGAATTTCAAATTCTTGAATTAGTTTCCATATCTTTCCTTCGGTGAATTCAGAAGAGGTTTGCTGGATGGGAATTATTCGAGGTTTCCTATGTACCTACTCATGGAAACTTCAAATAGAAAATGGTTTCCTTCGGACAGAAACAGGGTTGTCAAATAATATTACGCAGGTATTTTTCTGAAAAAGAGCAAGTGATGAAGATTTGTAATTATACTTATCATTAATAGATATTGATTATAGAGCTCTAAGAGCCTGGAAAGCAGGAAAATAAATAATTTTTCCCTATGTATTTCTCCACCTACCCCACTTTTGAACCATTCTGTTCTCATGGTCATCCTCTTTTGGTTGAATTTCAGTTGTTTTTGTGATTTTTCTGAAAATTATGTAGAAATTGAATGACTCAATGTGATAATTTGTACGTCAGAAATATGTTATTCTATAAAAACTATGAGAAGTTATTGGCCAAGGAAAATATTGAGAACTGAATCAGTATGTCTGTGAAATAATTTGGAATTCCACAATCGTATGGAGAGACTTTCAGTAACTGAAAACTCAGAGTTGAAGTTATTTCTCTTGAATGTACAATGAAAGATCCCGCAGCTGATGCAGAAACTTGAAGGGATTTTGGGAAGACAAATAAATCAGGTAAACTTGCATACAAGTGAAATATCAGCGATTTTGACAAAATTTTCACAGATGCTGCAAAACATGATAATAACAGTAAGCACATCGATTTTCCCAGTATAGCTTCCGCAATTCCCCAGATACTGTTTAAAATGGTCTATTTCCAATCCCACACATATTTACACAATTTGAATTATCACAGATAATTATTCAATTGAAGAAAAGTTAACTTTTCATGAATAATGAACATCATGAAAGATTTATCATTGAATTATTTTGAAATCGAAGTTGGCCATGATATTCAAACATTTGTAACAACTGCTATGCCGAGTTGTTCACGATTAATATCATCAAAATTCATAACATTTGCCGAAACATGCCAATATTATTTTTCCACTCAAAAAGTTGTAATCTAATGCCCCAGAAAGGAAAATATTTATGTCCCAGATACAAAGAGCCTTTTTCTCGGACTCATGATTCTTCCATGTATGTAAAAATATTTTCATGTTCATTTTTTCAATGCATTTCTACTGACTCGATACCTTTTCCAGACAAATGCATATATTTTTTTTATTCAGGGCAATTCGTGTGATGTTTAACTTCCATCCTGTCTGCTTTCTATAGTGTCGCCAATCATTCAATTCTTGAATGTACTGGTTTTTTTAATCAAAAATACCTCAGGTTATTAACATTAATGAGCACATGGGATTGTAGGAATCGCCTGGGTGCACCGATAGAAGGCGTGCGTACACTGTTATTTTTTTTTGGAAAATGACAATTGTTTTACAATACAACATATGAGTAAAATAACAAATCAGGGTTTTGCCAATACAAATTACAATACAATTCGAGTAATATACCAAGACATGTGAGAAAACCTACTAAGATGACTCGTAAAGTCTGTGAAGTTAAAAAATATATGATATATGATATGATATGATATATTTTTATTCAGACAATGTTTACAAGAGAATTTTATGATTTGCACTAGGTGGATTGTCTAAGCCTTATGGCTTGTATTACAACTCACCCCATGCTAGAGAGTCATTTTACAAAGAAAAAGAAAAAAAAAAAACCTTAATCTAAATTTGAAAATATATACCTAATTTTAAATAAGATTGGTTGGTAGACATTATAAAAGAGAAGGAGAATGGAAAAACTGCGAAATTAGAGCGAGAGAGAAGAGAGAAGATTAATGGTTTCAATACTATGTATGTAAGGTGATAACGACATGTTTTACACAGTAGTTTAATGCATGTCTAATTTATCAGTAAACAATGTTTTTTAGCTTGACATAGTTCACTTCAACGAATTTTTTCAATTCTATAGAAAGCTTAACTTTTGATTTGATTTTTCGTATATATACTGGTACCATATTGAGAAGTTTGGGGCCGATATAAGTTATGAATCTTTGTGGTAGAGACTTTTTGTAGAATGGAACAGTCACTAGATTGTTAGAAATAGACCTCGTTTTGTAAGAATGACTAGTATATGTGTAGGTTTTGGTTTTCATCATCCATAGAATACATTGGTATATATAAATTTGTTTAAGATTCAGTAGGTTAGCTTCACGATATAATTCATTTGTGGAGAATAATTTTTCTTTTTAAGTATAATCTTTATAATTGTATTTTGAGTGATTTCTAGATCACATAAGGCTGTTTTGTACATACCCCCAAATAATGACACAGTAACGTATAATGGACTCTGCTAGTGCATTATACACCTCAGACCATCGTAGGTGTTGGTCTAAGATTACACCCAGATATAAATTTCGTATAAGTTTGCGAAGTCTCTGAATTGTATATGATACATGCTCAGACCATCGTAGGTGTTGGTCTAAGATTACACCCAGATATTTAATTTTTTTAATTTTTTTTATTATGCGGCATGTGCAATGAATATGGTCACAGGTTTTTTTTTTTATTGTTATTTTATCGAACTCTGGTTGATCTCTAATATCAGCACTGAATGTGATAAATTTTGTCTTATCAGTATTTAAGCTTAAGAGGCTACCATCTATGTAGTCAAAATATATATTTAACTCTTGTTCGGCTTGTTGGTATACTTTTGTCCAAGAATCTCCAAAAAACATTATCGCTGTGTCATCTGCATATGAGATTACTGAGCTTTTGGTGTTTCTCAGTACTCCAATATTGTTTATGTAAATTAGGAAGAGTATGGGACCCATCACTGTTCCTTGCGGTACACTATGGTGATAGGAAGGGGTTACTAAAACAATTATTGATTTTTTACTCTCTGAGTTCTATCCAAGAGATAATTTTCAAATAGATTAAGAACAGTGCCTCTTATCCCCGCTATTTCCAATCTTTGCAATAATATTTTGTGATCCACGGTGTCAAACGCCTTGGCCAGGTCTAGAAATATTGTTAGGCACTTATTATTATCATTAAGATTAGCCAAGACGTCTTTCACCAATCTGAATATAGCCTGTTCTGTGGAAAAGCCTTCTCGGAAACCAGATTGCGCGTTTGATAAGATATTATTGGATTCTAGGAATTGCATAAGGCGGACTTTCAACACTTTCTCGAATATTTTTGCAAAATTATTTATAACTGTAATAGGCCGATAATTCGTAGCGAGTTTCCTATCGCCTGCTTTGAAAATTGGTGTAGTTATTGATTCTTTCCAAGCACCAGGTATAATACTGGTTAGGAAGCATAGATTTATTATATGAGACAACGGATCCGATAGGTTTTTGTTGAATTTTTTTATCAAAAGACCGAGATACGATCAGGACCTGCCGATGTGTTATTTTTAGAGTAGAAATAGTGGAGATTATTTCATTACTTGTCACTGGATTGAGAAATAGCGAATCTCTTATATGAGGTTTACTTCCTGCGGAGACGTTTTGGTATCAATTTTTTGGGCCATGAGCGTTCCCACCTGAACAAAAATTTATTGATATACTCAGCTTTTTCAGATCTGATGAGATTTCAATACCTTGGTCATCAGTTATATTTATATTGTCTGCTTGAGAATGTTTCGATGAATTTGTTATGTCATTAATTTCGGTCCAGATTTTTTTATAGTTATTATTTGCCGCTATTATTCTCTTTTTTATAGTAATCGGTTTTGTTTTACGTATTAGATTGTTTAGAAAGTTTCTGTAATGTGTATATTCTATTTTCAGTTCTAAAGAGAAGTTTTTTAAAAGTCTAGTTTCAATCGATCTCGATGTCTGATTGAATTTATTAGTCCATCGGTTATCAAGGCTTAAGTTTCTTATTTTCCAATTTCAGTTTTTAGTTTCAGAACTTTTTTTTATGAATGATTGTAAGATGTTAATAAAATGATTATACGCTGACAGTGGATCAGTTGAGTTCATTACATATTCCCATTTTCGACATCTAGTTGACTACTAAGCTTTTATAGTTTATATAGTTCTTTTCGATTGTTGTATCAGCATTATATTTTGTCACACCTCGATCAGTTAATTTCACAGATAGTGCTATAGCGTAGTGATCGGTTAGAGCTAGTTTGCATATAAATGAATTAATATTTTCTCATCAGATGCATCATTTTTATTTATTCTAGTGAATATATGATCAATTAAACTTGAGGTATGTTCAGTGACTCGCGTTGGTTTGTGTTAATTTTAGGAAAGAACCCATGTGTGGCCATATTACAAACATAGTTAATGACACATGTGTCGTCTTCATTTAGTAAATTTATATTAGTGTCACCTATAAATACTTCGAAATCTTTTTTATTTCTAGTTAAAAAAGGTTCTCAAGTTCAGTAATATACAATTGTTTGTTTGTAGCTGGTGGCCTGTATGATGCTATTATTGAAAGGTCATATTTTCCAGGATGAAATCGATAACCAAAATATTTGTTTCTGAGAGGTTATGTATTGTACTTATAACATTCCCAATTTGCTTTTTTACATATAGAACCACGCCATCGTTTTGATTAAATCTAGATTGGTTATAGAAAATGTTAAATTCAGAATTTCGAAATTTTCTAAACTTTCAATGAGAAAAGTCTCTGATAAAACAATGACGTCAATTTCGTTTTTACAGAGTCGATATATACTAGGAGTTCTTCAAAGTTTTGTTCAGGCTTCTAATATTGAAGTGAACTATGTTTAAATGTTTCTTACCTTTTGTGTCATTGCAAAATTTATATCTTCACGTACGTCTGTCTCTCTCTCTCTATACTGCTCCAGTTCGTCAAAGAAATCAATCATTCTATAATATTATATCCTTGAATTCTAAGAAAAGTAAATTATAAAAAGTGTCTACCAATTCAGTGTATGAAAAGAAATCAATCAAATTATACTTAATAATATACTGAAATAGTAATAAGATTTTCCTGTTTTTTTTTTTCCAATAGTCACAGCATGAGTATTACTCCTAATATCACAATGTTCAACTAGCAGCTATTTTTTTCATACCGAACATTTCGTTAAAAAAAAAGATATACAAAACTTAAGATTAACTCGATGATAATTTGAAAACAAGGAAATATTTCATGTTATGGTGTTTATATAAATCAATGAGACGAAAGAAATAGAAGTGAAACAATGTGTTGATGTCGCCGCTGTCATACATAATTTGTTAAATCCTCACTCGATCTGATTTTTTTTCTTACGGTCGTCAATTCTAGCAAATATTTGCCCATTCAGTGTCAAACGTTTTTGTCTCCGAACTTCGCCTTCGTTTCATTCATAAGTAAACGTTTGTTTTGTCAGGTCTTCGGTGATGAATAACTTTTTACCTTTAAATTTGGCTGTGTTTTTCAATATTCCAGTTTTGCATTCATTGTTTGCGAACTTTACAATTGTTGGTCGAGGTTTTCCTAATATTCCAGTTTGAGACCCTATTCTGAAAGCTGACATAATGTTACTGCTGTTCAAATTCATGGATTCCGGTTCGTTGAGTATTTGAAGACACTTGGAGGAAATATTTTCATTTTCGCTTTCTTGGAGAATGCTTCCGCAATAGTTTGAGAATGCTTCCGCAATAGTTTCCCTTATAATATTCTGCACTTCTAACTTATTTCTCGTTCCCATGATTTTCCCTTTGCACTCAAGACTTCGCGGTTTATTTAACAGTTCACAAATCGTGGGCGGTCGTTTTTGGAAATTTCTCTCTCGCTGGGACATCGGTCTGAACATGAACATATTGAAACTGAATTACTCTCAAGTCATTAAAAATTCACAAATATTTTTGGTTTTTCACAACTCTGACTTGAAAATTGCATGATGTATTATAATTTGATGGAAAAATATTTTTCTTACGCGTTTTGTAATTTTACCGGACTGTTGGTCGGTTCCCAGTTAATAGTTTTTAAAATTTACAAATATTGTTTGTGATTCGATTTAGTAAATTTTTTTTGTAAAGTTACAAAATTATATTGGAACTTGAATTACTCTGACGTCATTGAAAGTTCATAAGTCTGACTCAAGAATACATAATGTATTGTAATTTCACTAAAAAAAATATTTTTCTCGTTCGTTTGTAATTTTACTAAACTGTTGGTCGGTTTCCAGTCAAAGTTTAAAATCTGTAGTAACCTGACCATTTTCTTCGCTTTAGTTATGAATTTTTAATGAGAACTAAATTTGATAGTAAATTTACGATGCAATATACTGAAATTACAAAAAAAATTCAATCAAAGTTCTTTAACAAAATTATTGTAATATATCTGAACAAATTTCTGATAGATGTTTAGTAAAAATTAACAAATATGTTGTTATTTTTTAAAATATGTTGAATTAAATGTAGCATATGAATCACAAAATATTCCAATCAAATTTGTTAATAAAATTACATTTGTATTGTAATTTTACTCAACACATTCCCGATAGATGTTTGGTAAATTTCAACGAATATTTTGTAATTTTACTAAATTTAGTTGGAATAAGTCGTATAGTAGATTTACATAACTGAATTTTATTATTACCATATTGTTATGCGTTGAAAATTCCAGTTTTTTTTTTGTAAAATTGCTATATGAATTTTCAACAGTGTACGAGCAAAGAACGGTTTCAGTTGCCATCTTCTGCGCGCTAACTGAACTTTGTTAGGTAGTGATTAGATTGTATGCAACTTGGACGGCAGAATTTGACAAGTTGGAGTAGGTTTTCAGCGGAAGTTAGAGTCAGCCGATTCGAAATCAGGTTAATTGATGATCAAAATACGATCCTCATATTTTGCTCCAACTTTATGACTCAGATATTATTACGAAAACAGTACGCCATTGCTGTTGTTTGTGTCTGAATTGACGTGAAGCCGGTCAGTCAAGAAACTTCGAAGTCATTCGATAAGCTTTCATCGATCTTTCTAGTATTTTCCACTGCAGTCTTGCGTGATTTTTATTTATTCAAATGTTGTGGAGAATTATGTATTGTGTTAAATACCGATGTCACAGATTCCAGATTCATAACTGTTGGTGACGGAAGTGAAGATATTAGTAACAAACAGTCTACGACGATATGGAGACTATAAAGGAAATGACGGAGACATGGCACGAAAAAGAGTGAACGAGAGGAGCAAAGACTACAACAGCAAAATAAAGCATTTTTCAAGCAGTTATTTCAGAAAATCCAGGGGCATACCACGGGACCGAAAAAAATGTCGATATAGTTGGTGCGAAACTCGATTTATTCTGAAAAACGATGTAAGGAATGAACCGTGAAAACAAGAAGGAAATTGATGCAGTATGGGTAGATGCTGTAGGAAATTCGGGGCAGTCCAAAAATAAGCTGAAAGAATTGATCTACTTGAGATCCAAAATCACCCTGACATCAATGAATTCCGTGATACCCCCAACTTTTGCCGCAATGTCGCTAGGGCATAGGACGAAGGGAGACGCGATAATGGCCGATGGATGGAATAGTGGCCTTGACAGGACCTGCTGCAGGAATGCGGACAGAATACCAGCAGCGCAAGTATGGAAAGCTAATTGGTGCTGCAGAATTAAGGTACGGTGACCAATATCGGTAACATCTGTATCAGGCACAGTGAAAACGCGAGTGAGGAAATTCAGTGTCTGCAGGAGTTTGGATGATTTCAAAGAACACTTGGCGGTACAGGTATTCACTGACGAATTGAGAGATTGAAACGAAAAAACCATGAGATTAACCCACTTCGAGAAATGCGATGAAGCCTTGGTTCATTCTTCGGAGGTGGAAGTGGCTTCCGACATATCAAGATCGAAAGTGGAAGGGGTATCGATCAGAGAGCCATCACAGGGAGAAACATAAAGGGACAGCAGAAAGCAGATAATATGTGGAATACTAGATGAACAGAAACTCAAGAGTAACAGCGGAATGAGTAAGAGCTGTGGATGAACAGAAACCCCAGAGTTAATGTGGTATGAGTGAAGACTGTAGAAAAGTCGAGACAGTCCAAGAAGAATCTGAGGAAAATTGCTCTATGAAAGATCCAAGAACACCCTGACAGGGTTGCTACATCAAACAATTCCGTGATACCCTCAGCTTTTGACGCAATGTCGCTATGGTACCTATATCATAGGCCGAAGGAAGACCCGAGAATGGCCGATGGATGGAGTAGTGGCCTTGACAGGACCTCTACAGGAATGCAGACAGAAGACAAGCAGCACAAATATGAAGCTAATTGCTGCTGCAGAATTGAGTACGGCAACCTATATCGGAAACAGCTGT
This sequence comes from Gonioctena quinquepunctata, assembly GCA_018342105.1. Taxonomy (NCBI): domain Eukaryota; kingdom Metazoa; phylum Arthropoda; class Insecta; order Coleoptera; family Chrysomelidae; genus Gonioctena; species Gonioctena quinquepunctata. Next base: position 189,262 of record JAFIRS010001400.1, read on the forward strand.
ATCAGGCACAGTCGAAAACGCGAGTACAGAAATGAGTGGAACTCTGCAGGAGCTTGCAGGATCACAAAAAATAAATGTCGGTGCAGGCATTCATTGAAAAATTGAGAGATTGGAAATGAAAGGACCCTGAGAATAACAACATTCGAGAAATGCAATGAAGCCTTGGTTTATTCCTTGAAAGTGGAAGCGGCTTTCGACACATCAATGTCGAAAGTGAGAGGGTATCGATCAGAGAGCCACCTCAGGAAGAGACATGAAGGACAGCAGAGTAACATCGCAAATAATCAATCAACAATCAGGAAACTGCTTCAGGTGTGGTGGTATGAACATGTCCAGAGAGATGCAGGGTGAGATTACACAACGTTCGTCGACATCTTGGAGGAGACCGCCATGTTCCACCCACCTACGAGAACAGGATCGCCAAATAGATATGAGAGAACTGTTCCAGATGTGGTAGGAGCAGACATTTCCAGAAAGATTGCAGGTTGGAGTTGCTATCATATTCATCATCAGCTTGAAAGACACCTCCAAGTATCTTCCAACAACGAGAACAGGATTGTTAGGATGGTGAGGAGAAAATTGTTTCAGATGTGGTTGGAGCAAATATCCACTTGTAATATCACAAGAGAGTGCGAATGAAGTAAAAATAATTCGACAGATTTTCGAAAAGTTGTTGCCGCTAGGCAATAGACACGAGAGCCCAACGGGCTCGAATGTGGTATTCTACAGATTATTTTCTGATGTAACGATTGTAAACACATTTCCACGACATTAATACAATGTACCGAACCGGTTATGATTCATTCCACTTGTCATGCAATTGATGAAAAACGTCAGATCAAAAATATACGTTGTCTTACAATAAAACAAATACCTCAAATTATTCCCGGGTCAATTTTCCACTAAATATTCTCACTATAATAATGTTTCGATTGGCCAAAACGTACATTTCCATCGGTTACTAGAAATGTCATAAAATAATCAGAGAAACAACAGGGTTTGTTACCACGTTCGTCATCAACTCAGGGACAACCCGTGTTCGTACTCACCAATGAGGAAAGGGTCATCTAGTGATCATCTAGTCTGAAACAGGATCTCATGAAGGACTTGCCGAAATCAGACGAACGGGATTGTTACTTGAGAACTATCGCACACATGTGACAAAACCACGAGATAAATGCGAACATTGGGGACTCTCTACATTGGTAATAGTACGAAACTGGTGAGCACTAGTCACTTTTCACTTCAAAGGTTGTAACAGATTTTGGTTTTCAACCGCTTTCTTAGTTGTTTGACCAACCCTCAGAAGTTAATGGAAACTTGTTTGTACGAGTCAACATTACGGGTGCCCAACCTTTTATACTGGGATCCGAAACCAGATGAGTGGTTGAATTCAAAATTGAAATATGAAAATTGGAAATTTACCATGTGTAAAATAACTGTATTCAATACCTGAGTTGATGAACAGGTATAAAGGAGAGAAATCAATAAGTCTATATATGGAATATTAAAATTTAGTTCTCTAAATTCAATCAATGAATTTGTCTTCAATTCAATCAGCCGAACCGTACATTGTCAATATTTGAATATTATAATTTATTCTAAAATTCCAAAAATTAAATGTTTAGGTGAAAAATGATTGAAAAGGTATATTTTGAAATGATTCATGGGATACGTTAAAGGCACATTCTGACTGACTGTCAGACTTTCCTTCACAAAATTGTGTGTAAATGAAATCATCAAATCCCAACAATAGAACTTATATCCATACAGGTTGAATATTAGACAATCAAACTCACTAATACGAATGAGGAAAATTGGAACCTGATGAAGCAAGTAGAAAGATTTATGATTCAAACAGACTCTATGATTGTCAACGAGATATACCAAAAACATAAGATTAACTATTGAACCTTTTTTCAAAAAAATGTATCCTTGTCATATAGAACAATGAATCCAGGCGAGAATGAACACACAACTCAGACTATTTATTATATGTGGTATCAGTACTGATCTGTATTCACTGGTTCTCTTGATGACAAGGTTCCATTCATTCTGACTGTACGAGCCTCACAAAAATTATCTGCTTGCAGGAGGCGAGTTCATTCCTGAACATTTGATTGACTGTATTTGATCAGAGTCGTTCCGGAGGAAAATAAATTAAATTCGTCACCTCTAGCAGCTGCTCTCCATTTCACCAATGAGTTTGATAAAAAAATACCCTCATTGCATATCTTACCAGCTCATTTATACAATTATGATTCTATATTTTCTAAACCCACAATCATATTTCCTGAATATGATAGTATATCAGCCTGAAACCAAACTGTTGTTAATTCATTTATACAACATTTCAATATATCCATTACAGACGGAAGTGAAGATATCGAAGGAGAGGGCAGTGCCTTTTATATATCAAATAAAAAGATAGTGTTAGAATGTCGAATACCAGATTTGTGTAGCATTCTTCCAGCTGAAGCTGGCGTCATTGAAAAAGCTACAAATTGGTATTCAGGATTTCAAATCAGTGTTAGAGAGCATTGGTAATACACAGCTAAACTATTTGAATGAACCAGTCTCATGTAGGATACAAAATTTGATAAACCAGCTTTCATTAACTACATGCAAAATTGTGACAATTTGGACTGAATGTCACTGTGGTGTCCCAGGTAATGAAAAAGTGGATATATTAGCAAAGGAGACACGCATATTATGTACTTATTTTGAAAATGTATCCTGTCATCGAATAAAAAAATAAAAATTTACTCAACGAGTGAAAACGTGAATGGTCTGGTCTGAAATAGCACACTAGTTTGACAACCATAATGTCCAGATCCACTTCGAACTCCCTTATAAAGTAGCACATATTTTCGAATTCGGGGTGACTTAAAACTTCAGTAGCATTATGCCCCTGTTGAAACTTAACTTTGGACGGTTCCCGTCACACTTACACAAGATAGCAATCTTGGATTCCCCATTATGTCCGTTTGACAAAGTAGACGCCGATCTGAACCATATTTTTTTGCTGTAATGGGACAAGCGACATAGATACATTTATCAATAACCTCCAATCAATGAAACTTCAATGCCTATCAATGTTCAAGTCTGTAATGATATTCAAGTGAATTGTTGTAATAGAATGCCCAGACTATTCAGTGAAGAGCGGTGTGGAGTTCTTTGGACCGCCTTGCTAGTTTCAAATTTATTCATGTTTCAAGCAAAGTGTTTTAGAAATTGTGAATTTGAATGGGCGCCAGAATTTTTTTTTGTAAATTGGGACAACAATTCGAATTTCCTTCTCAATAATGATTGCAAATTGAATAACGTTTCCTTCTCTAAATAACTACAACAATGAAACAAATACCAAACTTATATCAATCTATTCACAAATTTACATCATTTCCATTGATGAACAATCTATATATCATATATCTCTTGTATAAAAAAATTATTTAGTTTCCAGAATGAGAAAAGCAATATTGTTTTTGTTTGCATAACCTGTCGGTTTATCGATGACGATGTACCTTTGATTGTAGTTTGTGTAGCTCTTAGCTAGACTTTACGTAGTTGTTTGGCTCGCAGTCAGGGGGTACTAATAGCTGCTGGGCGACCAATCAGGTGTACAGATGGATCAGGTTACAAGCGTCAGCTTTCTGTCCATTGAATGTGTTCTCAGCAATATTACATGAAAAACAATATTGTTTGTGTCAGAATTTGCTATACAAAAATTCAACTTCTTGAAACTTGGAATATTTTGAATGCACTCCCCAACGCATAGTTGTTACAAATGAGTGTAATCTCATCAAGAGATTATTGCTTGAAATCAATTGATCATACGAATCAGCTTGTTCTGAGATTTGTCAGTAGTATTCAATACTGAAATTGGAGAATCATCCTATGATTTCAACAAAATTGATGTTTGCTCTCTATAAAAAAATAATTTATTCTGATTCTGAGCAGCTAAGATTATACTTTACCAAGAATGAAAAAAACAGAATTTGGCACAATCAAGTTTGATATACGAAAATGACTTCAATTTCGATGATATTCAAGAAAAGTACACGAGAATTATTGTTTGACCAGTCGTCAAATACTTCTTCAGAAAGTTTGCTTTGAAATCGAAGAATATTCCAAATTCCAGGGATTAAATTTGAACATAAAATATATACAGTGCCTTCATTTCGAAACTTCCCCCCCCCCCTATTACTTTTTTAGCAGGGAAAAGTTGCCGTAGGCAAAAAACACGTCAATTTAGATATCGAGGGGGAAGTTCAAAACCAGTGCCAGTGGTATTTTAGGTTTAACCCCCTTACCCCTTACCCCACTCAATAATTTTAAAATGGCACCCCCTATCTTGTAAACATCATTTCAAAGATCTTAAAAATCCACACTCAACCCCGTTCAGAAAACTGAAAATTGGTTGATCCGTTCTCGTAAAAAGGGCAAAAAGAAAATGAATTATAATAAAAAATAAAATAATAGCTATTGCAATGAAATAAATATACTTAACTTTATAAGGTGTTCAAAATGTGCACCATTGGTAGCTAAGCAGAAGTACAATATATTTTCGAATTCCTGTCGGACGTTTGTGAATGTTTCGTTAGTAATTTGTCTGCATGTGGCAGTAATCCTGTGTCTTAGATCCTGAATGTCCTGCGGGGGAGTTTTGTATACCATTGTCTCCAAATAACCCCAGAGAAAGAAATCCAATGGCGTCAAGTCCGGAGATCTCGCCGGCCATTCCAGAGCGCCTCTTCTGCCAATCCATTTGTCAGGATACCGTTGATCGAGCCACTGTCGGACATGCAAAGCGTAGTGTGGCGGTGCGCCGTCCTGTTGGAAATGTAAATTTTGTTCATCCAAGAGCGGGTTGTCTCCTTCATCAACTTGGCTTTCCAAGGACTGTGTTATGAGTGGATCGATTACATTTTCCAATGAGTTCAATTACAATTGACCCGTTAAATTTTTTTCAATAAAAATAGGGCCAATTATTTCGTTTCCCAGAATTCCAGCCCAGACGTTTATTTTTTGTGGATATTGCGTATGATCCTTTCGAAACGAGTGTGGATTTTCATTATCCCAGTATCTACAGTTATGCTTATTTATAAAGCCATTAGGAAAACAAGTTGATTCATCACTGAAGCAAATATTTCTTATTAAATTCGGGTCATTTTGAATTCTCGCAGTCATTAGTTCACAAAATTCAATTCTCCTATCATAGTCATCCTCACTGAGTTGCTGATGAATACTCATTTTGTAAGGAAAGAACTTGTTTAGTTTTAAAACTTTGTGTATAGAACCAACTGAAATATTTACTAACTTAGCGGCTTTCGAAATTGACGTAGTCGGCTCAACGGCGAATTGGCCTAAAATCTCAATTTGTGCGGCTTCAGTCAGAACTCTCGGCTGCTTTACTGCTTTGTTGCACACAGAACCGGTCTCTAAAAATTTTTGAACAAGGTCTAGAACATATCGATGACTCACATTTTGGCCTGCATCAATTTCATTAAAAACCCGGGCTGTCATACGAGCACACCTATTTTCAGCACCATAAATAAAAATAATTTCAGTTCTTTTTTGTAAAGTGTACACCATAACGATTCGTTTTACTGTCAGTGCAACTGACACTACTTGACAAACAGTTTAAAATCGGGAATAACTAAGTCTGATACGTGTTTTCACCATTTAATTTTAACTGAAGCCAAGCAGAAACTGTGTGCCCTTATCTCACTTTCAGCTAACGCAAAAAACTCTGTGTAAAAAAGAAACATACACACACCGTTATTGAGTCAGTGGTAGCGGTTCCATAAATTCATTAATTTATTTTGCATTTTGTTACCATTTTTTGCTTTTTGCCCTATTTTACGAGAACGGATCAACCAATTTCAGTTTTCTAAACGGGGTTGAGTGAGGATTTTTAAGATTTTTAAAATGATGTGTTACAAGTGTTGGGGTGACATTTAAAATTATTAAGTGGGGGTAGCTAGGGGTAGGGGGATTCAACCTAAAATACAACTGGCACTGGTTTTAAACTTCCCACTCCATATCTCAATTTGAGTGTTTTTTCCCTACAGGGAATTTTCCCTGCTGAAAGAAATAATAGGGGTGGGAAGTTTTGAAATGAAGGCACTGTATGTGATCTCTTCACCTTCATCAAAATCACAGCTTAGTGATAATTATCACCAAATATGGAACCATTCCAAAGATATATAAAAACTCCTTAAATATATATATTTTCCAACTAAATCATACCAAATACAGCTAAGTGAATTGATTCACTAAAAAGAAAATAATTGAACACTGATATATTAATTCAATCTGATACATCACATGCGACATTCATGATTCTAACTGAACTCATTGAAAAATATTCAGTAAACGGCACTGTAATTGTTTATCAGATTGGCCTGAATAAATCTAGACGCTGTTAACTGAACAAAATGCGTAGATGACATCAGATATTTTCTTTGTGAAGAACTACCTGACGTTCTCGTTGAAAATTATCTGAATGTGACATATTTAAAAAATCTTTGGTCCAAACATCATGCCCAATACATACCTTGATATCACTCGGAATTCACTGATTCGAAATCACTTTCGCGGAGGAAGGAAAATGCTCTTATTAATTAGTTATTTCAACATGATCATAATCTACTCTGTCAATCAATGGCTGACGAACTTCAGACTACAAGATATCTCAATCACAGCAAAATCGGAAAAGGGGCGAGAATGGCATCACGCCTCCTTTCAATATCTCCGTTCTGTCAGATCCCCCGCGACCGTTCTTATTCTTCTCAGCTGTAATGACTGTTCCATTAACCACGGTTAGATGTCGCTAAGATTTTCAATAGGGATTGATGAATGAATCTCTGAGCATACCAATAAGAAATGTAACAGATGTATCATTACAAGTCTTACTTGCTTCACAAGATGAAAATATGTACAACCTTATAGTTGATCATGTTAATGAAAACAAAATCCAGTTATAAATCGATTTAATCTAACTGAATAATGTGGCAATGTAGCAAACTGCGTGTGGCTGTCGTACTAACGTCCATAGCCAAGTAGGAAAAAAAAAGTCAAATGCAAGACACCTGTGACAAGTTAATTCAAAACAACCGATTCGTTTAAGAGAGCGCTCCATCTCTGTCACGTTATACTTAAAGGCTTTCTGAAATGATCGGTGCACGAATATCGAATATAGCCCATCGAAATCGAATATTTATATTCGATAGTTAGTCGATGCTGCTTCCTGTGTTCCTATAGATCAAACTGTTGACCGCTAGATGTCATAATGAATTGCAAAAGGGATTTAATGAGATCAATTTGAAAGGTATCATTTAGGATTTGGATGCAAAACAAGAAATGTAACAGATTTACCATTACGCGCCATACCTAGAAACTGTGGTTGCCACAAAAACGTCATGATACATCACGCCACTTATCGAATAGTAGCGTATCTTCCTATCTTTCTGAATCCTTCGTAATATATTCTGCTGGGTCTTTCGGCAATTACCTTTGCCGAGTGCTGGAACTCCCTTTCCAAACCTTTCATATTTCCTCTTCAGTGAATAACTGATTAAGTCGACCCAAATTCAATATTGAAAACATACATGATACAAGTTTCCAAATCCCTCTGAACTAGTTTGAAACGGGAAAAAACTCCAAGATTTTATGCCTGAGATATCAGTTATCTTAGAAATTTTCAATAATCTTTCCTTCATAGTTTGAATAATGTATTTCATTATTGATGTTGTGCAATATATCATGATTTTCAGTACCCCACTTTCGAAGCGGAAAGCCATATTGGATCAAGAGTTATAAACGAGAGCAGTTTTATTATGTGTATGCTTTGTTGATGGGATAACATAAATCGGCTCGACATAAAGACAAAGTGGAAGGAGGGTATTTAAGTTTTCACTTCTATCATATAACTTTCTAGACGCCGTGATATCGAGTGAAGTTTCTGGAGAATATTTCATAAGCGAATATAAAATTATAATAACCTGTAAATCTTGTGAGAACTCATTGTGAATGAAGTGTAAATATTACGAATTTGGGAACAAAAATTGATGGAAGTATATTTCGAGCAGAAATTTGGATAGATTGATTTCATGTTCTCAGAGAGGATGTACAACTACAATTTTTATAACAAAAAGTTTAGTATAATTCACAGCTTTTTTTATAGCTGGTTTTTGGAATGATATAAAAAAAATTGCAGACTATATAAGAGTGAATGCTAGTGGTATAAGGCGTTGATAGGTAGCTTAAAAAAATATGATTGTTTATGTAATAACAACAGATACTTTTTTTCCATAAATTTCAAACATTTTCATTTGGAGTTTATTCGTATAATCTACATTGAAAGTATCAAGCATGCCATTCACAGTAATTTTTTTCTGAGTGTGAATTTATACGCAAGCTTTCGTACACAGGGTACTTGGAGAATTTCCCCGAATAACAGATTATGCAGACTTTGTCTGATCATACTGGACAATGACAACCACTCGCCAATGATTTAACAAATAGTTCACTACAAGTTCTCGGTTGCAATGAAAATATAGTTGTGTGATTTCAGATACAGTGGGAAATTTTAACTGAAAAAATAATATAATGGTATGGTTAGACAGATTGAAACAATTTGTTTCTTTCATTTGTTTCTTTCATTGGTATGAACGAATGAACTCAGTTTGCTCAAAATTTTGTTTAAAATTTTTGCTCAGTAAACATAGCCTGGAATACCCAATTGAATCTGATGAATGCATTCTCTCCTATGAGGCGTAGAGAACACATTTTTGTCAGACACTCTTTGTCCAGGAGTCTTTGTAACTATGGTATCATTGATTCAAACATATTATGGGTTAGCTTAATTCCATCATAATGCAAGGTATTTTTTGTGAACTGAAACCAGAATACCTACATACATATACAATCAGAGAGCGAATACTTTAGCATTTCATGATGTCATTAACATCTGACGACAAGCTGTATAACTAACTGTACCAAGGGCTTGTTCTTCTATACCGGATGTCAACAAATCTATTAGACAAGTCATTACTTCTAGAATATTGAGTATATCTAAATGAGATTTAGTATAGGTAAATGGTATGAGAAGATTAGAGTTTTCGCATATTTTCCACTTTCCGGTTTCACCGGAAATGGCTCTGGTTTTGAAGTTTTAAATGGAACACTCTGTATATTGTAACATTTTTGGATTTCTGAGACAATTCTGGATCAGAATGTGACATTTTGAAAAGTTTTTACGCCTACTTAGTTTTTTCAGAGTCATTTTCAATATTGCATATAGGTGGCCATGATTGGACGTAAACTAATCTGAGGACCTCAGCTGATGTCAGAAAATTATAATCGCAAAGTTTAAGTGACTAGTATGATAGATAGGAATAAGACAAGTTGGCAAAAATTTAATTTTCGTGTCAAACTATTATTTTTCAAATCGCGAGCATCTTTTGACAAGCACTTTCCGAAAAAGGATTTTTTTGACGAATCAAACGATATTAATTCATTTGCGATGGGATTAAAAATTGAATCATACAATAAATATTACTGAGGAATTCGTGGGTTGCAATAATAACAATACTTTCTGACAAATGTCGAAATTGGGAAAGCAATCATGTCATCAGTCGTCTGTCGATTGCAGGGAAGGCCTCCTTGTGCTACTAGCCATACCATAAATTAGATGGTCATGATCGCTAGTAATTCAATCAGTCCCTTGATTTTTGAATTGTCTATGATTCGGACCATCTACGACACACGGCAACGCACAGTGGGACGGAATACCAAAAACATGGCAATTAGTCTGAAAATAAAGTTAAGGTATCGAAGTTTTGAAGTGATGGGCTAGGTGAAGAAATAGTGCCAGGGTCATATTCCAGGTAGAAGAAAGAACGATCTCTTATACCGGTTATTGTATTTCAGTTCCAAAGTGACCTTCGCTGGAGTCAGACGCGTCGCGTTTAGAACGTCGCCAAAAACATAAAAAACAAGTCTATCAAAAATCTAGAAAATGGATTCGGAACGGAAAAGTGGTTAAAATATCATCATGTCTTCCAAAATGTATAGTAATGATATATGTGATATCAATAATCGAATGATTTATCAGAAAATGAACGGAAAATTGTAAACACATAGAGAAGAGTTGAGTTGCTGTCCGTTGTTAAGTTGCTGGACTTGTTTTAGGTTATAGATCACCCAATTGTTCAATGAAAAAAACAAAAAAAATATGCGATTGTTTGCGACACCGGTATTGGTGCAGGTTTTTGTAATGAAAAGTGCATTTTTCTCAATTTTGAACAATTAATACATGGAATATGGAGAAGTAGTTCAGATGAAAGGTATGGTAAGGTATGCACAATAATAACTTAAGCTCTTTTATGAATTCAATAAACAATGGTACGGTGTGATACCGTTGGGTACTACCTGGTATCAGTTACCTGGTACTGAAATTCGAGTTAATTAGCGATCCATGCTATTGCTGCAAATTATATTACGGTTGTTCAAATTAATGTGAATAAGGGGTGTCTATATTACAATAGATAAAATAATAGTAATGATAATATAATAGATATTGCATATCTAATTGCCTATTCATATGTATTACACTTTTCAGAATCTGCTGTCGACAATCCTGCAGTACCTGGTTTATCCAGGAAGGATATTGTCCTTCTCATCAGAAACGAACTGAATGAAATGCTATGTCCGAAAAATTAAAACATCCTTTCACGCTATCGGATTGCGTTAAAGGTCACATATACGCATATTGTTGTCGAGTTGTGATAATGAGTGGAAAATCGTTTCGAGGCACGAGGACAAATTTTTGGAGAAGTTTTCCGAGTGGCTGAGGGTGTTCGTTTCCTTGGAAGAAAGTCCAGAAGTTTCAAAGAAGTCCAGCAATATGGGTCGGCCTTCTTCGGAATTTTTTGAAGCTAGTCAGCGTACAACACGGAAGATGACTGAATAACTGTGCAGGGGCAAGTACTGAAGAATTGTCTTATGCGACTCAAATGAGACTCCAAGCACTTGGCAAATCAGATGCTGCAAAAGTTGTTCGAGATGTGATACTTGGAAGCCCATCAAAAGCTGAACAGTATAGAGAATCTATCGGATCGATTTCAAAAACCCCTCTTTCTCCTGATGCAGCTCTGTCGGTAATAGTTGAAACGAATCTATCGAACTCACTTTATTTCCGTCGTTTGATGGAGTACATCAATGTTACCCACCGAAATCAGATATTTCCATAACGGAATGAAGTGCCGAAGTTAAACTACAGGCTTCGCTTAATCACATAATTGGAAGGATCTTGTCGACTCAATCGGATGTGATTAACAGTATGCCTTACGAAAGAGTTCGCAACTTGAATTGAATTTGTGAGTGGGGTTGCGATGGCACTTCTGGTCAAAGTAAATTCAAGCAATAATTTACCGATGATGATGGAAATATTTTCGTCACTTCACTCGTTCCATTATAGTTTTTATCAATCGACCAAGAAACACAAAATACAATTATTGTATGGAAAAATCTAAGGCCATCACCTCCTCGTTTTTGTCGTCCAATCAGGATTCAATTCTTGTACAAAAATACTGAAGCCACTGTTAACGACATGGTATACATTGAACAGCAAAAGACTAACTTTGTTCCTTACGAAACTGTCATAAATGCAAAAACCATAAGCGTTGCTTTCAAACTTGCCTTCACCATGATAGACGGTAAAGTTTGTAATGCGATCACGGCTACTGAATTTGCTCTACGTTGCTATTTATGTCAAGCAACTTTGAAAGACTTCAACAATATTGATGCGATTTTGAAAAGAGAAATCAATAAAGATAATTTAGAGTTTGGGTTGTCAACTTTGCATACATGGATCCGATTCTTCGAGTGTTGTTTGCATGTAGGATGCAAACTTGATATCAAAAAGTGTCAAGTGCGCGCGTGTAATTTGAATGATAAAAGAAGTGTAGGAAACCGAAAGGAAGTAATTCAAAAAGGCTTCCGTTTACGATTGGGACTGATAGTCGATCAACCGAAGCCTGGGTTTGGTAGCTCGAGTGATGGGAATACCGCTCGACGATTTTATGAAAACTCTACCATTTCTGCTTCTATTACAGGGATGAATGAGTATTTGATCCAACGTTTTCATGTTATACTGCAGGCATTTTCAAGTGGCCAGGAAATTAATCAGGTTAGATTTGAAGATTATGCCCTACAAACTGCTCGTGACTTGTCTGAAGACGTTCAAGAGTGTAGTAACACCTAAGTACATCAAGAAGTACAGAAGAGATTTTACGAGGAAATGTTCATGAGTGAAAACTATGGAAGACCTTTTTCCACGGCTCCTATTAGCATCCGATCCATATATTTCAATGCTTGCAAAAAATGCAAATCATTGCTGCCGAAAGCAGTCCAGTTCTCAACTGCGCCAAGCATCCCAATGAGTGAGGGAAGCTCAAGCTATTTTCCAGTTGAATCCACTGACTGTGAATCAAGTGATTCTTCTGATGACGATGATGACTAGCCGCGACTACTAAAGTTGTACGTAACCAACAACATTATTCGATGAATGAACATTTCAGAATTTCTCATGTTTTCTAGCATTTCCTTATTTAAGGTTATATTTACCTACTTAAAAATGTTATGCTGATTTTTATAGTATCTATACATCATTATAATTTTAATATTTCTGTACTACCCTAATTTCGAGCAAATCATTGTCATTTTAGTATAAATAAAGCATTTTTTTTTCCATACAAGTCGTCTATGTTTGGTACTCCTTTTTTTTTGAGTTCAGATTAGCGATTCCGTAAACCCCCCGAGTACAGAGTTTCACCCAAATTTAATCAGATTTTTGAAAATTTTACAGCCGTATTGGATCCGCCATTTTGTTTTTTCAGATTCTGAGATCAAATTCAAAATTAGTGACCCACAAATCCCCTTGACAGACTTACACTCGAATGAATTCTATTTTGACAAAAAAATCAGCCATATCGGATCCTCCATTTTTTTTTCCAATTTCGAATTCATATTCGTAATCAGCGGCTCCGAAAAACCCTGAGTATAGACTTTCACCTGAATTAAATTTGATTTTGAAGAAATTTATTATTGGATCCGCTATTCTGTTTTTCAGATTTTGAGTTCATATTCGTAATCAGCGACCCCACAAACCCCCTAGAACAGACTAACACTTTAGGGTTATATCGCTATACTAGATACCCTTCGGTATCGCTTGTATCCCTGCAAAATTTCAGAAAATGATGTAGTCCTCACTCAGAAGTTGTGATATTTCTCAATGATATTCTGATTACGGGAAGAAAAACAGAGAAGCATCTCACTCGATTAGAGCACATCTTGATAATATTGCAAAGAGGGCGTTGGAAAATTAAAAAGTGTGATTTTTTCAAAGATTTTTCTTCTCCCAGCTTTCACACTTGATGAACAGGGTTTGCACACTTGTGGAGATAAAAATTCGGCTATAAAAATGCCCTTTTTTCTCGAAACGTTACCCAGTTGAAATCATTTTTAGGATTGATAAACTATTACAGAAAAATTGGTACCAAGTTTGTTCACCGTATTATATCGCTTACATAATTCATTGAAAGGTAAAGTTGAATGAGTATGGTCAGCGGAGACTCAAAATATTTCGAAAAATATAATATTTCAGTTAAGGTTAGAGGTACTGGTCCACTCTGATCCGGAGTTACCAACAAGGGTCATAACTGACTCGTCAAATTAGGGGGCTGAATCAGTGATTACCTATATTCTATCGAATACGGGTCGATTGCGGCTGGACCACTTGCGGCCCAATCGAAATCGTGCCAGTTGCGGCCGAAGAGAATAAATAGTGACTGCTTCAACCGAGCCACTAGCAGCCGCTCAAGCGTGTTAACCTGTTGAAGCTCTAGATGAAGTTCATATTTGCATTTAGAAAGTTAAAAAGAAGGGCCAGAGAAGGGGTAAATATCGGACGTCAAAAATATATGAGGCAGAAATAATAAAACTCTACGACCGTGGTCTGGATTTCATCACATCAATACCCAAATCTGAATCCGTCGAAACAGTCTTAGCTAGACAGAGATACAATGCAATTGAAGATCCAGTGGATTGCGGAAACATAGATTGTCCCGTAAATATTTCCAATTTAGAAGATGATTCTTCCTCCTTGTTAGTTGAAGATGGAGTGGGTAAGAACAAGATCGTAAATTGCGCCATCAAATCTGGAATTGAAGCCATGAGGAACGGGAAGAACTTTTTCATGGATGGGACTTCAAAAGTTGCAGTTAACAATTTTATCAGTTATAAAGGGTACATGTGGACATTGGAAGTTGTAAAGAGGATACAACATGATTTCAGCGGTTTTTTCTCTTTTACCAGACAAGAAAACGCAGACATATGGGAGGTTTATGAAACTACTGAATACGCATACGAATTGGAATCCTATTTCCATAAAAATAGATATTAAAGGGGCGGCCATACTGGCTATTAAAAGAGTACTCCTGAATGTGAAAATTTCAGGATGTAATTTCCAATTTAATCAGTGTTTGTGGCGAAAAGTCCGGAGCATTGGACTATTGGTAGGGTATGGTAATGATGAATCAAGATGGTTGCATATTCGGATGTGTGCTTCCCCGGCGTTCGTTCAAGTCAGTAATGTGGTAGAGGGTTGATGAGTCATCACGGGAATTGCTCCGAATGGTAAGCAAATCGATTTATTCAATGACTATTTCGTCAATAATGAGATGGACAACCTCAGTTTTTCAATTGATATTTGGAATGTTCATTACCAAAGGCACAGAACAACGAACAGTTTCGAAAGATGGCATAGCCGTTTGAATGGGCTAGTCGATAAACCTAAACTTAACATATTTGAGTTGATTGGAATCCTGGAAAATGAAGCGCTTCATTGGGATTTCATATTCAAACGACATGATTTAAACCTTGAAGGAAAGCGCAGGAAAAAACAATATGTGAACGTTGACAACAGTATTCATAAGATATACGGATAGTATAATCAACTTGTTCGAATGCTTGAAATCTCTCAGTTATGTTCATAAATTAGAATAAGTTGGGTATTTGTTATTTGTTGTTTGTACCGATGTGACTTTGTTCCATACCATTCTTATCGTTTTCATTAAATATATTTCTTGAAATCTACACATCCTTTGTTTTTTATACACATATATGGCCAAGGAGAAGGTATGTTCACGTATATTTAATCTTGCCTAATGAGCGGCTGCAAGTGGTCCGGTTGAAGTAGGTACTTCTCTTCGGCCGCAACTGGTCCGATTTGCGATCGCAAGTGGTCCGGCTGCAACTGGTCCGATACCATTTTATCATGTCGCAATGAAATACCGATCTCCTATGCCTCCCGCACCTCATCAGCAGCAGAACAAATATATTTCCAGGTAGTGAGAGAGGGGTTATCAATTGTATTCGGATTATGTAAATTCAACCAGTACCGGAAAATTCACCTTGGTTACGGATCACAAAACCACTTATTTTCATATTGCATTCCAGAAATAGGACACCACAATTTTTGGCTAACAGACTACGGCCTTGACTGTCATTTCATCAAATAAATGTGGAGATCTGAATACACTTGTGTAGAATTAAATGATAGATTTTATGTATAAAGTGTATATTTCCATAAAATTTGCAAAGAGCTTTCGACTTTCGCCATCTTCAGTGCTTTCGTATGGTGAATACTCTAGTCGACTAATGTGGAAGAATTTATAAAATGAAGTTGAAATTTGAAGAAAGTTAGGCCATTCTTTTTTATTGAAAAATAAAAAAAATTAATACTTACAAGTCAAGTGCAGGAAGTGATACGATAGATGAATACATTGTTGATCATATGATAATAATAATGACTAAGAATCTAACGTATCACATGTTGGAAATCAAAGGCCAGGTGGATATGTCATTGTATCAATGGTTTCACTTTTGAATGTCAATGAGAGGAAGAGGTAATACCAATTTTTCTTCACATAATTTTGTGGGTAATGAAAAAATTGAGGAAGAAGTTGCTAGTTCAGGAAAAACAGTTTTGATAGAAAGGGTCGTGGAGTTTTTGTATTTCAATTATCAATCCTTTTATGAAGGGGATATAAATCTCTGTTTGAATTTACTTGGTATATGGACAATGGTCATTATTGGCAAGTTCTTTAGGAATTTCCAGTTCTTCAAACAAGTCCAATCCCAAGTGAAATCCAAATGTAGATTTATCAGGTTTTTTCAAATGTTCGTTGATTCTAGTTAATAGTGGTCTACAAGTGCGACCGATATATGAGGCAGGGCAATCAGACCAGTCAAGTTTGTAAACACCACTTTTGTTAAGTTTGTTGACTTTATCTTTGGAGTTAACAAAAGTTTTGTTCGAATTGTTGACTGATTTGAATGATATTTTTATATCTGGAAGAAGTTCTTGTATGAAATTGGAAATCTCGTTGCAAATATGGTTTTGAAAGAAAGGTAACGCGGAATATTTAGTTGGTGGTGAACTGCCAGCGTGGCTTGAGTTGAAGTCCATGCGAGACTTGAATTTGTGAATTATTTTATCTATGGTGGACGGTTGGTAACCATTGTTGACAGTTATCTGTTTAATTATGTCGACTTCTTCGAAATATTTGATTGGGTTCAGAGGAACGTTCAAAAGTCTATTGATTTAAGTATTAAAAGCAGCCATTTTATGTTGCATAGGATGATGAGAGTTGAAAGTAATGACATAATCGGTCTTAGTGGGTTTTCTGTGAATGGAGAAATTTAATTTGTTGTTAATTTTTGTGATGGTTGAATCTAAAGAAGTTGATTTGTTAGTCATTTCATTTCCAAGGGAAATTTTTATTTTGGGATGTATATTGTTAAATGAGTTTAATATTTCCTTGGCATCGTTGTTATTGCCTTCAACAAATACTGAACAATCATCTACGTAACGAACCCATTTCAAAATGTTTTTAATTTCATTAATGATTAATGAGCTTTATAGGTGTTCCATGAAAATGTCAGCTAGAAAAGGTGAGAGGGGGTCACTCATTGCTGAACCTTCAGGTTGGCTATAGAATTATTTATTGAAGATGAAAATATCTTGAGGAGTGCAAAATTTAAGTAAAGTTGAAATATCTGTTTCCGATGATCCTGAAATTGAGTGTTTAGAGAGCAAATTAGATACTTATGGTGATGTTCCAGATTTTGGAATCGAAGTAAACAGGTTGTTGACATCGAAAGGAATATTTGAAAAAAACCTGATAAATCAACATTTAGATTCCACTTGAAATTGAATAATCATAATTTCAGCCTCAACGAAAATTCAAAACTTTTACATAAAATAGAAAAAATAAATATTTGAATTGGACTTGTTTGAAGAACTGGATATTTCTGAAGAACTTTCCAATAATTATATTTCCTCAATACCCAAGTAAATTTAAACAGAGATTAATATCCCCTTTATAAAAGGATTGATGATTAAAATCATATTTCAAAGCTTTACAACCCTTTCTATTAAAACTTTTTTCGTTGAACTTGTGACGTGTTTTGCTAGGGTTTGTTTTAATATAACCCTCAAACTCCTAGAAAATCACGTTACTTATGACGCCAGAATTTTAGGCAGGAAATACTTTCCTTCCTCTATTTCAAATCTCGGGCGCCAGATTTTATAGTGGTTTTCTCCACGCACTAGGGTAGCTACAGATGGAGATACGAAACGTCCAGGGGTCTGGTATATTGACACTTCCTGAATCTTTACAAAATACTGTAGGCTTTAAGTACAAATTTTGGATACTGAACGCCGACTGCTTTTAGGGCTCCCAAAGAGACCGACAGACAGAAATGTCTTTGCTTGTTTTTTTTTTTTACTTTGCAAATGGACTAAATACGTCTGTTACGTACTTAATATTTATAGGAAATAGAAAGGGGTTTTTCTTCAATGTAAACACAGTGTGTAATAGGTATTAAATTAATGGTAATTAAAAGATTGGACAACAATTTTCGTAATACAAATACTTTTGTTTAAAAGAAAACGGTCTGGCACATTTAAAGGGGGTAATACATATACCGATATATATACAAATATATACACATATATACATATATATATATACATATATATATAATCCTATTTATCAAATAGTATCGAAATGATATTTACGTTCACGGTAAATATAACTGGCCAAATGAACAGTAGTTTTCTGGCAATTTAGGGAATAAAATGAACTACTCTTGAGAGCTAAGAAAAATTGTTTCTTCCTAAACACGGTTATCTGACTGACTCAGAAAGTGATTTTTCAAGTTTATAAGCAAGCGGCTTGTAACATCCCGATTTCCCCTTGTTAACCCTAATACAAAAATTGAATACCACGTGTCACTTGTATATTACCTAAGCTTCACGATGGTAATAATCCCTGCTGTGATATTTTTTTCTGTTCCTTAAAATAGCCCTTTTCTTCTACGACTGTTCTCGTTAACAGGAAATATATTTTTGCCCTTGTTTTCCTATTGTTTATGCTTGGTGATTTCCTGAGCTTAAACAATATTAACAAATGGGCGTGGATACAGACGACAAAGCCTCACAGTATTTTCGTGTTATAAAACCCTTATTTCCCCACAATGTAATCAAAATCGTTTATTTACCCAAATCACCTTCTCAAGTCGCTATTATGAATTATTCCTCCTGAATATACTATAAATTTTGAAATTCGTGAATTTTGTTTTGCTCGGCATGTATTTTCAGGGACATATAAACTTTTCAACGCCTTTATCGCGGCCGATGTTCCAATTTGGTTAGTGCCTGAATCGGGAAACGGGGACCAATAATTATTGTTATGTAATTGGTTTATACGTCAATTGCTTGAATTCGGTGTTTTTCCCGAACTTAAGACAATAGAAAATTTTAAATTCACTGATTTAAGTGATGTAAATATTCGCGTCAGTTGTTTGCATTCGGCGTTTTCCCTGAACTCAAATAACTGAAAACATAACTCAATAATTTCAATAACGGGCAAATAAAAGAACTATTTATGTGAGATTTCCCTTGACAAGGAAAAGAAAACACCTGCCAGAGCTTATGTGAAAATTGTTTTTCGAGGGGACACAAAATAAAATGGTCTACTTTGTACTGTTCAATTTGGCAAAAAAAATCATATATGTTTACCCCTCAAAATAACCAACAATTGAATAAAATGTCAATACTACCCTAAATTAAACACTCAATCGGTTTCACAAAAAATTCGATTGAACCACCCACAAATAAAATAAATCAAATTTCACTCTGTAGTCTTCTGACCAACTTAATGCTCGAATAAAGAAATTATAATAATGCAGAAAATATATTTAACTTCTCAGGCAACGAATGAACTCAAATAAAGATAATTAATTAAATGAAATAATAATAATATATATAATGATATGTAAACGCCCGGAAAAGTAATTGTATCAAATCGAATAATATTCAATGTAGAAATAATAAACTTCAAGTGCTTCAGCACACGGAGAAAGCCAGCACAAATACAACTTATTTACTATTTCCACTTACGGATACCTCAACTCTACTGGAACTCGAATCTACTTTTCACACTTTTCACTTTTACTTATAAACGGACTCCGTAACACCACTGGATTCAAGTAACAAGGAACAAGTCTTACGGGAGGACAGGAACAAGCCCCGATGAGAGCTTCATGTGCCTTTTTATAGATCTCGAATGTATGACCAAACTAGACGAAAAAGCCCAGTAAGAAAGGCGCGATTTTTTGTCTGATGAACTGAAACTGGACCGAAAATCTGAGGGATTATTTCGTTCCTGATACAAAAAATGATTTGGTTTTTTCCATCCCGATCTTCATTTCTTTCTCGTCTTTTACAAAAACTATCACCGGAGCTTTTCACCCTTTTTATCAAATCTAGAGAAAAACTCTGTTATGTTTTATGCATGATGTTGACGTGAATTCCAGTAGCTTCGGGTATGTACCTTAATTTCTAACAGGGAATGAAATATTTTGCCAGACCAGAACTAATAGAAACCCCAAATAGGCAGGGACGTACCAAAGTTAGGTTAAATATACTTTAGCCGCGCTTAGTAACGGAGCTCTAAAAAAATGCTTCGTTACAAACTGGCAACTTCTTCCTCAATGTTTCCATTAAGTTACTATTACCTCTTTCTCTCATCGACATTTGACATTTGAAAGTCGAACCAATGGTCATTGATACTGGCCTTTGAATTCCAACAAGTGATACGTTAGATAGAATCTAAGCCATTATTATTATCCTATGATTAACAATGTATTCATCTATTGTATTACTTCCTGCACCTGACTTGTGAGTACTAATTTTTTTCAATAATTTGTCAAAAAATGTTTTCAACTTAACTTTTTTTGTATTTCAACTTATAAAGTCTTTCACATCAGTAAACTTGGGTATTTACTTTCACGAAGCACTGAAGATGACGAAAGTATGAAAATATACACTTTACACAAAAAATATCTCATTCAATTTCATCAATTCATAATTATGAACTGAATTCGTACCTCCACAAGAAACTGAGTGCATAGGTCATCCCAGTTACCAGAAATATCTCAGGATGTGATATCGGAAGATGTTGATGTTCACTTTTTGAATTATTTCTCTAATAACAATTATTTTACCATTCAATTTTTGAACGTGCAAAAGAAACTTCAAAAGATACTTGCCTTTCGAAAATATTCGATTCTGTTCTTACTGGCTGGCCAAGGAATGAGTTAGAAGGAGAAAGGTAGGAGGTTCACCATAGAGGTGAACGTTTCATGTAAATTGCTTTTGATGAAACTGTGGAAGATTATAAAAATATTCGTATACCTAGTTGGATAAATGCCGCAATTCATAAGACAATAGGAAAACTCATATATGTATAACGACAAGCACAATGTTCACAGAATTTCAACGTTCGAACATTCCTTCAATCTACTTTCAATAGACTGCATAGCCCTTAAGATTTCGTTGCGACAGAGACTGTCAAAAGTCTGTATTATTCTAAATTTCAAATCATATATATCGCGAACTAGTGAAGAATGAAATATATTACCCTACCACAAATATGAGCAAAATCTCTAAGTCTTGCAGAAATGTTTTTCGATTTCCAAACCAACGATGACAGGACATGGATGTCAAACAGTTCTTGTAGCCAGTGACTAATTTTCAAAAAACATTTCTACCACGTTTTGAAGAATTTCTTGATATCTTTCACCATTGAAAGTTTTGTTTTCTAATCATTCATCCTTATTAGCCTCCAACAAAAATTCCAACAGGTAATACTGAAATAGATTAAAAAAAAAGTTCTCAATCTCTTGATATCAGATAACGATCAGAAAACATATCAAAATTTCATAAGAATTGAAACAAGGAAAAATCAAACTCATTTCAATAGAACCGAACAAAAACAAATAAAAAAACTTAATAACCACAAAAATGAAGATTCCCCAAAAAAACATTTTACAAGGATGAATGGTTAGAAAATAGAAATACCCAAGACACTGAAGAAATATTTGCCATAGGTCCTAATTTAGCTATAAATTCACACAAAAAAAATTCTCCATCATGATATCATTGTCATTATAGGAGCGAACACAACCCATCTAAACGAACAAGAAAGAACAGAAATGAGACTCAACCTTTGCAACATAGTCACCAATTTTCAAAACTCTAATAGTAGACCAAACCATAAACAGAAACATTAGAAAAAATAAAAATAAAAAAACACAACATTTCATCATGAATAACAACATTAAAGTATCGAAACCAGACAAAACAAATAGAACACTGGTCATACACTCTGAAGAATATGATAGAAAACATATTACTACAAGAAAAAAACAATAAAAAGATTAATAAAAACCCTGCAAAAATTCCAATGATTGAACGATGAAAAGAAGAAGGAATAATACCAAAAAACCCTAAAAGATATGCATTACCTAAACTACACAAACAAACCATGCCCATAAGGCCAAAAGTATCATGCATTCAATCAACTTTCGAAAAACTATCAACATATCTAGCTAATATATTGAGTAATTGCACAGGTAAAAACCCATATTACATAAAAAAAAAAAATTTAAAAATACTTTCGCTTGACACAAACATATCATTAACTAAAGCACATGACATACCAATACCTGAATTTCTGACAGCAATAGAATACACCTTAACATCAACATATTTCCAATACAATGATAAATATTATAAGCAAATTGAAGGTTGCGCTATATCTAATATGATAGCCCAAATGTTTATGGAAGACCTTGGAACCACAATTATACTAAAACTAAATTTCAACTTTCCTTTATATGGAAGATATGTAGATGACTGTATACTAATAGTACCAGAAACCCCAGATCATAATCTTACCATGTTCAACTCCTTTCACAATGAACTAAAATATACAATAGAATTGGAAAAGGATCTATAATTAATTTTTCGACACTATACAGGATCACCACTTCAGATCGGCTATTTTGTGTTTTCGAGAAATGACACAAATTCGTAATCAGCGACCCAAAAAACCCTTTATACTAAATATTGTTGAAATCGAGCAAAATTTTCTAAAAGTCGTTCACCATATTGAGTCAGCCATTTTATATTTGGAAAAAATCCCAATCACAATCACAAATTTGTAATTAGCGACCCAAGAAACCCTTTAACACTAGTTCTGTTGAAATCAAGCGATTTTTTCGGAAAGCTGCCTGCCACATTGGATCAGCAATTTTGTATTTGAAAAAAATAGTAATAAATTCATAATCGGCGACCCAAAAAACCCACGAATTAGTCTAAAGTCGATTGACCAATAGCTCAAGTTTTGGCCTGCTTTTTACGATTTGGGACCACGTTTTCAATTATGCTATACTTCAGAAACTACGTAATTTGAGAAAAAATTTTAAATTGCACAATTTGTTTAAGTTCAAAAATAGATTGAAATCAGGTATTAAAAATTGAAATCTGACCATCAAATACGGGGATATACTTTTGAGAAAAAAAGTTGGTCGGAAATTTTTCGATATGGCGACCAAACAACGATGATCTGGACTATTTTTCCTGTACTTCTCTGGTAGTTGTTCAATAAAGTCCCAAAATGAAACTTAGGGGACCTATAATGGCATACGTGACATGGTGTAGCGCCGCACTACTTATAAAATGTTTTTTATTAGCTTGACCTGTAACTATGTATGTATTATATGAATATATATATATATGTAATCAAATCTTGCTACTTACGATCATTAGTGATCGTTTCAAGTGTTGAAGCGCTAGTCGAATTCTATATATCGAGCATTTCGCCAAGAGCTGCACTGAAGAACATGCAGTGTTATTTGTTATCCAATAAGGAGTATTAAGGGTCATTACTTATAGTTCCAATTGGAAAACAAAAAGAATCGCTTTCATTCCATCATGAATAAAAAAGTAAAAAATAATTTTCAATGTAATTTTTTGAATGAATGTAATTAAAAACGTGGGGTGCTCGACATTCCTTGTTTGAAATAAGAATATTGGTAAAGACCAAGTAGGGGTCTTTTCACAATAACAGATATAGTTCAACATCCAGCGTGGATTTTGCCAGGGAAGTAGCAGTTTTCTGTTAGATATTACCAGAAAATAGATTTATTTTTATTGTAGAATTTTCCATTTGCAGAAAAAACATATTTTTCCATTTTTAATGGAGAATATTTCTGTTTTCAACATGAATACATTCCAAGAGGTTATCTTGAACGATGAAAGATCGTGCCTAAAGTTTGTCTTTCTGGCGCAGATGACTCCACATCTGATATTATATATCTTGTACAGCTAAATGTTATGTTTTCAATAATAGAACACATTTCTGAGGGAAATTTCACTTTAAACAAATTTTAATGGACGTGGTGAACTGAAGGGCAGGGCAAAACTCGAAATAACTAAATTATCGATCCTGAATTAATCACAGTTTTCCAATTTCATGTCAATTGAAAGTTATAGGGTGACATGTGGTTCAAAATCGCGAATTATTCAATCAGTTTTTGAATGGGGTCAATTGTTTCGATTTGATAATTATTCTTCTCGAACCGAGAAGACACGATAAATAATTAAGGTGACTATGCTGTGCCTTAGATTTGAATAAAAATAGTTTGGGCCTTTTTTATCATTAATTTCTGAGAAATTTATATTTTATATATTCATTTGACCACAACGAATGGGGATCTATTGTTCGGAAAGAAAGATTATGTGATCAGGATCAGGACATTTTTGGAAACTAACACGTTTGTTGTTTTGTTCATGGCTTGGAGCCTGAGGAACGTATTAATACGAACCTCCTTTGAATTATTCACTCTCCGACTTTCATTCACTAAACTGAGAATGCCGGTGGCATGTACACAATTTTAATTTTCCTGGAAATTGTTCCTGAAATAATCGGTTTCTATTTATAGTTCATTTGTGGATAGATCTCCTCCAATTCAATGAGACGAACAGCAATGGAACTCACAAATCGACTCTACATTTCATAAAAAACAGGGTTTCGAATGTTTCACTTCTCGCCATTTTCATTTTATCTGGGTCCTACTCTCATTCGGTGACATTTAAAAATGAATGAAAATATCGTTGTAGCATTTACTCATACGAAAATAACTTCATCCGTATTTAACTGCGATTATCATGAGCCCTCTATTTTTGAAAAAACTTTCGCAGAATTATGTGCCAGCATTGTTGCCATTTTTGGAAGTGACAACGCATCCGCTGATTAACGGAAGTGACAACGTCAAAAATCAAACCTCAAATAAAAACGTCGCTAGCGCCAGTGATATATGATTGAAATAAAAACTTTTTGAATGGGTAGAAAGGGGTCCCAGTGACCTCCTGACAAATTTTTGATATGATGATCTTCGAACCCTCTAGAACCTATCTGGCCAAAATACTACAAGACGAAATAATATATATATATATATATATATATATATATATATATATATATAGGGTGAGTCAGAATAAGACCAACAAGCTCCGACTAGAGATTCCTCCCTCATTTCGAGGTGAAAACTTGCTATCAAGGTTTGTCCCAAAATACATTTCCTCTGAGTTACAGATTGTTTAAAGTACGAAAAATATTAAGATTGGATTGTTTTCTCCGAAACTCCTGAAGGAGGAAATTTGAAACTTGGTTCACCAATCAAGGTTCATCAACGTTCTAATTTGAAGTTATAATTTTTTATTTTCGTAAACCATTGACGTAGTTACGATGGTATGTTGTCATATGTTCCTTCATATTTTGTTGGAATAAGTGAATGGACAAATGAGCAATTGACATCAGTTCGGCTTATTGATACTCAACCTGAAAGTCATAACATTCCATGTGCCTGGAAGTGGAGGTTTCTGAGATAATTGAGAAAAACTGAAGATATGTCCTTAATAGAGACATAATTTCTTATGTGCAATAATCGCATAATGCCAATTTCTTACAACGTATCGGAATATGTGTCAACCTCCTGAACATTTTTCAATGGTGGGAGAATCGCAAACATAATACGGGTGAGTCAGAATTAGATCGATAACTCAATTTTTTCATTCATCATATTATTTGATCGAATCGATGTCGTGGATTCACTGATTGTCAGCATACTTTTTTGTTCATGATTGTTTCGACAGATTACCTGACAAACGAACCCAACCTCAAATTCAAACACTCCGCTACGATAAGAGTCAAGGTCTCAAATAATTTTTGCGAAAAACTGAAGATAAGTACTCTCAATGAATGAATTATCTAGGAGCATATTATACAATCAACATGTTCTTGATGAAGAAAAACAATTATTGTGTATTAATATCTACCCAAATAATAGAAACGGTTTAGTGGGTACCCTACATAGAAACGAACAGGGCATCAAAGCAAATGTTCCAAATGGACCACCATTTTGTTCAAACACAATTGGCATCTCCGTATCATCGACTGTCGCACGTACATGCTGCTAAAATTCTTGCCATTAAATCTTCCACAGATTTTACAAGTGTTTCATACAATAGGGATTCGAGGTATCCCCACAAAAGAGTCTAGTGAAGTGAAAGTTTAATCCGGAGAACGTGCAGGCCATTGTATGGGACCACGTCTACCTATCCACCGATCATGGAATGTTTGATTCGTTGGAAATAGGCCGGTGCTCCGTCATATTGATACCACATTCTTTGATGAACCGCTAGAGGTACGTCTTCAAATAGCCCAGGTAAAACATGTTCAAGAAACACTTGGTAGTTCTGCCCATTCAAACGAGGAGGAAGAAGATATGGTCCAACGATACGATTTTTGATGATTTCTACACAAATATTAACTGAAAACTTTTGTTGGTAGCCTTTTCGAAACATTCCATGCGGATTTTGTTCATCCCATGAATGGCTGTTCCTATTATTGAAATATCCATCTCTTGTAAAACATGCCTCATCCGTAAATAGAACATACTTATGAAAGCCGTATGCTCTTCCATACATCCTCAAAAATCAGTCAAAAAAAAATGTACGAGGGCCATAATGACCAGCAACTAGGGCCATCACTTCCTGTTGACGAAATAGACGCAATAGTTGTTCACGTGCTACCCGACTCACTGTTGAATGTGATACTTGCAACTATACGAAAAAGCCCAAGTGCTGGTAGAAGGATCTGCTGTCGATCATTCAAGAATTTTTTCTTCCGTAACATTATCTTTTCTTCTTTTATTCGCACCACAATGGTGTTTACTGAATTCACTGAATTTCCTTCAATCGTCGATGCACAGCTATAAAACTAGTTAAATGTGGATGAGGTCTATTTGGATATCTATGCAAAGGCTATCTGTATATTCTTCAAATGAATAAGACATTTTGTTCACTGACTGAAATGACGACAGATGACTTGACAATATTACATACTGTTTTGGGTTACTGTCACTTATGTCTAATGTGAGTATCGATAAATCAGTACGTTTCTACCATGAACAATGAAAAAAGGCTACATTGCTTTCAAGTTCCAATTTTCGTGTATGTTTTATGCGTTAATCAGTGGTGTACTGAACAGCCTACCACGAACTAGCATGGAAGGCTCGGCTTTGCAACTAGTTATCACCAATCGAAATAAATCATTCAAGTAGATATAAATACACAATAATCGTTTTCCTTCATCAAAAACATGTTGATTGGATAATATATTCCTAGATAATTCAATCAGAAATGGCTGTGAGCATGATACTTCAACATAAACTTCAACAAATTGAGAGTATTTATCTTCAGTTTTTCGCAAAAATTATTGTAGACCTCAACTCTCATCTAAGTGGAGTATTATGAATTTGAGATTGGGTTCGTTTGTCAGTTGACCTGTTGAAACAATCATATGCAAGGAAGTATAGTAACGTATCACTGAATCCACGCCATCGATTCGATCAAATAATATGATGAATGAGAATATGGAGTTATCGGTCTCATTCTGACTCACCCGTACTATGTTGTAAGAAATTGGCATTATGCGATTATTGCACATAGGAAATTATGTCTCTACTGAGGACATATTTTCAGTTTTTTTCAATTATTCCAGATACCTTCACTTTCAGGCACATGGAATGTTTTGACTTTTAGGTTTAGTATCGATGAGAAGAAATGATGTAAAACGCTCATTTGTCCATTCACTTCTGCCAAGGAAATATGAAGGAACATATATGGTTTGCGAAAATAAAAAATTATAACTACCAATTTGCACGTTAATAAAACTTGATTAGTGTATCTAGTTTCAATTTTTTTCCTTCGGGAATCTTGGAGATACTCTGTTTCTCAGAGGGGATGCATTTTAGGACATATCTTGATATCAACTTTTCACCTCGAAATGAGGTGAGGAATCTGTAGTCGGAGTTTGTCGGTCTTATTCTGACTCACCCTCAAAATAACCCACATGTATTTCCTACACCTAGAAATATCATATGATTTCAAAATTAATTCTGGTATGACTTCTAGAAAATTATCCCTACGAAAATAATAGAATCAGAATTCACTTCGGGTTAAGGGGAGACAGTGGGACGTATGAATTTCAACTCAATAATTCTGGTTCAACCCAAAGTGGAACCTTCTTTTGCGCATGGAACTGAAAATGGGCTGAATGTCTCCGCTAAAAACGTCGGAAAGATCTTTAATGATCATATTATGAAACCGAGAGAGATAAAGCATACGCTATATTTGTAGAACTGTAATATCGTAAAATATTGCATGAAACTCAATTCCACATACCATTATTGAAAAGCATGGAGCATATAAAAGGAATTTCACAATTCAAACTATTTCAAGAACTTCTTTCATCAGAATTCATGTTAACTTCTCGAATTACTCAAGCAAGTTGATTCATGTCTTGTTCATTTTTGTAAAACCATTTGATTCCCAGTGAAACTGAACTGAAGCACTTCCCACATTTTGCCACTCTCGTGTAGAGAATGCTAATTGAAAAAATATACATTTATCACACAAAACATCTCCTGAATATCCACATTGTAGTAACTAACCAACATATCAGTTTAAATGCCTTGAGGGGTATTTCACCTTCGGAAAAGGCATTTTCACTTTCCTTCCACCGGAAGGAAATGGATTCTAACAAGATGAGTTTGACAAAGTAAATATGTTCAAACAGCGGAAACAACTGCTGAACGTTTGTAACTGGAATCGAAATATTGAGCCTCTATTTCCGTTTGAACGCTCTCTCATTGTTTTACAGACATCTTTTATTGATGAACACCTCCGGACGTTTTAAGGATAAAGCGCGAGGAAATGTCGACATCACGAAAAATACCACTCCAGACACGTCTAAATGTGCCATTTGATATCGTTGAGAAAGTCCATAAAAACTTCCAGAATGCTCGAAAGTTTAATCCGGGGAATATAACAGGAATTTCGGGTGGAAATTCTTCGTGTTATTGGAGTACCATTTGATTTGAAGTTCGGAGCTTATTGTCTTACTCCAGACCCAGAGCACTTTTCGATTGAAAAGAACTCCAACTGTATGAATGTTATCAATCAGAAAATTGGCCATCGAATATGGAATCTACGAATTCAATGATTTATCCAGGCGAGTGCAGAGAATCATCCATCACCACACGATTTTGTTATCATGAATAATAATCAGAAGGTTTCCATTTCTTGGACAAGATATCTGTCTACTCATAATTCCAAAATTGTAGATACATTTGCCGGTCAGCTGAAATCTATATTGAGATGTACTTTTTGTAATTACCGCTCCGTTACTTTTGAACCTTTCTGGGTACTTTTAATCCCTATTCCAGACTTGCCAAACGAAGTCGTGAAATAACTACGATGTATTGAACGGTTAACAGATTTGACTTTGACGATGCGAGCCCTTACTGTTCAATTTCTGGAATGAAAGGGGAATTCAAAAAGATTATTCGTATACAAACATTTCAAAAAAAATTTGTTATACATTCAAAAAAAGTGTTTCTTTGACTGATGGCAGTAAACTGGACAATATGAATGAATTTTCCACACAAAATTTGAATTTTGACCAATATTGTGCTCAGGATGGAATGAATACTCTTTATAGCGGCAGCATTACCAATGGACACTATAAGGCATATTGCAAACACCCTTATTCTAATTGTTGGCACCTCTTCGATGACTCCCGTATATTTTCCAAGATTGATTCTCTCATCTCCCAGGGAGCATGTGTCCTTTTCTATGAGAGAGTAGATGATCTGAATTCTGATGGTGTTGTGGGTTTTTCCGGGTTTTTCTCCAACTGAAACAGCAGATGCGCCATCAATTCGAGTCCCAAGCTTCAATCAAGATTTTAATCTTGATATTATTTCATATTCAAAACATCGCTTCTGTATTTTTGGATTAATTTTTATATCTATGTATTTTTCTTAATAAATTATCATAATATTGAAACCTAGTATCCTTCATTTTCCTCCTATTCCAGTTGATTATTTTTCCTTCATTCGTTAGAAATCTGAGAAATGTACCATTCCTTATGGGAATTATCCTCTAAAAAATTTTCTACGGAAGTTTCACTACGCATTTTTTTATCTCTACCAATATCTTCATTATCGCGCAAAAAATCGATGATTTGTGATTGAAAACAATGTTTCCTCTCAAGTATGATTGAATTTGTATTTTTAACTTAATCAAGTACATACACCACGAACATTATTGATCAAATATTCATTGTTTGCATCTAGCAGGTGACGATATAAATAACATAGCCAAATAGTCCATCATGTCAAAATAATATTTCCATATTGTGAAGTGTAAGAATTCAACATTCACTTCAATAAACGCAACGAACAAAATAAATTATTTTTTCTGAAACAATATAAAGAATTGTGCTCTAATAAGTTTCTGGCATGTTTGAACAAAATACTAGGGAGTGTCTGAATGTACTGGAAATCACATTTTTAGTATAAAATTGTCAATAACTACATTTGCCCGTAAAATATTCTGGGGGCTTTTTCCCAATTTTTCTATTCACCCAATACGACATTCCAGTATTGGCGATGTCCAGTTTCAAGTCAGGGTTTATCAATAATTATTCTAGATAAATGGTATGTTAGTATACTGATACGTAATCAATCGCAGGTAGATACAGCTGCTGCACAATGTTTGCTTACCCTTAGAGGTGTAATATATTCATGAAAAATATTTTTTTTGTATACGCTCCCCAAAACGGCAACGTTGGGAATTGAAAAAACCCTTAAAATGCTACTTTTACGGACTTGTCCGTAAAGGTCAACAACACTTTACGAACTGAATTTTATTCATTCATAAAACATAACTGAACATCAACGGCCCAGATAACACAGGATATCCTATGGATATCCATTTCATGTCCAATTCTGGTCGGGATATCCCTGGATTTGAAATGGACATCCATAAGATATCCGTCGACGGATTTGAAATTGATATCCTTCCGAAGACATCATATGGATGGCCATAAGATATCCGGAGCAAATATGGATAAGTTTAAATTGCAAGATTGATTTTTATTGTGGCGATTCCTGAGTTTCTTTCATGCTCGTACATATGGATTAATTTTTTTTGGAAAAATCTCATGTTTTGTTTTTCTACTTGATTTGAAATGGATATCCATCGACGGATTTGGAATGGATATCCTTCAGAAGATATCCTAGGGATGGCCATGAGATATCCGAAGCCATCATAAATGAATTTGAACATTCTCGTAGATACACAAATTGTACCTTTTCAAAAATACGTTATCGCGGGGACCCTCTGCGACCACAGAACAGCCTGGCCATACTATACGCATAATTACTGGCGACGTCTGTCATTTTATTTTGTTGAGGAAGGTCATAGTCATAATACTGAATCCAAACATGAAGATCGTCTATGGCGTTTTGCATTGGTGTTATTTTTGAGTCGATTTTTTTTTCTATTTTCTTTCGTTTTTGATACCCTGTTGGTCTGGACATAATGGTTTTCATCTGTAGCAATTGATTGTTTCCGAAGGGAATTATATATTGGCCGAATACAGGTAAATATGAGTTGAAAAGGACATAACCTATAAACATCCATTATTTCCAATGCATTTATTTGTTTGCTATTTGAGTTTCGATATTTTCAGAAATGCTGAAAAGCATGTCGTTACATTTGCCACAATACACGAGTTTTTCAAATGTCACAGTGCTCAGATTAAAAATGGTGTGAATGCCTACAACAGTGGACATGTGATGATTCATCAGTAGATTCGAACATTTTCCCAGTGATTGCACTGGAAAAATGAATCTTTCGGAAGAATATTTGGGAACTGGATCGAAATTCAAAGCTGCTGTACGTAAGTTGTATGTTTTTCTATCCCTTTTTCTAGAACTATTTTTTTAGGTACCTAAATGAATTTTAAAAAATATGACTTTGTGGAACGATGCATTTCTTCCATGCTCACTAATATGTTGGCCTCCAAATATAGCTGGTATGGAGCAAAAAAAAAATAAACTGGACAACTAAAACTGGCTGAATTATCACTAGGTGAAAAGCCCATTTAGTTGTTCAATTTATTTGATAAAAATTTGTATTGCCCAATAACAGACTGCTAGTTAGTGAGAATGCAAAATTTCCAAAAAATTTAAAAATTTATATATATATATATATATATATATACATATATATATATATATATATATATATATATCATAGTATACCAATGAAGAGAGAGAAAAACTATGGTATATATTATCAGTATTCGAATTCGAAAAAAAGGAAAATAGTTCTCAGTATTTTTTTGTAGATTTCAACATAAATTATACCCGTGAATATATACATATCATTTCAGAAGCGGTTGACCTCAGTGATTCGACGGAAAATAAGAAAGCTACTGAAGAAGCCATCTATGCTTGGCTGAGAAGGGAACACCTGATGGACGAAGAAAATAGCGTTCTATTTTTTCTTCAACTTTATTTTTTTGATTATTCTGCATTCAATATTCTGTATTTCAGAATTTAAATATACAATTTATTTGTTGATAACCCCGAAGTTTATGAGAAATTTTATCAATACATTTTTTTTGTTCAATACCATTATTTCATTTCCCTCCAGATCACTATTACTATATTTTATCTTCGATGAATATACCCGAAGGATATCTTCAGAATATCTCTGCAGGAATCATTCAATCATTCAGATTTGAATACCCCTGAAGGATATTCCTGAAAGATATCTTTGAAGTATATCTTATGGATATCTTTGAAAGATATCTTATGGACATCTCTGGAGGATATCTCATGGATATCCTATGGATGTACAGGTTGTTCCGCTTTGGACATCCATCGGATGTCCATAAGATATCTTTTGGATATAATTGGATGTCCATAGTACATCCATAAAATTCATGAAGGATGTCCAATAGATATCCATTGGATGTCCATATGTTATCTGGGGGGTGTTTATAAATAGGGTAAAACAGGATTTTGCTGTATACTGATTACATTTACAATTTTCTTTCAAATTTGGAGCATCTTTCTGAATGATTGTCATATTTACTCACAAGTTTAATATATCCAACTATCTATATCCCATAATACGTTAGTATAGTTTGATCCTGGGAAAGATGACTGAAATAACAGATAGAGAACATAACAACGAACTCAAATGTTATTGACTAGTTATATTCGACATTTCACACGTCAGTAATAAAAAATCTGATTCGATATTTCACACGGCCATCTGCAGGTGCGGCCTACAAATATATTACGATTCGTCGGCGAAAGCTTCATTCTGCGTACTTGTTACATAAACTGCTATTTTCGGCCGCAAAGTACCCACTTCCCAGACCCTTTTTTATTTCGAGAAAGTAGCACTTTTCTGGCCAAGCCCTGAAAATGTGTATTGGACTAGGCTGGGAAAAATTACATCGTTTTTTTCATTGTACTTTATAACCAATCAATATTATAAAAATCTAGATATGTATGGTTTTAACTTTCTAACAAAAAATTAAATCAAGAAAAAAATAAACTGAAACGCGAAAAATAAAATTAACCTTTTCAGTCTCTATAACCAAACTTCTAAACTAATGTGAGTAACTGATTTCGAGTGGGCGCCAAACAAACTACGTGAACCGTTAAATAATGGCGGCAGAATGCGCGGCGGCGGCGTGTCCCTCCGGCGGAAATCGACCAGTGTTCCCAAAGTGAGTATCAGCGAGACAGCTACCCGAATGGGCACATACGTGAGGGCACACGTCGTTGCGAGTGGTCATGCGGAGAATGCATTCTTGGAAAATTATTGTTTATCGCTGGAAATTTCACGGTGCATTTTTATGTTATTTTGCTTTGATTAAGTAATCCAGTGACCTTCGTTGTTCGTTTGTTTGGCGTTACTCAAAATTAGTTACTTACATTAGTTTAGGAGCTTAGTTATTGAGACTAAAAAATATTCTTTTTTTTTTCGCTCCTCAGCGTCATTCTTCCTAGATTTAGTTTTTTGTTCTCTCTCTGTCTCCTTATATTATATACGAGTATGTGTGACACCTACACTTGGTCCTGTTAGAATTAAATATCAACGCATTCAGTTTCTATATAGGGAAATGGGAAAGCAAAATTGATGAAATTAGGGATTTTGAACTCACTACATACATTGATTTGATATTTGGGTTCAAATATACCTTTTTCAGCATGTTAGAAAGCCTCAGTTTTCCAAGTAAGGGAATGAATAATTCAATTGTGTCATTTCACAGTTTGGTGGAGCTTCAATGTGCTCCGCGAATTTTATGAAATTCAGTAGTTCAAATTGCCGTATAAACCACAAAGTGTTGAAGAAGTGAATAAGGAACTCTTTAATCAACTTTAGAACAACAAAACAGTGTGCTGAAAGGGATCTAAATGCCTAACAAGAGTGAAAATAGTGTTTCTAACACAATATCTGGCCATGCGAAAACTGCAGGCCATTGAGACCCGTATTAACCGCCGAGTATGAGAATTTTGACCGTATTGGTTCGCCAGAGTGAAAAAGTCAGGTGAGAATTTCAAAACCCACGGAAGTGGAAACAATTTCGCTTATAAAATTGAGAGGACATGAACAACCACAGCTGAATTGCTGAAAAAGTTCAATAAATGACCCGCCAATGAGAGAATCCAGCGATGGAAGTGCAGATCGCAACAAAAGCATGGATAAAACAAAAAGCCACAATGGATCACCTAGTGACAAAAACCGTGGAAAAAACATTATTTCACCAAACCAAAACAAACCACCAAAACTGATGAAAACAGTGTGTTGGCAAAAATCACATCGGAAAACAGTGAAATGGCCAGCTGCTCGGTACTAGTAGTCGAGGAACTCCAAAAAAGATGCGATGTAGTGCATCATATTCCCCCAAGTGAAGCCGAGAAACTCAAAAAACTCAATGGCAACATTTCGAAACATAGTGAAAGTCTAAAAAAGACACTGAAGTCCGAAGTCAAAGAGACCGCCCGAGTCGAGGTTAACAGAGAGTATGAAAAAACTGAAAAAAGTACAAAAACACCAAGTGAAAGGGAAAAGGAAAAGAAAGTGATGACTGTTACCCATCAAAATGTGGGAAATGGAAAGGGTGGTAAGGAAAATACGCTTAAAAACCTCTGTCCAGAAAAAACAGAAGTGAAAACAATTCCAAAAATTCTCAAAGTGAGCAAATAATGGAGCAAAAATTGTGAGTCCATCACATCAAAATATGGAAAGTGATATGGAAGATAATAAAAGGAATAAAGGAACTTCGTTTATGACGGGGGTTCTCCGAGCGCACATAAAGGAACGCGTTTTTTTATGGCTGAAATCTACTTGATTTTTGATAACTTTCGAAATGCCGACTCACATACCTTACTTCAACTAAAAACTATTCTATACTATAAGTACTCCAAACACGAGGTAGCTGCTGTAAACCGTTTTAGAAGTTTTTTCGACTTAAAGTCAAAGGTTCAATATCGCAGAGCGCTTTAGACCTATAAGGTCACTGTCAGTGCTTGCTCGTCAAACAAAAACAAGGACAACCCAGTCGGATCACGAAATAAATATATAAAAATCCAATATTTGTTTTTCGTGGGCTAATCACCCTCTATATGGGAAAGAAAGGAAAAATGTCAAGTTGTCAGGCAGTCGAGTTGGGGCAGTTTTGAGAAAATTGAAGCGCTAGCTGACTGAAGATTGTTACAGACTTTCATGCTTACATCGTTTAGCATTCTGTATTCTACATCAAACAGATTAGATTTGCAAGGAACTACGTGTTTTGTGCCTTGAATACTTGGCCCCTTGTCATACTTCGAAACCAAGAACCACAATATTCTGAACAAAAGTGTTTCCAAATCCTTCCATCTGAAATGATACTTCACGTAGCTGTTCCCAGAAAAAAAAACCTGTACCAAACATTTTCCCCCAAAAATTGTGGGATGGATTGTTGTGAGTAACACCTGAGAAAAAAAATGCGGGTCAGTAAGCTTCATAATTATATAAAATGTCAACATTTTACAGAAAACAACCTCTGAAAAAAATAGCTGGGACAGATCATTCACAAGATCTTTCATAAAAGTGTCCATTTCCAATTTTGATGTACGGATTTCATGACAAAGTCTCTTCCATCAGACAATATCTTGAAAAACATCTTCTCCACTTATCTCCAGAACGTTATTGCCATTGCGATAGCTATATCGATACTGTGTAATTGGAAGCGGAGTTTTTGGTGCAAACCTAATCCTGTTCAGTTCTGAAAGTATAGCAAGCCCTGAAAACTTTGACAATTAAGTACCTCACGAAGTATGTATGGGATTCAGAGCTGTGGAAACGATAATATTGTAAATTTCTCCCGTGTTAAGCTTACTTGTATACGGAAAGTTTATATTCTGTTCGAACGCTACGGAGTTTTATGAGTGAATGTATAAATTGAACTTAGGAGTTCGGAAAACGTCAGATGAATCTATAGAATGATGGCATTGAGAAATATAAATATTAATTTTCAGTGATCGATAATATAATAAGCGAAACCTCTTAGTGAACGTCAGAAACATTTCCACAGTAACTTCTTGAATTGAACATTTCCCCACTCTATATTCAGGAGGTAGCAGTGTATACTTTCCATTTTGAAAGTTGTTCAGCATCACCATTCAATCCATCCATAATTATAAGGCATTGCATCTTAATTTCAGCTAGAGTCGAATCAATCATCAAAAACTCAACTCATATGGTAACTTTGGAATAATCATGGCCATGTTGGTATGTAGATCAATTTCATGAACGTTACTTTATGAAAATTATGTTTTCCCAATGTTTCGAATGATTTTGAAAAAAAATCCAATAGATTATCTGAAGTTCAATAATGGATATTCTGAATGAATTTCCAATATATCTGTCTTTAACGAAATATTTCATGTATTGTTTTCTCATCAGAGGCAGGAAGCCAAGTAATGTGTTTGTGTTTTCATCACCATTGTGAAGGAGTGATTTTCATCTTCCATGAGGGAGCACCGATAACTATGAAATTATGTATCGATGAAGACCAAATTTCATGAGGAACTATATAAATCGATATTCTTTCGTCAACATCCGCTATATCAACAGATCTCTAGAGGCGGCTCTGAAACATTGTTGTTTATCCTAGCGAACAAAGGTCGATTGATGATGAAAATGCAATTTTATCTTTCAATTCTGATCATCACGATCGAAAACTGTCGTTCCATGCAAGGGCTTCAATCTGTCAAACATATATCGTCTCATCCCTAAGACTGCGTTTGAATCTGTGAACCACATCATCGACCTTTTTCTCACTTAGAACGGTTTCTCCCGAAATGATATTCATTTTGTGACTACACATTTCTTCCAACCTGAATGTTTTCTCTGAATCTCTGGTGCTTGGTGATTCGAACACC
This sequence comes from Gonioctena quinquepunctata, assembly GCA_018342105.1. NCBI lineage: Eukaryota > Metazoa > Arthropoda > Insecta > Coleoptera > Chrysomelidae > Gonioctena > Gonioctena quinquepunctata. The sequence goes on from JAFIRS010001400.1 coordinate 226,606, forward strand.
AAGTCACAGGGCAATCAATATTTTCTCCTGAAGACAATTCTTGCCCGGGTAAGCTTTGTTTATTCAACAGATGCTCTTTGTGCAACCAAAAAATAGGATATTCATTCAAGATTCTATGATGTTATTATATTACTTCGAAAAATATCGACGACTTTGCTACTATGGATACCTCTCCATTGGTCATACCTATTCTCCATAAAAACTCACGGCATCTTTCTTTTTTGGTGTCCGTCAGAAAAAAAAACCTCAATATCAGAGGCTATCTGTTGAAACGGAGCCCCTTTTTGTATTCGTTCAGTCCGTACCAGATCATATTTCTAGATATTAGCTCTTTAATCAATTTTTAACATCTGCATCTAATTTACTCTTCATCGCATCAATGCACTCAGCAAAACCTCTGCCTGATGTCATTCCAAATCCAATATTTCGCTCATTTTTTTCACGAAAAAGAATCGAAAATAACGACCAATTATCACCTGACTCTCAGATTAGTTCGATGAATCAATTTTTCAAAACCGATTTTGACCCTATTGCTTCGAAAATAGAATATCTTGAAGCGTACCACATTTGAATCTGTTTCTTGATCGTGTTCTAGATGATATCATTATTATAATGAATTCAAGTTTTCTACGTGGTTTTATAAATGAGGCATCCGTATTATGATGTGTCGTTTTGAACAATGTTCAATCCAGAAATGGTACGGGTTCAGTTTATATATATATATATATATATATATATATATATATATATATATATATATAGCTCAAACATTATTGTTTTGACTTGCTACGAATGTATTTTTTTTACATAACGTAGTTAATAAACTATCTATATATATATATATCTGGAAACAACTCCGCACCATCCTTATGGAAAATGGCTTTCGGTTGGATTTCCTGAATTTGTGGTATGTTGTAGATTTTGACTTCCACGGCAAAAAGGTCTACAGGGTGTTGAAGATAAAAAGTGAAGTTTTCCGCTCAGAATTTTCAACAATTCTGAGAATTTAAAACTGGGAATACCATGCCTCAATGATGGTATAATGTCACGTTGATCTCGTATCATGCCCACCACCACACCTCTCGAAATTACACACACTACAGCACATGGCGGAATTGGACGCACCATTGCACCAACAGACATATACATTGGTAACTAGCACCTGAACTTTCCAGTATTCACCTGAAGACGATTGCAGATACAAGCATCCGAAACGTTGTGAAAATCTTTTGAATCCATTAAGACGATGGACCATCGTTTTTGGTTCGGATAGGGGAGAGCATCTCATAAATATAACAAACTCATAAATATAACAAAAATTCTTCAATGTCATTTCATGTTCCAGGGTGAGTAAAAAGATATAGTCCAACATTCTTGAAAACTTTTTTTTTTCAAATAACACCCTGTAATTTTAGAAAAAATCGATTTATACTTATTCATATTTTTTATGTTGAAATTTCAAAGTTAGTTCATTGAATAAATATCCACAAAACGTAGATATTTACTATCGCGGACTTTCTTGCAGATTTTTGGAGGGTATAATACCCCCAACATTCATTGGTTGTTGTTGTATGCCACATATCCCATTCTCAGGTTTTCGTTGGCTTGATTGGAAAATATCCCCTATTTTGAAAAACCCAATATTCCACCGAAATCTTATAAAATATTTTTCTAGTTTCCTTGGAAACGGGGCGTCGAAATGAAAGACATATAATTCACCATATATAAAAGGTATTGTATTTTCGGAATAGGTACCGCATCTACTCCGAATATTTTACAACAAGAAGAATTGTTCGGAATAGCTCATTTCTGTCTTCGATGGAGTATATGGCTATCAATGAAATCTGAACATTCAAAAGTATGTAGCCGACAAACGAGACCTATGCTGATATTGATGACAATATCTCAGACTCCTAAAACCGTACATTATAATGAAAATTCATGAAAATCACAGATTTTTTCGCAAAATACAGGGTATTCATTGAAATAAAAACGCATTTTTCAAAAAAACTTGAACTGTACCTTCATACTCACATATGAAATGACTATGCGACGTTCTAAACATTGAAGAATGTTTGATATATATGACATGCTTTTCCCTATCCAAAATACAAAACAGGAGGTTGATGTATCTTTGAACCACCCTGTATAAAAAAAATTATGTGAATTAACTTCGATCGAGATTGAGGAAATTCATTCAAGCTGAATTAAATCTTCAACTTTCGTCAGAGTACTCACACTGGTTAGTTTGAAATCAATCGAATAGTATTTATCTTTGTTCACCCTGTTATAGAGCACAAAATGTGAAGGTATAATGAATACGGGATCAACGTGACATTGTACCATCATTGAGGCATGGTATTCCCAGAATAAATAGGCGTTTTGTCATTTCTCGGAATTTTTGAAAATTCTGAGCAGAAAGCTTCACTTTCCATCTTTAATCTGTATCTCTGATCTCTGTATCTGTATCTCGAAAATTAGTCGGTCGATCATTTTGTGCCCATGGACCCTTTTGCGAGGAAGTCAAAATCTACAACATACCAAAAATTCAGGGAGTTCAACAGAGAGACTATTTTCCATAAGGATGGTGCGGGTTCGTTTGTCCTTCGAGATTCTTCATTTTCAGTAGTAACTTCAGGACAGCGTGTATTTTCTATTCGTTCATTCGTCTCTCAGTCGTCTCTCAGTCGCCTCTCAGTCGTCCCTCAGTCGTCTCTCAGTCGTCTCTCAGTCGTCTCTCAGTCGTCTCTCAGTCGTCTCTATCGTCTCTCAGTCGTCTTCCAGTCGTCTCTCAGTCGTCTCTCAGTCGTCTGTCAAAACTGTTTGGGTCAAAAAATCCTGAACCTATAGAAAAGGTAGCAATTTTCCATTCAGATCTGATTTCCAATAATTGGCTGGAAGAAAAACATTGAGCTCTTTAGGTGAACTTCTTGAATATGCTTGTATCAACAGAACCTTTTTTGTGACTGGGAATATTCAATTAAAATATCAAAATAATCATTGAAGATAATCATATTAGTTTTTCCAAGCACATCAGAGTTTGAAGCAGGATATATTAACAATACAGAAATACAAACTTCTTGCTAAGTCTGTCTGAGAAAATTATATCTTCATTTTATTTAGTTTCTACTTCTCGATTTCATATGACATTTGAAAACCTAGGTGTGTTGAAATAAATGAACATTAGTATATTTGTCCCAATTGTTTGTATGTTTGCAATGTCCTGGTCTTCACTGTATATTCATCGTTAGAGATTTCATGACATACTGAGGAAAGTGAGCGACGCACGACCCCATATTCAATTGACAAACCTATATTCATTCTAATTAGATTATGAAAAAAACCCGATGGTGTGGTCAGCCTGAAAGGTAGGTTCCACAATATATCAATGAATTTCGAAATCGTTATCAATCATTATTTATCAGCAAAAAAAGATAAAAATTCTCATGAAAATCGGTTCCAGATTCAAACGTATACTTTTTAGAGGAAAACTTCAATAACAGTTGTAGAGCTCATGGGTCTCTATCAAAAGACCTATAGTTCGCCGATATTGGTAGAAAAATGAGAGAATGAAGATTTTTTACCTCTTTCCACAGCCGCCATTTTGAAACTACTTGACCGATTTGGTCCATCTTCGAACTTGTGGCCTCCACATTGTTGACAAGTTTCTTCATATTTTTGGGTTCTGGGGACCATAATCGGCAGAGATATTCAATTTTTTTTTTAAAGTCTTGTGATAACGTTTCCAAAGTTGGTATTCCTATTGAAATCAACCCAATTGAAGGACTAGGTGTGAATTCCACTCCATTGAGAATAATTATTCTAACTATTATTCGAAAGTTATTTTGAATGTGTTGAATGGAGATGAAGAATACAATCAATGATGAGTCACCCATCATGATCAGTGAATCTGAAAAGTCCCATTTTTCCCCACTTTTCTGGAGTATGAGGAATATTGAAAAACTCCATCATCTGTTATGCTACATTATAATGATAAAACTGATAATGAGAGCCAAAACCCAATAACATCTCACCAAAACACCTCGTTAACATAAAACGAAATTGATTAGCCTCAATTCATTAAATCTCTTTTGTTGCCTTAGCCTGGCTGATCCCTAACTAATAAATTATCGAGGAGGGATTATTCAAATACCCTTCTCGAAATGAATTTCAATGAGAATCAGTTGAAACAATCAATAGATTGAGCTTGCTTATGCAGAATATACAGATATTGTTTGGGACTTACATAGATTTCCAAAATACTTACTAAACATGAAATTGCAGGAAAATTGTTATCGAGAAAAAATAATTAATAGATTTTCATGGAGGGAGATTATTTCATTTTGTTTTGTGAAATTTCTGAAAAATATAAAAGGGTGATAGACAAGATGAATTCACGTTTTGAGCGGAGTGACTTGAAGTATATGTCAGGGAGCTCTTGAAACTTATCATCAATAATGCCATATCTATAATTAAAATGACGCTTTCAACTCTATATGATGAGGTCGAAACACAGTTGAGGGATTTCGGAACGCTTGACATCAAAAATGATAATTGCGCCGCTATGTTATTTTCTTCATTTGAATCTTGCCTGCATGAGTACTCATTGCGTGTTTGGCAGCCTCATGAGTTTTGTGAAGACAGAAGTCGATAATGAAGAGCGGATTTCCTTGGCTGCAGAGGGTTTTGCCTTGGGTTCAGGTAAAAGTCGACATGAAAAATCAAATAAACCTGTGTCAAATGAAATTTCGATACGAAATCCTACTGGTCTGATGAACTGCAATATTGTCGAATGCATACTCTGCGAGAGTGCGCATGGGAGTGAAAATTGCAGGAGCGTCACCTATTTCCTCAAGACCTTGTTGAACTTCAGGAATATCAAAATCACTCTCATCGTCAGAGAAATAATCAATCGCAAGGTCGGAGCAGTCGGCATTAAAAAGTCTCAATTTTATCATCGCGAAGGGCGAAGACATTTTTCTGCTCCAAAAATTGCTAACAATACCATCTAGAGAAAAATGTTTGAGTACTGTCCAACTAAATGGACAGGGTACAATAATCTAAGAAGTAACTTCAATAACTTATGTTATGAACTAAAAATATTCTGAACTATTTTCCAAGTAGTTTGAAAAAAAACCTCATGATATCGCATGAAATCGGTACTTATCGATGCATCAGATTCGCGCGCAACGCCAGCGTTCGTACCTCCAATACGTTGGACCGAGGGTTTCGCTGTCGGAAGAATAGAATTAGATTTATTTGACCAAGTTACAATTATGTTTTTGGCGAATCAATTGGGTACAAATTAAAATCGATTGAAATATTGTTGAAATATACATCTGAAAATATCACAAAACAGATATACAAAATTAACACTACAACTACAATATACAACAACAAAAATATGACAAAACAGACATACAAAATTGACATGGCTCAAAAACAAGAACATGACCATGTCGAGTAAGAACTGAAGACACATTATTGAGAAATGGGGGCGTTTTTAGATATCCGTCGAGAGTGAAAACAGTGGAACAGTATGTATCGTTTTAGTTTTAATTCGAAACAGTTGTAATTGAGCAACTTGAACTCTCGAGGCAAGAAATTGTAGAGTCCAACATTCAGTAAATTCAACTGTGATTTGTTGAGCCTATATCGGGAAGGCCTCGGGTCGTTTGCTCCACGAGTTTGATAATCGTGAAGGTCGGAGATTGTACAAAAAATATTTGAATTTCTGTGAATCTGTAAAACAGTATTATAGATGAATAAAGAGGGAACAGGCATAATAGAAAGATCTTTGAATATTTGTTGACAGTGATCCCTGTAACCAGCATCAGCAATAATTCTTATCGCTTTTTTCTGCATTCTAAAGACTTTACACGAATGAACAGAGTTTCCCATAACCGTATGCCGTAATTTGTGTATGTGTGGAAGAAAATAAATAATACGTCTATACAGTATTGTCGCAGAGTTGATTCTTTATGTTGCGTAACAAAAATATTGAACTGGATAATTTGAGATATAAGTTATCCATATAGACATGACTGCTCTTTATCAAGTCTCTTACATATTTAGAAAAACCGTTAAATCTCGATGACCAACATATTGGACATCAGGACTCAGGAGGATATATGGTAGTTATATTGTAGAATAACAATTTTCGGTATGTTCTATACTGGAGATAAAAATGAAGAAAACTTGGTGTGTGTACTTCCGTACGAGCGTCAAAAGTAACACTCCTTTGGCGGATGATTACTCAATTGTTGCTTTGATAACAATGATATACATTATTTACCAATAGCACTGAATAATGATCATTCACCGATTTTTAGCTCACACGAATACACCTGAAATATATATATATATATATATATATATATATATATATATATATATATATATATATATATATATATATATATATATATATATATATATATATATATATATATATATATATATATAAAGAAGGAAAAATTGTGGCATATCAGACAAATTATTTTATTAAAGAAAAATCCATCCTCAAGCGGGAGTAGAACCCACGACCTTATCATCTCTAGTCAGACGCTACACCAACTGAGCTATTTGGGGACATAGAAACCACCGCATATTTGTGAATAATTTTTTCCCACAATTTAATGTTAGTGTTAACATCACCATCGACGTGACGGTTCCAATCGGAATTCAGGAAGATGATCTCCAACCACTGATAAGATATTTCCAAATATATAATACGAAGTAGAAAATTGCGTCTGTAAAAATTACATCAAAGGAAAAATTGTGGCATATCAGACAAATTATTAAATTAAAGAAAAAACCATCCTCAAGCGGGAGTCGAGCCCACGACCTTCTCATCTCTAGTCAGACGCTCTACCAACTGAGCTATTTGAGGACATAGGAACCGCCGCATATTTGTGAATCATTTTTTCCCATAATTCCATGTTAGTGTTAGATTAATAGAAAAGATCGCGAGTAGTTATCAATGACCATCAAGACCAGTTAACCTTTTACCCTTACATCACCATCGACGTGACGGTTCCAATCGAAGTTCAGGAAAATGATCCCCCAATCACTGATAAGATTTGGCTAAATATATAATACGAAGGGAAAATTGCGTCTGTGAAAATTACATGGCATATCAGACAAATTATTAAACTAAATAAAAAAAACATCTTCAAGCGGGAGTCGAACCCACAACCTTCTCATCCCTAGTTAGTCGCTCCACCAACTGAGCTATTTGGGGACATAGGAACTGCCGTATATTTGTGAATATTTTTTTTCCATAATTTAATGTTGGTGTTAGAATGATAAGTACTCGTGATCTTTTCACACTAACATTAAATTATGGGAAAAATTGATTCAAAGATATGCGGCGGTTCCTATGTCCCCAGATAGCTCAGTTGGTAGAGCGTCTGACTATAGATGAGAAGGTCGTGGGTTCGACTCCCGCTTGAGGATGGTTTTTTTCTTTCATTCAATAATTTGTTTGATATGCCGCAATTCTCTCCTTCATGTAATGTTCACAGACGCAATATCCCATATATATATATATATATATATATATATATATATATATTCCACTATGAGATAAAATATTTTTCGGTCTGAGAATCGATATTGAAAAAATTTTAACGACGGGATCTGGATCCGAATCGCCTGCATGGTATGCAACTGCCCTATCTACTAGACTAGATCGTCAATACCTACATTTCTGCGAATTATCTTTTAGAATTTTCATTCGCCTCATTCGATGCCCGGTTCATCTGGCGGGATGAAAGGTTTATTCGAATTTTGAATATTGAATCAGTATGTAGTCTATATACGAGTATAATCAATTCCTGTTTCCTTATAGGAATTTCCTGTATTCACATATAATTTTGATAGAAGCTACTGTGCTTTTATCGCGAAGCTTCTATGCATGGCACACCCTTAGGTTGCGGGTGAATACAATCGTGGATCCAGGACAGAGGTCTCAACCTGCCTAAGGTCCTACGCAACCGTATTCCGGGCAAAAATTCACGCCATTGATTTATGTGCAGATAGATTTGAGGAAAACAACCTCACACACAAATCAATAAAAAAATTTCGGACAGTGAAGCGGCTCTGAAAGCACCTAGCTCGTGCCGATCAACGTTCAAGTTAGTATGGAACTATCAAGAAAGACTCTCCTCAGTAGGAGGATTCAACAAGCTGCCTCTCAAGCTGGATTCCTGGCCATTCCGGCATGGAAGGCAATGAGGCGGCAGACTCTCTTGCGGAAGGGATGGCCGCAAAAGGTTTGATTGGACCAGAATCCGCACTTGGCATCCCTCCCAGCTTTGCCAAACAAACACTGAATACCTGGACTGCAAGAAGAGTATCAGACTACTTACTGGCCATTGTCGTCTGAATCACCACATGTTAAGACTAGTACTGTCGGAAAGTCCGGTATGCCGTCTTTGTCTTGGAGATGAGGAAACATCAGACCGGAAAGATCATTCACCAGGTAAACTAATTGGCTTCGTAAAGAAGCTGGACTCATTTGGTGAAATATGAATTGGTGTGAGCCACAATAGATCCTCCCGGGTCGTAGTGGAGGGCCACAAGTGACCCACTCACCTGAAAACTAACTTAACCTAGTATGCATAAACTGATTTTCTGTCGATTCTGAATATAGATAGATAATTATTTTATGTACTTGATAGCTAAAAATCTAACAAATTAAAAATAATGTTAGTACATTTAATTAGTAAAATACAAAATAGGGTCAAAAAAAAGGAAAAAAAGAAAAAAAGTTAGAAATGTGAATAACATTTCAACCCAAATACTATAAATGGACATGAAATAAAGACTAACTAACATAAGCACATGGTTACATGTGAATAGCATTTCCAATAGTGCATGTGGTGGATATATCATTGCAGTAGTAGGTTATCAACAACAGCATATTACCACGTGTTTTGTTGCATACCTTTAGTTTTTGTATAGTAATCCAAGCAAATTGTAACGAAATTCGTCAAATATCCAAGAATATTGAAACATTGTATACTCAAACAAAAAATATAATATTCAAGAACTCGAGGAGTACCGAGGATGACGTAGTGTGCTCCACCCTAAATCCAGGAATATAAGACCCTCGCACTTCCCACTTCCCACTGGCGCGGCGTAACGGTTTCCACCAGCAAACAAACTGCTTGCGCCAGTTTTGTCGTAGACACTGTGTAGTATCCCATGTTTTGAATTTATTCATTGAGATATTCTGAACAGTGTATAAATTATTTGAAAATCAACAATTATTTTGTATTATCAAACGTGATTAGGTATATGTGTGTGTGTGTATAGAATTTTTCAAAATGACAGTTTTTTTTTTAAATTTATATCACCACCGTTTCTTAAGTTTTCAAGCAGGCTCTACACGACATAGTTGGGATTGATATGTACTTTATTTGTGAAGAATTCAAGCACTGTTGGATTATTAGTTTCGAAATAGTTGCAGTTTGATTTTTTCAATGCACTTTATTGCAGGACGTGGTCCAATTTCAATTTTTCAATCAACAATTATTATGTGTTATGAAACGTATTTATATGTGTCTATATGGGATTTTTCAAAATGACTGAAAACAATAAATGTTCCATTTGTAACAAAATTATTTTGAATGAGGCAGTAGCAGTTGATCCAAAAGCTATAGGAACTCTACGGAATTGCAGTATGAAACGAGAAGATGGGAAACACCAATTACTCAGCAGAACAGATGCGATAGCTTTCATAGAAATTGTAGGAGAAATGATTCTTCTATCGTAAGCGAAAATATATGAAGAATTTCGAGAAAAACAGACAAAATTACCGGTGAGCAGAAGAATTTCAATCACTGCTGTCGACAATTTGAAAACTCAAGTGGCGTAACATTTGCTATGAAAACAATTCAAAATTATCTAGGAAACCGCAACGATTGCCAATTCTCATTCGAAAAATTATTCAATCAGATCGACGGTTATGTACCGCATGAACCTTTAATTGGAAAAAAAAAATTCATCTAAAAAACTCCCACTTGCTTTTGAAATATTGGACATGCAATTTTAAGTGATAACTGGTATATTTCGATAATAATCGATGAAGTCGAAGAAAAACATCGCTATTTATATTTATGAAGGAACATTTTATCCCCAGAGAAAAAGTCATCATTAACAAACAATGATACCATACGCAGTTATTGAAAAAAATTGTGACAAAAGGTCATTCTATAATATCTGCAGTTAAACCTCGTTCTTTCAATCCACCTTCACAACTCAGTATTGCTCTATTGATTTATAAAAAGATGTTTTGTTTTTTGTGGAAATGCTATCCACGCTGGGTATTTGTTCCAGTTATAATGACGTGCCAAACTTAGAAGCATCACTGATAATGGCTCCACCAGGAGAAATTGAGCCTAGAGCATTCTGCCAATTTGTTTTTTATAACTGTGATTTCACTGTATTTACGATTGATGGTTACAAAACCTACCACATGACCTGTATTGAATGCATAATCCCAGGTAGCTCGATAACATACAATCCAGATGTAATTGAACGATGCAAAAAGCTAAAGAAGTCGAAAAAAATGTATCGTTGAACTTCGTGCCTTCGAAAAAAAAAGACGAAATGGGATTTAAGAACCTTTTTTTCGATAATCTAGGTGAACTGTTTCCTTCTAAGAAATATGACGGAGTGTCATCCGTTCGTGATGCATTGTGAATATGTCGAAAGTGAAAAAAATTTGAAAATATTGCTGAATGGCCAGGATATATGGAAAAAAATTCGTCTACAGAGCCTTCCAATCCGACGAAAATACAGTTATTCCGTTTATAATAGCTCCACCAAGTGACTATGAGACCGTTCACACGTCCCTAATGATGGCTGTGGAAAAATCCAAGGAACTGCAAATTCAGACCACGTTTGTCACGTTCGATTAACCCCTGTACATGACTGCTGTTGACATAGTGCTTTCCGCGGGGCCCGATTCGAATTGAGTAATGTTTTATTCAGGCTTGGAGGATTTCATGTCATCATGTAATTTTTCGGGCTGCATTGGTTTCATAATGAAGCGTACTGGATCGAAAGAATTACTGAGTTCTATCTATGCTCGAGCTATTAGAGGGCATTAATAAATGCAATTGTCTCTCACAAATTTTTTATTAAATTATATTAATTTTTACGACGAAGAATTTAATATTGTCGCAGATATCTTTTCGAATTCCGGAGAGCACCCTCTACTGAAAAATACGCTCGAAAAAACATATTTTTCATAAGAGTATGAGGAAAAGTGCACTTTTTCAATGATTTACCGTGTACTTTTCCGCTCTAGCGTGGTAAAGTACTTTTCCGTCACCATATCACGTCACTGTATGTAAGACTCCTCGACTGATCACAAAAAGCGTGGTACTCAAGTACCGACTGTGTCATCATACAAAAACCGTCCGTTATATTTCCTTCTCGCAACTGCTATTGCTTACTTTGTTATAAACATTTAAAAGTATTTTCCCTGATTTTTTAACGTTTTTGACTTGTAACCTGAAAACTAATGGAGCAATCCTCATTGGACGAATTGTAGAGAATCAAAATGCAAAGGAAATGATTCCTACAAAAAACCGAAAAAATATGCGTTATTTTCAATTCATAACACGACTATTTCTCAAGTTTCAAAGCAAGTTCTCCACGAACATTAGAGATTGATATGTGCTTCATGTGTGAAAAATTCAGGCACTGTTGGATTATTAGTTTCGACATAATTGCAGTTTGATTTTTTTGAATGCTTTTTATTTCAGCAGCCCTGGATGCGTCATAGATGGTCCAATTTTCATTTTTCTGAAATATTTCGAGAGTTGAAGTATAGTTCTACAAAACGGCCTCTCTCATTTTGCGTCAAAATGCTGCGAAATAGGTGAGAAATACTTGCAAACATGACCGAAAACGAGCGAGTGCATGAAAGCGGCTGAGGAATGGGGGTGGAGCAGCAGATTCATAACGGTTGCAGCGTGCTTGTATTACTATATATACGCTTCTCCGCGACTGCTGCTCTACCCCCACTACTCAGCCGCTTTCACGCACTCGCGCATTTTCGGTGATGTTTGCAAGTATTCTTCAGCTATTTTGTCGCTTTTCAACGCGAAATGAAAATGAACATTTTGTAGTACTATACTTCTACTCTCGGAATATTTTTGAAAAATTGGAATCGGACCACTTATGGCGCATTCAATTTTGCTGCAATAAAGTGTATCAAAGAATTCAGATTGCAATTTTACCAAAAGTAATGATCCGAAAGCGCCTGAGCTTTTCACAATTACATATTGATCACTACTATGCCGTTGGAAGGCTGTACTACAATTCTAAAAGTGGGGGAGTTATGAATGTAAAAGGAATTGGAGATATATTCTGGATTTTTCGGGTTTTCTCCGTTCTTTAACTTTTGCATATAACTTTTCGAATTGGTTGACAGTAGAGAATGACCAGTTCATCTCTGAGATACATGGTACGTTAATTCTCGCTTACATTCTTTCGTTACCATAGAATCGGGTAAATATGTAGCGATGGTTAATTTTAACAAAGCAGAATTGGAGTTCCCTGAAGTTATATTCAAATTTAATATTCAATTTGAAACAAAAAATTAACAATTCAGAGGATTCCTGAAGTGACTTTCCATCAGACATCTTGCAGGCTACCGATTCTATGAGAGCCAGTTAGTTCCAGAAGAGTCTCGCTGGCGTTACGTTCCAGCTGGTGTGAGGAGAAAAATACACTATCACTGAAAGTAGAGGTATTCATAGTATACTTTCACCATTTATCAATGAATCTTTGCCCGTCAACCTTGTGGTCGAAGTACTCAATGATTGAACTTATTGTAAAATATTTTAAATTAACGGCATATCTAAAAAGACGGAACGAATGTTCCAAACCCAAGAAATCGACAGTTTTGAATTGAAAATAAGTAAAAATTATAATAGGTATCCTTTCTTTCTCATAGAATTTTTAGATATAATATATTATAATCGTAAGAAAAATGTTGTACCTAACACATGCGGAATGATCTTTTCCGCACTTAACGGCTTGACCTAACTCTGCTTCGCGTCGTTCGGTCATCTGCCGTCACGTGCGGAAAAGAACCACTTTTCGCAGATGTTAGTTAAATTACTATACTACAAAACATCACGAAGGAACAACAATTCAAAAAAGTGGATTGTTTCGAAGTCGAGTTCGAAACAATAGAATGAATGAGACATCACCTGAAGATGTCAAAGGTGAATTTGCCGAAACCTCGTGGAATCGGACCAAGGGAATATACCAATGATGAGAATTTTGTAATAAACTCAATGGGGTGTTGAAAAAGGAAACATTCTTAATTGAAATTGAATAGAAAGATTTGTCTGTGAATTTAAAAATCTTTCTATTCAATATTCAATTGAGAAAGTTTCCCTTTTCAACATGAATACCCCACAAGAGGTTATCTTTACGATCGAAAATAGTGACTGAAGTTTATCTCCCAGTCGCAGATGATCCCACATCTGATTTTATGAACATCCTGTTCATATTTTCAAACAAATCAATCAATGGGGTATATTGTAGTGGACTGATTTTGTCTTCTACTCTGATTTTGTTTCTACTGTGATCGTTTTGTGATGCAGTCGATATCCATATAGATAGATAGATATTTCCAAACTAATAAACATAGAATTAGTGGGTCGTCAAAATAGTAAAATGTATAACATGTGAGTGTATAAAGTAGAGAATTTACACTGAGAATAAAGTAAAATATAAGATATGAGGATAGACTAGGGGAGAGTCTATCACAGGAGTTCAGTAATGCTCAGATCAAGATACTCCTTGATTGAATAAAAACATTTTATTAGTAAGAAAGCTTTGATTCTGTTTTCAAACTGATATAGGTTGAGACACTTAATCTTTGGAGGTAATTTGTTATAAAGTTGCAGATTCAGAGAATTCCTTTGTGACATCAGGAGCCTGAATCTAGGTGTACCGGGTTATTCACTATAAATCAGCCACCCCATATCATCGTTATTATTGCCTATAGAAAAAAAAAATTGAGAGTTGTGGTTATGACTGAATTTTGACAAAATGCTATCAAAAATACAGTAGCTTGCAGATTTCAGGAGATAATATTTTTAATGGGATACCCTGTATATTATTGAGTTTTTGGAATGATCTTTTTCCCTTATTTCAAAAATATACCATATCTTACCCATATTATATACCGTTTTCGAGTTATCAAACGTTGAATTAGACTAGTTGTTCCTGTAAATACCTATCCTATGAAAATTAATATTTTTTAAGTAAGCTTTGGAAATAACAATAATATTATATTCGTTCAGTGACATTTCTTCAATGGAATAATCAAAATGGTTTACAGTGAGGGAGAAAAGGCGAGTAGTTTGCGTCAACACATGTTCACCTCCTACGAGAGATGAAGATGAGTTGCGGAAACTTAGGTGGCTACCTCCAAGTGGTATCGCTGGATAACGGGGTTGACAAGGAAAATCCAGTGGGAATGACCAGAAATGGTCAAAGCCTGCGGATCTCTAAGTCAATCTCAAACCAAATGCCACCACAACATGGCTTAATCCAAGGCGTCAAGCGACCCGTGCCGAGGAATGGATGATACCTGAGCCAGTCAGGTATCACAAACGGAGCCTCTGGGATACATGGCGACCTCCCAGAGTAATTTGCCTTACACCTGCGCAGGGGGCACCGCAGGTGTAGACGACCCTTTCCCTTGCACTCGTGGAAATAATATGGAAACCAATACGAAAAACAACCCTGGGGAACTTCCAGTTGAAGAAGACCCAACACCGCTAGCGGGTATGGAAGTCGAGGAGATTCCAGTTGAATCGCACTCGGCACCAGAAACCGCAAACCAAACCGAGGAGGGATCAGCAGATGGTCGAACACCTTCTGAGAAACTCCCGGAAACAGAGAACAGGAAACTCTCTGGAGGCAGTGGCAGTTCCGCTAAACCTCCAGAAACACCTGCCCTAAGGCACGTCACGTCAGATGTAAATCGTTCACATCTGGCGCGTGAAAAGCTCTCAGGAGCTGCTAGAAGACAGGTGCGGATCGCGGAGGCCAAGGCAGCTGGGGAAGAAATTAAACCCAGGAAACGCCGAAGCAACCAACGCAATCCACACCCAGAAGCAAAAACTGGCTTCACTGAACAAACTCCCAGCATCGCTGGAAGCAGCAGGCAGCCAGAAACTCCGAACAAGAAGAGGGACCGCTCACAGAGAAGTCAACCCTCTTCCACGGAGAACACTGCAAGGGTGAAGAAACCTAGATCTGACCAACCAGTGGCTGTCTCTGCCCAAGTCAACCCAACTGAGCAGGGCAGCTATAGGGCGGTCACAAGAGGTCTGAAGATGGCTGTTGTTCTGGAGAGTTATCCAGATCACCAGTTATCAGACGACCAAGGGATTCTCCTGCAGGAAGCAATTACCGGGGAAATTTTCAAGTGTGAGCCGGGTAAGGGTCCGAACTTCAGGAACAGCTACGTCCACAAGGGCGTGCTGGTCCTGACATGCTCGGATGAAACCTAAATCCTGGCTACTCGAAAGTAGGGCTAGTCAAGGACATCATGAATACCTCCAAGGTAGTGGTATGGATTCCAAAGCCATTTGGTAAAATGGAAACCAAAAAGATTCTTCAGCTCATTAAAACCTAGAACATGGGGATAGATACTGAAGAATGGCTTGTCATCAAGAGACAAGAGGAGGACTCGGGTCTAACTCTTGTCTTTCAAATCAACGAGACCTCCTTGAAGAACCTGCAAGCCAGGGGAATGAAAACATTCCTGGGGCTAACGCAGGTAAACTTCAAGCTAGTTAGCCGGAACAGGAACATTCCTGATGCTGCGGGCAGTTCAAGCCAACCTGCAGCATAGTAAGGCTGCTACTGCAACCCTGTGCAGAATATTTGCACAGGGCAACACCGACGTGGCCCTAATACAAGAACCATGGCTGGTCAAAGGGCGAGTATCAGGCCTCGGAACATCCAAGGGTGAGCTTATTTATAATCTGAACTGCATTATTGCCAGGAATGATTTGAAAGTCTTGAATCTGATAGAATTCTGTTACAGGGACATAACAGCAATCAAGACGACCTACATCAAGGATGGAGTAGAGAGGAACATAGTATTAGCCTCCGTCTACATGCCTTATGACTCAACAAGCCCTCCACCATCAGAACAAGTGAGGGCCTTGGTTAAACACTGTGAGGACCACAAACTCCAGCTTATCATCGGAGCCGATGCAAACGCCCATAACACAGTGTGGGGAAGCACCGACACGAACACAAGAGGTGAGTCATTGCTTGAATTTATTGTCTCCAGTAACCTGGAAGTACTTAATAGAGGCAATGAGCCAACCTTCGTAACCCCTAACAGACGGGAAATCATTGACATCACTTTGGGCTCTTCTTTGGTGGTTCGGCACGTCGGCAAATGGGCAGTATCTGAGGAACCTTCAAACTCAGATCACCGACACATACATGTGGAGATTGGCTATGCCAATAAACCTGCAGTTATGTGTCGGGATCCCAGAAAAACCAACTGGCCGGGGTACCGGGAGGAGCTCAGGGCAAATCTCACAAATTTCAAAAATGTCAAACCTAACTCAAATACAATTCATGGAATAGAGCAAATCTCCCTAATGTTACAGGAGGCCATAATAACTTCATATCATAACAACTGCCCTTTGAAGCGCAGCACCACTAAAGGTGAAGTGAGCTGGTGGAACACCGAACTCACACATCTTAGAAATAAAACGCGCAAACTATTCAATCGTGCGAAAAAAACTGGTGACTGGGAGGATTATTCCAAAACTCTCACAGAATACAACAAAAAAATCAGAGGGGAACAAAGAAAGTCATGGAGGAAGTTCTGTGAGGACATAGAACAAACCTCAGAAAGAGCAAGACTCCACTGCATCCTCTCCAAAGACCCCATCAATCCGTTGGGGACTCTCAAAAACCCAACGGCAACCACACCAACACTGGGAAGGAAACTATGGAACTCTTGCTCCATACACACTTTCCAGGATCCACTGTCACCACAAATCAAAACCCCAGAAAAAAGGGCAGACTGGGAAGTGGCTAAACGAACGGTAACTCATTCAAAAGTAGTGTGGGCAATAAACTCCTTCAAGCCTTACAAGTCTCCGGGCCCAGATGGAGTATTTCCCATACTTCTTCAGAGCGGAGTTGAATATCTAGCACCAGAACTGTGCAGACTGTATAGGCTGAGCCTAGCATTGGGTTGGCTACCTCAAACCTGGAAAACTGTAAACGTGGTCTTTATTCCAAAACCTGGACGAAACTCATATGACCAGGCAAAGGCATACAGACCAATAAGCCTATCGTCATTCCTTCTGAAAGGCTTAGAAAAACTGATAGATAGAGACATAAGGGAAACCGCTCTTGTAGAACGGCCTTTACATCAAAACCAACATGCCTATCTAACAGGAAAATCATGCGAGACTGCACTTCATCAGCTTGTTTCAAGGCTTGAAGAGTCTCTAGCAAACAAAGAAATTGCACTATGCACTTTTCTAGACATCGAAGGAGCCTTTGACAACACCTCCTTTGAAAGTATGGTCTCTGCGGCCACTCGAAGAGGCATTGACGAAACCACCTGCAGGTGGATACACTCAATGCTTCATAATAGACTGGTCCAAGCCAACATGTTCGAGGAAACAGAGCAGGTTGAAATTTCCAGAGGTACCCCACAGGGGGGCATACTCTCCCCCCTTCTGTGGGACATGGTTGTAGATGAACTGCCAATTTCTATGAATAACCAAGGGTATTACCCTCAAGGGTATGCAGATGACTTGGTCATCCTCATCAAGAGAAAGAATACTCGAACAACCTCAGAGCTAATGCAAAATGCACTGAGGACAGTAGAGGAATGGTGTAACAGAGAGAGCCTAAGGGCAAATCCGAACAAAACAACACTAATTCCCTCCACCCGGAGAAGAAACATGGGAGATCTCATACCTCCCAGACTATTCGGTGAAACATTACAAGTAGTAGAGCAGGTGAAATATCTAGGGCTGATTCTTGACAAGAAACTAACCTGGAACCCGCATCTTCAACATGTAACCAACAAAAGCAAGATAACCTTCATGATATGCAGGAGAGCTTTTGGAAAAACCTGGGAGCTTAAACCGGAAGCCATGCACTGGCTTTACACAGCGGTAATAAGACCAAGAATAACTTATGGCTCACTCTCATGGTGGCCAAAAACAAATCAAAGACAGGCAAAAACCAACCTTGGGAAAATCCAGAGGCTTGCCTGTCTCTGTATCACGGGTGCAATGAGTAGCACTCCAACAGCTGCAATGGAAATCATCCTAAACCTCGAACCCCTTGACTTACATGTCATTGGAGAGGCCAGGATGAGTGCATACAGACTGAAACAAACAAAAAACTGGAGAATCCGAACAACTGGACATACCAGAATCACTCATGTAATCAACATCGAAGAACTCGAAATGATTTGAGATTACATGCAACCCTTATACTTATTCGAAAAACCATTCGAAACACGAATTGATGGATCTGGATGGGCCCCGAGTATAGAATCACAATCAACTGCGGACATAGTCTGGTATACAGACGGTTCAAAGACAGTTGAAGGAACGGGAGCAGGAATACATGGGGTAAGGCCAAGAAGAAATTACATAATACCACTTGGTAAATGCTCCACGATATTCCAAGCTGAAACACATGCTATCATGGTATGCATTCAGAGGAATCTAGAAAGTGGTTATAGGAAAAAACACATCTACATTCTATCTGACTGTCAAAGTGCTATCAAAGCACTCAACTCTACACAAATAAACTCCAAACTGGTCTGGAAATGCCTTCAGAACCTCATCCAGCTGGAAAAACACAACAAGGTCACCTTGATGTGGGTGCCAGGTCATAGAGGCATTGAAGGCAACGTCAAAGCGGACCAGCTAGCCAGACAAGCATCTGAAACGCTATTCACAGGGCCAGAACCTGCACACGGGATTAGCAAAAACCGATGCAGGACCCTGATCGACGAGTGGATAAAAAAAAGACACCAACAATATTGGGATCAAACTGTCGGGCAAATACACAGCAAAGTCATGGTAGGGCATCCAAACCGGACCCTGACGGCTGACCTTCTGAACCTGAACAGAACGAAGGCTCGTATAATAATAGGTCTGTTGACTGGACACTGCTGCCTAAGAAAACACCTTAACACCATGGGAGTACGCAGGGAAACCGTGGAGTGCAGGCTGTGTGATGAAGAAGAGGAAACAGCCTCTCATATTATCTTCGACTGTGACGCCCTAAGTAGTAGGCGACACAGAACCTTTGGAGAGATCAGCCCGGAAACAGGCATGAATCCGAAGAACCTTATCAACAGGCTTCTTAATCTAATTAAAGGCACAAACCTGTTTGAATGAGGAACCACTGACGACAGAGTGATACAATAGACCCCAGCTGGTCGCAGTGTCAAGGGAAGCTGAGTGCCAACCCTGTTTCTGGCTCGTCAGCCTTAAACCAACCAACCAACCAACCGAGGGAGAAAAAGTTCAAATATTTATACAAAAATGGATAACAAAGATTTATTAAGGGAATTTAAATAACATGATAACTCATAAAATATGTTCAATGTGTCCACCATTATTGTCAATGCATAATTGATAACGTTTTCTCATATTTATAAGTGCATTGAAATTGCTTCACTACTGACATTCAGATTCTTTATTTCAAGTCGAATCGTGTATATAATGAGTTCATTTTAATTATAATTATCAACAATATCTTTTAGAAATCCCCAGAAAAATTAATCCATAGAGGTGGAGTCCGGAGTGTCAGGTGGCCATTCAATACTTCCATTATTTCCTATCCATATTGGGAATACATAATTCAAATGTTCTTGAACAGGTAGGACACTATGCGGGGTTGCCCCATCTTGCATCCAAATCATACTGGCAAGCTTGGATTTCGAAAAATTCTGTAAAAAAATAATTCCTACTTCTGGGATGAGTATTTCTTGATAGGTTACTCCTGTTGATATATGATCAGAAAACATAGGGCCGACAATTTCATATCGAAAAATTGCGCATCAAAAGCTAACAGATTTCATTCCTATTTTCTTTGTTTGTTTCACCAATTTTTTTCTGTTGCCTTTTATTCCCCACGACCTTCGATTTTTCGTATTGAAAACTCCTGCCGTAGAAAAGGATGACTTACTGGTCCGTAAAATTTTGGTTAAATAATTGGGATCTTCATTCAAATTTTGAATAATCTGAGGGCAAAATTCCAGCCTTTTTCTCCTTATGAGTCTCTGTTAAAACTTGTATTGGTAAAATTGTATATGATTTATATTTGTTCTTTTCCAAAGTACGTTGTATTTTGGGAAAACTTCAACCCAATTGATCGACTACATTTTTAAAACTACATTCAGAAAAAAAAAAAAAATAATACAATGTTTCAAAAAAGTCTATTCGCGAATCAACATGGTTAGGCTTACCTTCGAATTGAAGCGGTATAGCTGTTCTTCCTGGTTTCCTTGAACTACACGCTTCTTTATTTTTAAACTGAGGGTATGATTAAACTTTGGGTAAATATTTTTGAATTGATTTTGTGACGGTGTTGGACGATTTGGAACACCCTATATGCACTTTTTGTTGCACGTTCATTTTCGTTGTTTTGTATATGACAAGTATATATTTGGACTTCTTTCTCACTGTGAACCATTTTGATTATTTCATTGAAGAAATGTCATTGAACAAACATAATAGAGTTGTCTTTTTCATAGCTTACTTTGAAAATGTTAGTTTTCAAAGAATAGGTATTTACAGTAATAACTGGTCTAAGTTATTAGACTTTTAATAACTCAAAAACGATATAAGGATAGGGGTAACATATGGTATATTTATGAAATCACGAAAAATAGATCATTCTAAAAGTTCAAAAATATATGGGGATTTCCATTTAAAAAAATAGATCCTCAGAAAAAGCATTTTATGAAAATTCAGTCATAACCACAAAACTTTAATATTTACCTTTTTTTTCCATGGGCAATGATAACGATGATAAGGGTTGGGTACTTAATAGTGAATAACCCGGTACATCATCCAGTTAATATCAAGATGAGTCTGTCATTCTGGCCACCGGAGTTATCGTGTTCATTTGGAAAGAGGTACATCGGAACTGAAAAAATAGCTTGGAAGCATGGAATATTTTTTTTACGAAAAGTCTGTAGTTTTCTGTCCTCCGAGTTTTTCAGAACAGCAATAACGAATGTATATAGTATTAGTTTCTCGTATTCACGTCAAAAAGTCGTATTGACGAATGAATTGAATCAACTTCATGATGTTGATGAACTGGAACTCTTTATTCTTCGTTTTATTGGAAACAGTTAAACATTAAGTGTAATCCTGATATATATGTTTCATTGTACATTTCAATATGATCAAAAGCTGTGGATTTTGTTATAATCCATTTTCGTTAGTTGATATGCATTGCCCATTGGAAGCACAAAATTCGAACGTGAGTGTGACGAATGTTTTAATCATCCCATCATTGAATATTTGATCCCTAGTATTTTATCGATGCATGGATTTCAATTTCAACTTAACTTTAACAACATTGAAAACGAAACGACAGAAATGAACTCTCCTCACTTGTGACTAGAATGTGGGTGATTTATTGAAAAAATAATACGAAAACAAGGTTCAATTCACAATCAAGAGTGGATAAATTTGCAGGAAATTTGAGAAATACGATGTTTTCTCCAAACTAGGTAAATGCATGGCGTATTTCATACCTATCTCCACCGGAGTAGAAGTGGAATAGAAATAATGATGATATTAATGTTTTTTTTTTGTTCGGGTAAAAGAGAACCACAACGATCCATCGTGAGTGCAATTCGATTCTCAACTACCATCTACGCCCTAATTGAGAACCTGCCTAACTTGATAAATGGTGTGCTTCATTTTGATGACTTCACACGCTGTAGTCGATATTCCTTAATGGATGAGTTGAATAACAAGCTTCGAACAAAACTGAACAGATTACAAGAAAATGCAAGAATGCAAATTTTTTCTTTTGAAATCTCGTGCTGTCCATACCGAAACTTGTCTGCTCTCACAAAACCAAAAGACATCCATCAATGTGGAAACGAAATCATTAGGCATAATATCCCATTGAAAACTCACTTGCTTATCCTATATCAACCACTTGTCTACAAGTCATCAATGCCATGAAATATATGTAGAGTAATAGATAGGGTTTGGTAAAGAAATATTACTGAATGTATAGCAGACACTCACTATGGTAGTATCGTCTACAGATCTGCATGTCAGTACAGATCAAAACTACTAGACATAAGTCAGAACACAGCTATTCTCATCGTAACAGTGACTTTCAGAGAAAGAGTCATTTGTAAAGAATAAACCTCAACATATGGTGCCAAAATGGATCATCACCACGACATCTGAATTATAATAACTGTAGCAACGACACCTCCGGTAAGCGATCTAGAATATCCATAGCAGCGAGTATCCAGTTCTCGAAATTGAGGAGAAACGAGTTCAATATTATGCCATTTCCTCAAATGTTGCACTATGAATGATGAAACCTCCTTCTCCGCTCTGTGAGCACCACCTCTCAATCGTATATTTATCAACTACGAATATTGATAACTGGCCATGAGAGTGAAGTCGGGTTATACCGGATGACAATGGGACTAGGGCCATGCCTATATCTCCTTCATTTATCACCCGATTTGAATGAAATTCTGTACATAGTTATGAGATACACTTTCGAATTGACAGACATATGAAAACAAAATGGCCGACTTGCGGTTTTGTCAGAATAGCCGCCAACTTTGATTTTTCAAATGTTACGGCTCAAATTACAAACGACAATGATGCCAAATTTTTATTTCACACCTGAAAAAAAAGTTAGTTTCAAATTTTTATTTAGTTTAGGAGGCCTTGATTACGTTGAAATCTATACTAATTTTCATCAGTAACTCATCGTAACAACAGGAATAAAAATTGTCTGAACGAATTTTTACCGAAAAAATCGTTTTTTTCGAATGGTACCTACCGAGGGCCATATTGCCATTCGATAAATTAATCATCAATTGAACGATATATATTATGTACCACTTTCTTTTTGTTCAAAACTAAAAACGCTCAATTATTGAATTTATTCAATATTTCATACGATACCTACAAATTCCAATGAGTTATCTGTTTAGGTTTGCTGAAATGAAACGTAGCCGAGGAATCATGGAAAACAGTATGTGAATAATGTTATGTCAAAAGTGAAATACCAATTTTATTTGTCATCTCGTTTCGTTTGTTAAAAGTTTTTTTGAGATGGAAAATAATAATCGTTATTCTCCAAACGAACAAATCGATATTGATATACGAAAAATGTCAGAAGAACGCTGTCAATGCTAGTATGCTATACGCTGTTCGTTATCCGTTGAGACGGCACCCATCAAAGACCTATTTCAGGATATTGGAAATGATGCTGAGGAAAGAACCAGATGATCAAAACCACATCCACTTCATCGTCAGTGAAGAAACGGAAACTAATGTTTCAGCATATGTTCATTTTTCTCCATCTGCCCCAGTGCGAGAATTGGAAATTGAATGTGGGATCAGCAGGGAAAGTACCAGAAAAGTATTGAAAAAACATAAATAGCGCTCCTATGAATACAGTTTGCATTGGCATCTATATGAAAATGACCTAGAACGGAGACTAACTTAGTGTAATTGGCTTTTGCATCATCATGATTTGAATAATGGTACTGTCTCGAATCACAGATGAGTCTAGGTTTACGAATAATGGTATGTTCAATAGGAGAAATACAAGGTATTGGGCTCAAAAAAAATCATAGGTTGCTGAGAGAAGGTAATTTTCAAGAAAGATTTGGATTCAACGTCTTGGTGGGGACCATAGGGACAAGAATCATCGGACCAATTCTTTTCGACGGGCCTTTGACGGGCCAAGAACATCTATAATTCTTAGCAAACAATATTCAAAATAATATCAACGGGAACATCAGGGAAAATATGTTTTTTTAGCAGAATGGTGCAAGACCACATAATGCTAATATTGATTGGCAATATCATAGTGATACCTATGGGCAGAGATGGATTGGAACAAATGGTCCAATCAGATATCCAGTCAGATCGCCCGATTTAACCTCTATTGATTTTTATTTATGAGGTCACATAAAATCCGAACTACACCCGAGGAGACCAACTCTTTCGGAGGACTTGAGAGATAGAGTTGAGTGCGCATTTCAGGAAATTCCTGCTCACGAACTGATAAATGTGATGAGTTGTACAATAAATAGAACTAGTCTACGTGTTAGGGAAAACGGGCTAAACTGCGAACATATCATTGGTCATTAAGGAATAAAATGACTTTTCAATGGTTGTGAAACCCTTTTATTGAAAACAGGATAATGGTATTGTGGGTAATAATTAGTACGTTGAATGATTCACTGTTTCATTCGTTAGATTTATTCAAACGTTTTTAAAAATTTTTCCTGTAATGGATTTATGATCATACCCTTTTGTCAATTCGATTATTTTTGGTAATTCATTGTTATCATTCTGAAGTAAAGTTTGAAAGAATGAATAGATGTCATGTTACCTACCAATTTTTTCAGATTGAATTTATTTTGTTAGATGGCTCTCCACGTTTTGAACAAGAAGAAAGTGGTACATAATGTTTATCGTTGAATTGGTAATTAAATTATCTAGCGATTGGCAAGTTAGCCCTGGGTAGGTACCATCAGAAAAAAAAAATTTTTTCGTAAAAAATGCGTTCAGAAGATTTCAATTCCTGCTGTAGGATTCGTTATTGATCTTATCGATAAAATGACTATTACCAAGAGTTACCAATGTAGATTAGTATAGATTTCAACGTGATCAAGGCCTCCTGGGTTGAAAAAAAATGGAGTTTTTTTTTTCAATTGTGAAATAAAAATTTGGCAACACTGTCATCTGAAGTTTGAGCCGTAGAATCTGAGAAACGTCAAACATACAGGGTGTTCTATTTTAAAAAGTGGAGTTAGTGGCTATTCTGGCGAAACCGGAGATTGGCCATTTTGTTTTCATATGTCTGTCAATCCGAAACTTCGTCTCATATCTATATACGAAATTTCATTCAAATTGGTTGATAAGTGAAGGAGATATAGGCATGGCGTTAGTCCCATTGTCACCCGGTATATGTCTTTCTTCGTCATATTGGCAGCGCGTAGTTGTGGCAACCAAACATCAATACATGTCACGCCTCCATTTTTGCGCATGCGCATCAATTCAATGTTGCCAATTAGAAAGAGACCGAGCGATGGTCATGCTTCATTTGTTTCAGCTTCACATTTGCTGTCTTTATTAACAATATTGGTACTTAATACATATATGATAAAGATGGATCAAGAATAAACGGGGAAACAAAGACATCCTGTGTCTTGATGAATTGTATTGTATTGTATTGTTTCTTATTCAATCCATCGAGCTGATTAGCTATTGGACAAGTCAAGTGGTACAAGCAGTTTTGAGTAATGAAATTACAGATAATAGACAGTATAGAAAACAATCACTTACGAAATATATATATATTAATAAACTATACTGGATTGACAAAACAGAGAACAGTCACACATTTATGTGAATAAACTATTTCAATACAGGATTATCAACGTAGTCCTTCATACTGTGGGGACAGAAGTCGAGGAGAAGTATTCTCATTTCATTTTTAAATGTTTAATTTTAAAGTCAAGCCACGGATATCTGGTGTGAATATAGATAAGAGTTATATATTATATATATATATATATATATATATATATATATATATATTATATATATATATATATAATCCATAAAAAGGTAGTATTTCAAGTCGTTTGAATAATTCCCTACATGAGGTTTCTTTTGGAGCATTTGCTAGACATCCAATTCTCTTTTGGGCAACAAAAACATTCTGAACGCTAGACGAATTACCCCAATTAGTTATTCCATATGTAATTTTTCATTGAATTTCACCAAAATAAAAAAGCAGCATTCCATGAATATCCAAAATGATTTTATTTACTAGTACTTATTATTATTATTAAATATATATATATATATATATATATATATATATAATCCATAGAAAGGTAGTTTTTCAAGTCGTTTGAATAATTCCCTACATAAGGTTTCTTTTGGGGCATTTTCTAGACATCCAATTCTCTTTTGGGCAACAAAAACATTCTGAACGCTAGACGAATTCCCCCAATTAGTTATTCCATATGTAATTTTTCATTGAATTTCACCAAAATGAAAATGCAGCATTCCATGAATATCCAAAATGGTTTTCGAGGATCTCAATTGAAAACATTCAGTGTTCAATGTTTTGGCTAGCGTTTCACAGTGAGCCTTGAACGATAAATGTTGGTCTAGACACCCAGGAAAGTTATACATTCCTATTTATCTATAGTTTCGTAATTTATCAATATATCCAAGTTGGGAATTTCATTGTTTTGTCTGTGAAAATTCATACGATTGGTTTTGGGAGCATTTAGGAACAGTGAGTGTGCATGAGACCACTCGCAAAGTGCTTCGCAGCTGGTATTCATTCTAGTTTGAATTTGACCTGTTGCTTTGTCTGTGAATAAGATCGTGGAGTCGTCAGCATAAAGACAAGTTTATGCATCGTGGAGTACTGGGAGTAATTCATCCATATAAATGATGAATAATATGGGACCCAGCACTGACCCCTGGGGGACCCCTATTCCAGTTGAAAGTGGGTTCGAAATATGTTCAGTGTTCACGTTGTCTTCTATGTGATTCATCCCAATTTTCTGAAACCGTCCAATTAGATAAGAAAAAACCATCCATAGAGTTTTCCACGGATTCCATATTGATAGAGTTCATCCATCAGAAGTCCATGCTGGACACAATCGAAAGCTCAGACAAAATCACAACATAGTCCAACCGAGCCATCACCTGCTTCCATGGAGTTCAGGATTTTTTCATAGAGATCATGAATTGCGGTGACTGTGGAATGACCAGTGCAAAAACTATGCTGGTTGTCCAGTATCGTAGAGTTCTTATTCAGAAAATTTAGTAACTGTTTCAAAATTGCATACTCAAAAATTTTCGAGATAACTGATATAACCTGAACCTAAACCAAAAAATTATTGAATATTTCAGATACTTCCGATGGGTCTGGAAAGATATTGTTTTCGTGTTTTATGATAATATTTTTGCTATTATCTTCATTTTTCTTGCTCATTTCTGAGATCAAATTCCAAGTAGTTCTGTTCATATTCTCAGATTCAGCCAGTTTTCCAGAATATAAGTTGTGTTTGGTGGTTTGAATTGAAATGTTGTGTGTTTTTTTCGGGTATTGTTCTTTGAGAGAAAAGTCAAGTTTTTGCAGATGGAATATATTTTCAGTTTTTCACAAGATTTCTTGATAGACTCGGCTCAGTTGTGATCACAGGTTTCTCTGGACAATTTTGATCCAGGGAAAAATGAGGGTGTCATGAAAATTACTGAACTTCTGATCAAAATCGACAGCCGTATATGTGCTTTTCCAGTTCTCATTTTCAATGGACGACTTGAGCTTATTGATATTATTATCGTTCAGAGACCTTTTTGTAACTAACAACTACTTTGATTCCCGGGTGTCATTCACTCCAGTGTAAAAAAGAACTGTGGGATGGTGAGACACGATATTGAACGAAGTTTACTCGGGGACAATCAGTTTTCTGCCGATATGTATGCAATTTGGCTGACCTCATTTCACTCGTTCAACGACAAACATAATCACTGCCTGATTTGTACGGATTCTGTTCTCGAGAACTGTTTCAGTTATAATGAATGGAAATCAGGAAGACCTACGAAGGCTCGTGAGTTGATATGTTCATCAGAAGTGGTAGCACAATAACTACCAAATATATACCCTGACAAATGGGTAAGTTATATAGAGATTGGAATGAACAGATATATAACCCAAATAATCGTTTATTTTGCATATCTATGAAATGAGGAACGGTGTTCTAGTTCTGGGAGTATGTGATATATTTTCTATTTTCCCTTTCGAATTAGAAGAGAGAAATCGACCCGAGAGTGTTGGATTGGCCGCAAAAGTCCGCTCCCCCCCTCTCATTTTTGGAACGATTGAACATAAACAAGTGAAATTTGGAAACTGAATATTAAAGGTTGTTAACTTCCCTACTAGTGATGATAGATGACGAAATCGTCAAAGATGACGTCACAAGGCCATTGTGAATAATAATTTTAAATGGAACCCTACGGCAAACGACACCTCTTTTAAAATGTATCGAAAAAACCTATTCAATGATACTTATTTTGTTTGTGTTCATGGCTCGCTTTTGAAAAACGCAAAGCTGTGATGAATTGAATCAGTTATTACCAAAATTCAAAATTCAAGCTCCGCCTCTGGATAGTTGTCAAAGAAGCTGACGTTTTTGTTAGTCTCCCTAATTCGACGTTTTTGTAATTGTCCAAGTTTTTGTACATTTAATAATTTGTGTATTGTTGATCGAACGTTCAACTGTTTCAGCAGCTTTTGGTACTTTTAATATTTTTGTACATTTTAATAATTTGTTGAACTGTTGTGAGCCGAACGTTTAAGTCCTTCGAGAAGAGAAATGGGACGTGCTTTAGGTGATAAATTAGCACTAAGAATTAGCTTGGTAAACCGGACAAAATATTCATGCAGCAGAACGCATTTTTAATGAGAGGTTTCCCGATCGCCCCGTTTCGAGGACTTATTTGAGGGAGATTCTTCGTAAGTTAAAAACAACAGTACACAGGGTGTTGAAAAAAAAAAACAAATTCCATCCATACAAATTAAAAATGGTTCATCAACTCTCAGCCAGACTATGTCAAAACAATTTGTTTAAGTGACAAAAGTACTTTCTATCTAAATGGAAATGTAAATACACAGAATGTGAGGTATTGGAGTGACCTAAATCCTCATCTGTTTCGTGAAACACATACCCAATTTCCCCAGAAGGTAAATGTCTGGGCAGGTATCCTGAGAAACCACATCGTTGGGCCTCTTTTTTTTAATACTAATTTAACTGTTGAGGTTTATCTGGAGCTGTTGCGAAACGCAATAGAACCGTTAATCCTTTGGATTTTTTTCTGTGGGGGTACCTTAAATCGAAGGTTCACGCCACTGAACCTGACAATATTGTGAGGCTGTTTTCGCAGACACATTTACAAAAGTACGAGAAGAGTTTAAATATAGGATATTTCACTATCAGGAAGTAAATGGAGGTCACTTCGAGCAATTTCTTTGAGTAGATACTGATTCTTAAATCTGTAATTAATATCATAGTGAATGGAATTCAAATTGTGATGTTCACTAATGAGCCATTTAAACTGCCATGAACACGAACAAAATTGGTATCATTGAATAAGTTTTTTCGATACCTTCTAAAAGAGGTGTCGCTTGCCGTAGGGTTCTATTTGAAATTATTGGTCACAAGGGCTTTGTGACGTCATCTTTGACGATTTTGTCATCTGTCATCACTAGTAGGGAAGTTTACAACATTTAATATTCAGTTCCCAAATTTCACTTGTTTATGTTTGAACGTTCCAAAAATAAGAGCGGGGGAGGGACTTTTGAGAAACACTGTATAATTCGAGAGAACGTAGCAACGTTGGCCAATAGTTCTCAGCATTTCCAGTATATCTGGTATTGATTTTGTATCTAGTGTTATGATCGACAGGTTTTGCTATTTTAATATTTTTACTATAGTGCAGAGCAACAATTCGTCAAATGGCCATCAATTAGACTTTCAATGTTTGGATAGTCGCTTCAGTAGGTATAAAATTCAATAATCATGATTTTTTAACAGAGCCTGATGGATAATTTCGAAAACTTCGAGATCAAGGACGTTTTTTCATATATATAAAAATGTATATCTGGTGCGTGCGCTACCCCATGTCACGTTTGCAGTTATATGTCTCCGCAGTTTCATTGCGGGGCTTTGTTAAACATATATGAGAGTATAAAAAATGGTCACATGGTCGGGATCAAGGTCGCTTTGTCGCCATATTAAAATGATGGCCTTTGTTAGAGTATATCTCCGTACCTAGTAGTCTGTTTCCAATTCTTCTAGCTCATTTTACTCCCATTCTGAAAACAAATTAATCTTGGTTAATCCAATAGTTATTGAGATACACTGGGGTTTTTAATATATCCAGTTCACGAAGGGATTCGGACTACACTCACTCATTGCCTCTCTATTGTAGCTACAATATAATGCATTATCTAGTTCTTTTTTGTTACAGGTAGTGGGATGAACTTCAAATGAAACGAAATGAGTGACACAGTGAAGCTGGCCAATCCTCAGAAGAGAAGTAGAGACAACAGAAAATACATTAATTTGAAATGTGCTTTGCAATCATGTTCAATAGAAAATGGTATAAAAACATTGGAAGTGCTCGTGAACAGTTTGGGGATGATGAGTTGGAAAGCATTGGAGATAAAAAAGGCATAAAATATAACATAGCCTGCTACGGACCTCGCATATCTAAGGGAAAACGAGCAGAAGAAAAACAACAAAAAGATGCAGGAGGATCAGATTCGGGAAGGGAGGGTAATACCAGTACTAATAACATAGACAAAAAAGTAATTCGAAGATATAATAAAACAAAAAATCTACCAAATTCCGAAATATGACGACCAAACGACCATGATCTGTGACCGATTTTTTTCATACTCCTAAAGGTGTTTAACAAAGGCCCGCAGAAAGCTTAGGGGACATATAACTGCACACGTGACTAATCTATACAGTGCAGCTTTTTATAGTTTCCCCATGTTAATTTTTGAACGATTCGACGTGTAACAATGGAACGAACACACTATTTTGAATGATATCACTGATATTACTTTTTGAAATGATGGATGGATGGCGTGGAGGGGGAACATCAATTTGAAAATTTCAGATAGCATGAGGGGTCAAGTGGCACATCGTTGAGAAAATGACTCAATTCTATTTTCAACCATCTGTTTTTTTCATTCGTCAATATGTTTTTTCACAATATGCAATCACAATGTTTTTAATTTCGAAAAGTAGGATCGGTGATATCATTCAAAACGGTTTCTGTCCCATCGTTGTTATATGTCGAACCATTCAAAAGTCAACAGGGGTGGACTAAAAAAAGCCGCACTGTATAATAAAAATGATTCTTTATGGGCGCAAAACGTGAGAAGATCGACCAAGACCGATCTGACCAAGACCGATCTGGCTCATTTTTTTATTAAATGTTCGTAATAGCCCAAGGATGGTTTCTACGGAAAGAGAAACTGGAAAAGTGACTAGAAAAAGGGAAAATTAGGAAATATAAGATACAAAAATCTGTGGGCTCAGTTATTACTGAGATCGAATTAGTACAGTGGTTTCATGTAAGCCTACCAAACAGGCGGCCACGAGTACGATTCTCGTTCAGGTACAACGGCTGGACCAATTTGGCTGTTCTTTTTTTTTCGTCAGTTTCGAAGGAAACAAAAGTTCATTGAGAAAAGAAATTGGAATCGTGAAAAATTTAAAGTGCTTTTTTCTATGGGATTTCTGAAAACCATAAGAGGATTCGAGCGATGGATATGCGTGATTCTTTGATCGTGTAAAAGTTTTCAGGAATGTATAATATTTATATATATATATATATATATATATAATATATAAATATATATATATATATATATATATATATGAAAAAATGCACAAAATTATAGAAGTGACACCTATAATTTGTGGGGTGAAGCTTAGACCCACTGAAATGGAATTCAATGACACGACATTTCGTGCAACATCGATAGGTCACCAACAGATGTCAGTATAGGCCTATCCACGACACCAAAAGTCGTACTTCTAATGCGTTCAGAGTAACGCAAAACAAATAACGAAAAAAAAACAGATTTGTTTCGATTCTAGAACGGATGGTGGCTTTTCGTTTATTTATATATATATATATATATAAAAAACACGCATTGATAAATTTTACAACAACCAAAATTACCCGAAAACTCCCAACAACAGTTTTCACATTTCCATTCCCTACACTGAAGGATAATCCAAAAAAATCACGAATATACTAGCTCCACATAACATCAGTGTCAGCCACAAAAGCCCTGTCGACTAATTTCTCAAAACTAAAGCCCAAAATTCCACAAAATAAAAAGACTCACATAATTTACAAAATTCCATGCAATGAACCAACATGTAACAAAGTCTATATCGGCCAGACCCTTCAATATCTTGAAAATCGCCTGAAATCCCTCAAATGTGCAAAAACCGCATCAACTGTCCTGAACAATCACAAAAATTATACAAATCACGATTTCAAATACGACCAAACGGAAACCGAATATAACACCAGAATACGTGAATTCCTCGAAATGATTCATATGAAGAAAATTAAAAACAGCATAAATAATAGAACCGACATCACTAACTTAAAAAAATTTGGAAAACCCCTTCCGTCCATCACGCCATCTATAACAGAATCGACAAACATCATATCCCCAGGAAAGCAAGGAATCATCAATTTGAACAACCGAAGTAGAATGCCACATAAACTTCCGTCCACCGACAACCCAAGTCTCTTCACCGTACCATTCCAACGATAGTTCACATCCATATCAACCAGCCACCTTATCAGATTGCTCACGTTTGATTTCAATAAGGAAGAAAAAGAACAACAACAAAGTCCCGCGGTTTATTTATACACAATGAAGAGGAGGAAAAATTATATAATTATGGAAAATAAATCATCTGCTGCCTTTGAACTTTCCAAAACCCCAAGAAACTCCAACTCCATTATATATATATATATATATATATATATATATATATATATATAAATTATATATATGTAGATGGAGGGTACCTCCGAAATCGGAGGTGACAACGTTTCGCCTTGTTTTTTGGCCAGATAGGCTCTAGAGGGTCCAAGGATCATCATATCAAAAATTTGTGCGTAGGTCGCTAGGACTCCTTTCAACCCATTCAAAAAAATATTAGTTCCACCGCATATCATTTCCGTTAAACAATGCTCTCGCGAGAATATTTTCAATGCAGGGCACATCATTATACGAACGTTCCATCAAGAATAGAGGGCTTGTGATAATCGCAGTTAAATACGGATTAACATTTTCATTCATTTTTAAATGTCACCGAATGAGAGTAGGTCCCAGATAAAATGAAAATAGCGAACAGTAATACATTCGAAACCCTGATTTTTATAAAATGAAGAGTCGATTTGTGAGTTCCATTGCTGTTTGACTCATTGAATTGGACGAGATATATCCACAATTTGACTTCAAGTGGAAACTGATTACTTCATGATCAATTTCCAGAAAAATAAATATTGTGTAGATGCCAATGAGCGAACCATTCAAAGGTTTGTATAGATATGTTCTTCAGGCTTCATGCCATGAACAAAACAACAAACATATTAGTTCAAGAAATGCAATGGAAATACTTGAATGTTGCTTTCGATAAGATGAATACGTGGTTGAATAATGCTAGTTCTCGTGATCACATGAGGTTTCTTCCCAAACAAATGGAAATGGTATATATCCCCATTTATTGTGGTCAAATAGAAATAAAATATCATCGTCTCAGACATTAGAGATGAAAAAGGTATCTTCTCGTGTCTTCTTAGTTCCAGAAGAATAATTCAAATCCAAACACTTGACCCCATTCACAAACTGATCGAATAATTCGTGATTCTGTACTCCATTTCAATCATTCTACTCATGAAATGAAATTGGAGAACTGTGATTAATTCAGTATCGATGTTTCAGTTCATTTCGAGTTTTGCGCTGCCCTTCAGTTCACCACGTCCCTTTTATTTTGTGAAAAGTGGCATATCCTCCCAAAAAATATTCCATTATTGAAACCATAACATCAAGCCTAATATAATGTATTAATTCAGATGTGGAATCATCAACGACGGAAAGACAAATTTTAGTCACTATCTTTCATCGTTTAAGATAACATCTTGGAAAATTCAAAAATATGATTTTTCTGGAAATGAAAGAATCTATGATAAAAATAAAGCCCTTCTTTGATAATAAATAACAGAAAGCTACTTTCCTGGTAAAAGCCACGCTGGATGATGAACTATATCTGATAGATATTGTGAATATATTTACCAATATTCTTATTTCAAAAACGAAAATTCCACAGTTGTTCAGTGGTCAAAATTCCAAGACAACCAATTACATCTACGTTTTTTTAAATACATTGAAAAAATAACATTAAAAATTATTTTTTACTTTTTCGTTCATGTTGAAATAAAAGCGAATTCAGTTTTCCAATTGGACCTATAAGTAATGACTCTTAATAGTTTTCATTGAATTACAAATAAAACACTTCATGTTCTGCAGTGCAGCTTTTGACGTAACGCTCGCTAAATAGAATGCCACTCAAGCTTCAACGACTGCAAAATTTCAAAGTGATCCGACGTTTTGAAATGGTGAAAATTAAGTTGCTAAATTTTACATACGTTTATTCAATACATACATAGTCAAGCTAATATAAAACATTTTATAAGAAGTGCGGCGCTACTCCATGTCACGTGATCCATTATATGTCCTCTGAGTTTTATTGTGGGGCTTTATTGAACACCTATAGGAGTACAAACAAAATTTGTCACATGGTCCAGATCATGGTTGTTTTACCCAATAGGTGGATTGGAAGACTCGGAACGATTGAATGGCCGCCTAGATCCCCCGATTTGACTCCTCTCGATTACTTTTCATAGGGTCATCTGAAATCGAAAGTATATTTCAATAGACCAGACAATATTGCGGATTTAAAAGTTAGGATAACGGAAGAAATTAACAATATAACCCCTGAGGTCCTACACAATGTTGTAGGAGAATTCCAAGATCTACATTTGATTTGATTGTAAAATAAATTGGAAAATACTTTCCTGATATCATGTGACATTATTCCTCTCACTCACGATAAGTATCAAAATTTTACATTTTCAAGATTAATTTTCCCAGTTATGATTGCACCAAATCTGAAAAACTTAAGATTGCTGAACAGAGAATGAAAATTCCTTTCGAACAAGGTGCCACATAACTCTCCTCCTCATTATATTTTTTTGGGGTGTTCAGAGGGGGTGCAAGAAGAGGGGAATATTTTGATACTGTGAATTGTCAAAACAAATACATAATAACGCTGAAAATCAATTTATTCCATGGACCGCACTGAATACAATATATACATTAGCAGGTCTTGCGATGCGACGTGAGGATATCATCGGGATATATGTTGGGGTAAGGGATAGAGGAGATTCGATGTGCCTGCCTCCATGTGTAGCCACAGAGGAGGTACTGGTCTAGCATCAAGTGTCTCGCACGAGCCCTCAGAGAACAGTTGGAGGCACCCCCGCTGATGGTGACGGGTAGACCCCATATTGACTTTGAACTATCTCAGATATTTGTATTTCAAGTTCGAAAAAACTCTTAGGCGCCTCCCACATACGCCTATGTGCTTGTTTAATTTGTTTTTTTTTTATTGGTGCCCCTTTTTACCCATTTAAAGCACGCCTCAGCGTGTTCAAATCGAACTTTAAAAAACGCGCGTTTTTTAAAGGTAACCATGACAACATCAACAAATCGAGAAACGTGAAGTCTAAATGACAAATTTTTGATTATTGATCTGACAGGAGTAACGTCAAATAAAATATTACTCACAATTCTTTCATTTATATGTGCTCCTCCATCCATTTGATGAACTTTTCATATTCTTTTTTATATATATATATATCACTGAATTTTCGCGGTATTAACCGCGATTCTGCCTCACTATTCAAAAAATCGATATTAGAATAATTCATTTTTGAGCTCTGGTGACAACAAATATTGATCTGTGGTAACAAATTGCAAATGAATGTTTTTCTCATTTCCATGACAACGAAAGGCATACTGATGTCACATCACGAATTCAACCTTCTTGTATTATTAGTTCTTATTTCTATTTTTTGTAGTAATAATACCAGTATATATGGGTCAAAGTGCACCAATAAAAAAAAATAACGTAAAGTATTCGTGGATAACTGGTCTTAAAAACACTTGCTCTATTTCGAGCACTCCGGCTGCGCCGTCGTGCTCGAAAAATCGCGCGTGTTTTAAAGCCCTTTTTATCCACTTATACTTTAATATACTATTATGATTGGGATAATTGTTAGGGGTTATATTGTTGTCATTGTGCTATTTCATTCAGATTGAATTAACCGAAAGAAGTAATACAAAAAACTGGTTAACGAGAGTTGAATTTGAATCCTTATGGGATCTTTACGGATGGGTTGGGTCATTGAGTTCAGGCGATCTGTGGGCCTCTCATTGATATACAGGGTGAATCAAGAGTACTTTGACAAACTCCAGGAGGCGATTCCTCACAATATTCTAATATGAATTGTCTGAAAAAATATATGTCCGGAAACGCTTTGTTACCAAGATACAGGGTGTTGAAGTTTTATTTTTATATTCGTTTTTTTTCGAATCACTTTTGGAATACTGACCCCAATTAAACGAAAATTGGTATTGGAATTTTTTTAGGATTTCAAATTCGAACCTGATGTTATCATTGCTCTCACTGGTAGGGGTCGCCACCTACACGTATTTTTGATTTTTCAGTGGAAAAATCGATTCCTCTATCATATCTCCGTAAAAAAGCTATGAATGTAACAAGTCGCTATAAGCAACCGTTTTCCAGATATTTGGACTTGAAAATTTCAAGTCAATTATTTGATAATCGATGCGTGTTGAAGTTATTACCATTATTTTGCATTTTTCACAAGAATGCCCAGTAGATTAATTTGACGTTTGAGTAAGTAGTTTTGGTAATCACATATTATGTGACATTCAAACGTTTTGTTGTTCTGTTGAAGTTTCTGTAAGTTTCAGAACACTAATTTTGAAAAAATGGATTATTTAAACAATAATACTCATTTAGCCGATAAGACGTATTTACCGAGAGCGATTTCCTAATCGAGTATCGCCTTCAGCTCCAACATCCACCAGCATTCACCGTCGGTTGGCAGAAACATGTAGCTTTAAGAGGGCAGCTGATATTATTGGAAGACCACGAGCAGTCCGAACCCCAGAATTGGAGGAAGCTGTTTTGAACGCTCTCGTGGAGAATCCAGAAACAAGAACAAAAATAATTGCTGATGCTCTCAATTCTACTCAGTCCACAGTTTGGAGAAATACCCACGATCAACAATTTTATCCATACCATATTCAAAGGGTACAAGCTATTTTGCCAGGAGACTTTCCCCAACGCATTACAATGTGTCAGTGGTTTTTGAGAAAATTGGCTGGAAATTCTCAAATTTTCAGATATGTACTCTTCACGGACGAGGCAAACTTCTCTCGAAATGCTATCACAAACTTTCATAACAACCATGTTTGGGCTCTGAAAAATCCGCACGCAGTTAATGAAAGACATTATGAGTATCAATTTTCTGTAAATGTATGGGCGGCAATAATTGATAATTACTTGATGGGTACTTTCTTTCTTCCGTTCCGACTGAATGGCGCAACTTACAGAGACTTTTTAGAAAATAAATTGCTGGGACATTTCCAGAATGTACCATTAGAAATTCGTATCCGCAAGTGGTTCATGCATGATGGGTTCCGGCCCATTTTAGCGTTGTAGCCAGGAAATTCCTTAACACTGTCTATCCAAATCGATGGATCGGTAGGGGTGTAGAAGAACCTAACCAGGCGTAGGCACCAAGGTCCCCAGATCTAAGCCCGCTAGATTTTATTTTCGGGGACATTTGAAGTCACTTGTTTATGAAACTCCAGTAGCAAACCGGGAAGATCTAAGAAACCGAAAAGTAGATGCCTGCGAAACAATAAGAAATACACCAATAATTTTTGAGCGGGTACGAGATTCAATGAATATAAGACTGAATGCCTGTATCTTCGCTGAAGGTGGACACTTTGAACATTTTATATGAATACAATTTAGTTTCCTTCATTTCATTTTATTTTATTCTACATATTCAAAATTTTTTGAAATAAAATGTTTATATTTCTTACAAATTTTATTGAAACAAATACAGATTTTGCACCCTTGATACAAAAATAACTATTTCAAACGAGTAAAATAAATAGAATAGTTGGCGCCCCCTACAAAATACCAAAACTACTTACTCAAACGTCAAATTCATTTCCTAAACACTCTTTTGAAAAATGCAAAATAATGGTGATAACTTCAACAGGCATCGATTATCAAATAATTGACTTGAAATTTTCAAGTCCGAATATCTACAAAACGG
Source organism: Gonioctena quinquepunctata (assembly GCA_018342105.1). Lineage (NCBI taxonomy): Eukaryota > Metazoa > Arthropoda > Insecta > Coleoptera > Chrysomelidae > Gonioctena > Gonioctena quinquepunctata. Next base: position 264,969 of record JAFIRS010001400.1, read on the forward strand.
TTGCTTATAGCGACCTGTAATAGAGGAAGATTTTCCACGTAGATATGGAAGAGTAATTGATTTTTTCACAGAATAATGTGCTAGAAGTACGCTCAAAAAAGTTATGAATCTTCAAAAAGAAAAAGACGTGTAGGTGGCGCCCCCGACGAGTAAGAGCAATAATAACATCAGGTTCGAATTCGACACCTCAAAAAAAATATTAATACCAATTTCCGTTTAATAAAGGTCAGTATTTCGAAAGTTATTTAAAAAAAACGAACATAAAAATAAAATTCCAACACCCTGTATCTTGGAAACGAAGTGTTTCCGGACATATATTTATTTGGACAATACATATTAGAATATTGTGAGGAATCACCTCCTGAAGTTTGTCAAAGTACTTTTGAATCACCCTGTATAAACCCGCTGTATATTCTAGAGGTGTCAACGGACTTTCAGAAATGAAGTATTTATTAAATTCGTATGATAGTTGATTTATATATTTGGTTATTGTTGGGTCGTTTCCTATTTCTCGTAGGGCATCCAGTCGGAGGTATCAATCACTATAAGTGACGATACGGAGCACCTTGTTCTGCATCCTTTCCAACTTCAACAAAGTTGTTATTGGAAGGCTGCAGAACGCTGGACATGCGTATAACATTGACGGTCGTATCAGTTGCTCATATCCAAGAAGCTTGTTTCCAAGCGCTGAGTTGGAGTTTCTGGCAATCAGAGGATACGTCCGCTTGGTGGCTGCAGACGTCCTCTGTATTGCCAGATTGATATGCTTATGGAATGTTAGATGCCTGTCTAGCTGAACTCCCACAGACTCGGATTCTTCTACCAAGACATTTTTGAAGGTAAGTTCGTTAAAAATATTTTTGTTTAACTTTAACTTTCTGGTGAAGTTAATTATCTCTGTTGTATCTGCGTTTAGAGTTATTTTGTTTCTCTCTAAATACGGTGCGACTTCCCTATTCAGGTGGTTTTCTACCTGACGTGCTGCTACTTTGCTCACGAACGAGTGCATGTTGATTGCTGTATCATCAGCCTATATCGTTGCACTCGTGCGAGCAAACATAAGGAAGTTGTACGTATATAGAGAGTAAGGGTGTGTGGAAAAGCACGAGCCCTGTGGGTCACCCGCTCCGATTGGATACTCACTAGATTGTGGTTTTTACTCTCACCCTAGAACTCCGTTCTGAGAGGTATGTGTCTATTTAGGAGTTTCACCATGTGTGCAGGCATGTTTGCTCTCTAGATTTCCATGATAAAACCTTCTGTCCAAACCGTATCGAAAGCTTCCTTCATGTCCAACAGCATCATGACAGTCCTCCTTCAACCCGTGGACAAATCGGGCTACTTGCGAGGTGGTGGACCTATCTTTCCTGAATCTGAATTATTCTTCTGGAATGAGTTTCATCATTTTCCCAAGTTTCACGGAGCGCTTAAGGACTATTTTGTCTATTACCTTGGATACATTGTTCGAAAGCGAGATGGGACGGTAGCTTTTTAATTTTGTGCTGCCTTTTTCTGCTTTGAATATCGAGATAATATCTGCTTGCTTCAGACACTTAGGGTAGTGTTGATGTTCAATAATTGCGTTAATTATGTGTATGAGCTATAGTTAGAACTTTCTTGATAGGTTCTTGAGCAAAATTGCATCTACTTCGTCCGGACTCGGGGCTTCATTTCTAGGCAACTTTTCAATGGCTTCCTTTAGCTCTTCGTAATTTGTTATCAGCCCAGCTAGGGCTCCCGGATTCATATGCAATGATGGTGATTCTCTGATTTCTCCAGCTATTTGCGTATCGTTTCTCTGATCCTGGGTTTGATCTGGGCCCGTGACATGCACTTCATGGAAATATCCGGCAAACATTTCTGTTTTTGGAGGGTCTGTAATAGCCTGTGATTGATCACTCACAATGGTTGGCAGTGGCTCGTATTTTTTCTTGATACGTTTGGCCAAGTGCCATAGTGAGTTATTCCTCACGTCAAGCCGTTCGAGTTTCCTCTTCCAGCGCTCATCATTGAACCTTTTAATTTCTCGCCTTACCACCTCAGCCAGTTCGCGATAGTTTTCCCTATGAAGTGATTTGGCCATTTGCTGCCACTTTATACGCTCACTCTTTCTGAGTTTCATTATGTTCCTGATGTGAACTGGGAAAGAATGACGATCGGCCTGTACCGCCACTGTTCTGGTTGTTTTGTCCCTAGCATTATTCATGTTTTTGATCATAATGGACGGAGAGCTGGCTACGCGAATTAAAAATGATGAGGTACAAGGAAATTTTTCACATAGAAACCTTCCTTACTAGCTGGAAGCGGGGGCGAGCTGGCAAAGATTCTTCCAGAGTGCCTCCCAGCGCTCAGAGAACTCCAAACACTTTGTCAATTCACAAGGCCTGGTAGCCCATTTCGATGAACACTTGCTTTCAAAGTGCATGGACCTGGGTTCAATCCCGAACTGAGTCGCGCGTTTTTTTATTTTTTATATTACACTCAAATCAATCACAAAACATCTACAAGTCACCAAATTATATAACCTCAGAACATTCACCCTCGCAACCACTCAAGACCCGAAACAGCAATTTCGCAAAGAATGTATTGCTCCACAGCAGCCAAAGGCTGCCAAAAATTTCTTTTAAGTTTTTTTTGACGTATTTTCTCTGGGAAATAGCTCAAATTTGTCGAACGAAAGTACCTATTATACGGAAATTTCAATTGTTCTATTTTGATCGAATTAAAAATTATTCTAATGATCGAATCGCAGGAAGGAATATATAGCTTGACTTGAAATAATTCATTTTCACATAGGGTATCGCAAAACATCGCGAGGCGATCTCCTAATGCCTTCACGGGGAGCGTACGGGGATTTTCCTCCTTTTATCATTGATACACAGGATGAAATGCATTGTGAATAATAAATTACGAGATGTACCATCCTTAATAGATAACGTATATATTTTGATGAATTTAGTCAATTGTGTTAAGTTTTAATCAAAATATCATCTTTGAGTGACTGAAATTTTGTGTAGTTATAGTTTTGAACTACAGAAATTGCGTAAAATTACGGACAGAAGTTCGGATTGGTAAAGTTGTGAGAAACTTGTTGACAATTTCACGACAAGATTCAGATTAGTCGTTATTTATATTTTTATAACATTTTCAACTATTGAGGCTAATTGTGGGCCATCAAACCATTTAAATTCGTACATGGCTTGTTGATTGATCTATCCAGCCACAATCAGTAGGTTTATGATCCGTTTGAGCTTCCTAATGTGAATTTGCCCTTTCAAATTGCTGCCGAATTGCAACTCGAATTGGATTCTATTGACAGTTTTTTTTTCTATGTGATTCCTTATAGGTTACTCGTATATCCTTCTGAAACTTGAAAATATACAATACATTTAATTCTGTATTTCATGGATAAAATGGAAAAACACCCGTACGCCCCCATGAAGGGCAGTAGCATATTGCCTCGCGATGTTTTGCGATACCATAGGTAAAAATAAATTATTTTGAATCAAATAATGTTACATATGCCTTCCTGCAATTTGCTTGTGAGAAATATCTGTAATTCGATCATAATAGAACAATTGAAATCTACGCATAATACTTTCGTTTGACAAAGTACGTCAAAAATACAGGTTGAAACAAATTTTCAGCAGCCTTCGGTGTCATGCTCTGTGAAAATATTGTTTTGTGTCTTGAGGGGTTGTGAGGGTGAATGTTCTGAAGTAATATATGCTCGGGATCGAACTCGGATCCTTGCACTTCGAGAGTGAGCGTTCATCCAAACGGGCTACCAGGCCTTTTGGATTGTTAAAGTGTTAAGAGTTATCTGAGCGCCGGGCTGCACTCTGGAAGAATCTTTGATCGCTCGCTCCCGCTTTCAACTCCGGGTCTGACTTCTGCCTGCAGATCTATACACTTGTCAGCTAGTAAGGAAGGTCTTTATGTGAAAATTTCCCTGGTACCTCATCATTTTTAATTTACGTAGCCAGCTCTTAGACTACAAGGATGGTTTCCTCTTCTATGTCTCATTCAGAAATGTTTGGAGTAATGGTCATATTCTCGTTCAGTTATACACAGCCCAGTCAGTGCTTCTGTAGTCGAACAGTTTTTTGGTAACCCCAGGGTTACCTCTGCTCTTCATCAGGGAAATGACCATGTTGTGGTCTGGAGTTAGAGCATTGATTGATTCCGGTTCACATAGATCCCTGACGTTTTTATTAATAACCAGGTCAATGAGGGTAGCTACCTCCCCGTTGTGAGGGAAATGCGTTGGTTTGTTTGCAAACTCTATTATTACATTATTGTTTACCAAATTTTCCCATAGAGTGGAACCGTTTGTGTTGCGTAGTGCAATTCCACTCAGGACGCCTAGCACTGAAGTCCCCTGCCAGAAGCACCTTCGTGCCTGAATCAAGCAGATTATCGAAATCGTGACTGGTGCACTTGTTTCTTGGTTGATTATATATTATAGCACACACAGGTGCCATTTCGAAACCCATCCCAACGTGCTCGATTGAAATCTGTGTGTGTGTGTGTGTGGTATACCATTTCTAAGTAGGATAGCAACACCCCGCTCCGAATGCGTTGGGCCTGTCTGCCCTGACAATAGTAAATCCCCTAAGTCTACAGTCAAGCCCTCGTCAGAGCTCGGTTCCAGAAACATTATATCTACGCTAGGCATATCTATGAAGTCAACAAGAAGTGAATACTCATGGCTGACTCCATCGATATTGAACATACATGCCTGCTACGTGATTTCGTGTACCCTATAGAACCATAAACGACAGTTATGTCTGCGTCACACCCATCAATTCAGTCGTGATTCCATCTCACCCATTCGACAGAAATTGAAATTCTACTACACGGAATCACACTGCTGTACTGGCATTGAGGATTGCCCCTAGATTAATTGAAAAATTCCATGAGAGCGTATCAAAAGATTGAATCATTTTTGGTATGTCTACCAGTTGTTCCAAAGTTCTGATTCTATCCGCAGTGCCGTCAAGACCTTGCCTACTGTTCTCTACTGACCTGCCCGTTGTCTCTGACATCACTTCGGGGGGATAGTAAGGGATAGAAGGAGATCCTGGTGGGGCTTGAATTTTCTGGATTCATCTTCTCGGCTGCTTGGCCTCTTTGGTATTCCCGTCGTCCGTGATAGTTGTCTTCTTTCTGTTATTCCATGGAGATTTTTTGGGTGGGAAGGCAGATATATACTTGTTGCTGCCTCCATTTGATAGAGCTTTTCTCTCTTCGATTAACTTGATCCTGGCCCCAAAAACTCTGCATAGGTTGCTATTGGCTGGATGGTCTAGATTACAGCTCGCACATATAGCTGGTGTGTCTCTGGTTTTTGTCCAGTTGTTAGTGACATGATAGCTGGCGCACTTTGAACACCTTGGCACTCTGTGGCAGTTCGTTGTGGCGTGGCCCTACATCTGATAATCGTGGCATTGTACGATCATCCTGTCGATCCTGCAATTTTCCCACTGAACGACTATATATAGATCATGTTTCAAGTGTCTCAAGTATAGTCTTTCATCATTATAACCATCTGAAAATGTATCCTTGCATTCATCTGATCACCCCCATTTGATGTTCAGTCTCTAGGGCTTCTTCTAGTTCTTCCGGTTCTGGAGCAGATTCTAGGCCTTTGAGGACAAAAGCCTATCTTCCTTATACGTGTACTCACAATACTGTTGCTCTGCTTCTAACGTATATTTTTGTGGTCTTGTATATTGGCTGTATATATCATAGTATATCCGGGCTCATATTCTACTCTGTATTGTTTTAAATTATTGATAATTTCCCTATTGATTGGGAGTTTTCCTTCCACAATAATTGAAGAGGTCTCACTGTCCGTAGATATATGTGGCTGTTGGACAGGTTTCTTGTTTTTGTTGTTTATGGTTCGCACAATACTTTGGCCGTGTTCCTCTGAAATGTCTTTTTCCAATTCAAAGTCTGTTGGGGTTTCGTTCTCACTGAGTATTCGGAACTTATTAGCTGTTTCCACATCTGGAGTTGGAAATTGTTTGGTTTGCTTAGCCGGTTGAGTATGTTTTTTTTCCAATTCCTCTCCTTCGATTGATTTCAGGGTAGGGAATTCTCCTCTGGCTATGGTTTTCCTCTGAAGTTTCCGCAGGGGGGCATCTGTTTTCCTTTTTTGGGATTGCCCTTTGTTCTTGCCTCCTTTTGGGGATCTGGGTATTTTGATATATTTATTCAGTGAAGTGGTGAGCCTGTTAATCTCTCATAGTGTAGATCGTACTTTTCATAGATCTCTTTACTCTGTAAGTTTTCTCGGCGATTTTATCATTTGCACTATTTGTTCCAATATTGGATGTACTCTCGATGAGAGTGTTGGTAGGTGGGTTGGAAACATTCCCGCTATATTGAGACATGCCTTCTGGCCCCCTGCCTGGGAAACTTTCGTGGGTCCTAACGAAAGTGTGGGGAAACATAGAAAATGATATTGAAGGCCTAACTTCACTTGTTACAATGTTTGTTGGGTACCTCCAACTGAAGGTGTGGAGAACCCTTACTTGTGCATCTTGATTCCCAAAAACTGAATATTGGTGATAGTGCAACTCACCTGGTGCGTTCATCGGGGCCTCCCATATTTTCTGAGTATAAGTATTGGGTATAGTGGATGATGGACTGTGTCAATTTCTATGTTGAGAGAAGGGCCTATATCTACCTTCATCTACCGATAACTTTCTCGGATGTTTTTGAGTATGACACAAAGTGAAATCCTTAGAATTCTCACAGACAGATTCTTTAGAGATACGGTCAGAAGTCTGTCTCGATTCTTGGTGAGTTTGGGCTCGCTGCCTCCGACCCAAACTCACTCTGTCTACACTCGAGTCCTCTTCTTGTGGACAATCAGCTCGCGACTTCTGACCTATCTCCACTCCTCTTGAGTTATCAAGTGGGTTTGCTACTGATTCACCATTCTGCTCTGTTGATCTTGACTAATTTCAGAGGTGATTGAAATTCTTTCTGGGAGCTTAAAGATTTAACGCTCACCGAATTCCTGCTCACTGGCATCCTCCACTTCTGAGTAGCATTTTTTGCTGGTATTCGCAGTGCTTATTCAATTTCAAGTTCTGCATCAGATATTTCATGTACTTCGGTACACTTGACGTCGTCTACTGCTGGTTCGACTTCAGTTCAGGAGCTTCAGTTCAAAGTATCTGAGCTCTGTAATTATGCTTGAAAGATCAAGCTCTGTGAATTTACTTTTGGCATCTGCAAGTTCGAAAGCTTTTGAGTATTTGAGTTCTGTAATTTCGGATTCTTGATGAGACGTTCCCGAGTCTGATGGTCTAGGATTAGTTTTTTCCGCGCCTGATGGTCTAGTTCTTGCGTTGCGAGCCTGACTGATCTTCTGTATCTTTTCCCCTCAGGTGGGGGTCGAGTAGTTTTACTAACCTTGTGAACTCCCGCCTGGAGTGTGGTTTCAGAATTTCCACATATATCCATGGGGTTGCTTCCCACTGTCTTCGGCTTTTCTGGTGGAGGGGACTCCGGACTGGACATGATGATTCCTGCAACGGCAACATTCGGATCTTTTGTCATTGTGGTGATGTCTTTGAGCGTGACGTTACCAAAAGAGGAGCTGTCACTACTTCCATCTCTGTCAGTGCTGGAACTTCCACCTGTATTAACATTCTAATCTCTAGTTTTTCTACTGTCTTTTGTCAATTTTTGGGGCACTTTGGGAATATTTACACTAAAGGTTAGGTCTTTAGAGTTTTTGAATATTTTGGAAGGGGCATGTGGCAATTTCTTTCATTTCAACTGTAGTGTTCAGGAGGTACTCACAAAAAAAATTATGAAGACATTTCAAACATGTGTACAGATTTCCACAACTGAGCAAAAAAAAAATGTATAGTTCGAAATAATTCAAAAACATGCTTTCATCCAAGAAGGGAAAAATATTCTCAATGCAGATACCTAAATATAAAAAGAGCGTGGGGTGTTCATTGCCTATATTCTTATTTTGATTACTTCAACTCTACAGTAAGCAATCGATAGTTTGAAACAATTTAGGTCGATTAGCATTTATTCACATTTAGGTTGTTGTATGAAAATTATCATTTACATGTTGTAATGAAGGCATATTTTAAAGACTTTCTAAACTATAATTTCATGGAATTTTTCAGTCTCAACATTGATTTTATCAGTGACCACTCGTACTACCTTCCATTTCTTGGAAGGACTACTGAAAAAATTCAATGGATGAAAAAATCAAAACTCTAATATAGTTACCTATAGTAGGAAAACTAAAATATATATTCGAAATAATCCACGGACATTCTATTCAGCAATGAACTCTGCAATTTTGACTGACTTTGTGACAGCCCAGCCTTTATTGTGCTATCTCACTCAAATACCACAATCTCGAAAATCTAATTTTTCAAAACAACAATTCGGATCTGCGTGGATATTCCTTGATAAATTGCAATGATATAGATCGAAATAAGTGGAGTAATCAAACAACATTTAACCTTTGTTATTTTATATTTCAAATCGGAGGAGAGGAATCATAGAATACTTCCACTACAATATTCAATACATTGCTAAATATTTTATCTAATGAAGAAGCCCTAGTATTGATTTAAGGTTGAGATTTTCCACGGAAGCGTTCCAAAAGATTGCATGAAAAACATAAACTGGATGAAATGGTCGGGATTCCAAATGATTTTTCCTACGGATATTCAAATGATCTGCAGTAAACTATAATTAAACCTGAGTAATGTATTCGAAAACACCAAAATCATTCGTTATGTCTCAATATTTCATTACAACTCGAATATTTTTCTGGTACTGGTATATACAGTGGGGGAATACACTCCCAAATGAGCACCTCACTGGGAAAATATCTATACTTCCGTTTTCCTAACGGAAATGTACGCAATCTTACACTGCGTGAGAGAAAACAACATGAGAGAAGGGTGCAATACACGGATCAAAATATGCACAGACAGCCAGGCATCACTTGATGCTCCCACGAACCCAAAAGAGAAAGATTGGTATGGGAATGCCTAGAAGAACTGAGTGTCTACGCAGAACACAACAAATCAATTTTGCTAAGGGCTCCAGCACACTGTGGCATCGAGGGAAATGAAGAAGCTGATGAACTAGCCAGGAGGGGCTCATCAACTCTTTATACTGGCCTAGAACTTGCACTCGTAGCGACAAAATCAGTCATCCGAGGCTGTGTACGGGTCTGGTTCAAACGAAAACAGAGGGATCGCTGAAAAAAAAAACCTTTCATGGATCACGGGAAAACATATATTTAAGAACCGTCGGAACAAAGAACTGAAGATCTACTCAAGATGAGTAGGAACCAAGTCAGAACAAAAACGGGCGTTCTCACTGGTCATAGCCCAATGAGAGGACACCTGAACAAAATGGGGCTGTTCAACGGAGAACTTTTCTGCAGATAATGTGGCAGAGGGACAGAAACAGCCAAACATATATTGTCAGAATACAAGGCACCAAACCGCAAAAGACAAGCAATATTTGGACAGTTGAGGCTAACCCCCCAAGAATGCAGTAGCCAACCGGTGGAGAACCTGTACAGACTGATACAGGGGACTACAGTTACGGAGTAGGTGCCGTGAAACGAAAACCGGAAGGCACAAAAAGCCCAAGAGGCTGAGGTGCAGCTGGCGACGAGACCAGCATACGAGGAACAAAAAATGTAATTGAATACACCAAAACTATTCGTTTGTTCTCAATATTTCATTGAAACCCGAATATTGTTCTCAGATGGTGCTCATTGGAGTTGTAGGAAAGAACCGTCCAGATCGATGGAATACTACATTCAAATATCCCACTAATGGCAATCTAGCACTTTCAACCTTCAGTTCGCTTCAGTAAGCTCGGAATGTAATATAATATTTTTTGATACTGGAGACCCATTCCACGTTGTGTCCTCTGAAATGAAACAACGTTGTTGGAGGTCACGTTATACTTATCAGAAATTCGTACCCATGAGGACACAACGTCTCCTCCATTCTTCCAAGAAATCTAAATGAAAAATGTTTACCCCTCTTTTGGACATTCCCTTCATCATATATTCACAAATTAGATATCATCCAGACAGCCCCTTGACCCGGAGGTAGTAGATATCTATATATATATATATATATATATATATATATATATATATATATATATATATATATATATATATATATATATATATATATATATATATATATATATACTATGAGATGGGAACAGAAACAGGATGACGGAAAAACGGGGTAGCGAGAAAATGAGATGACAAGAAAATGTTGAAACGGGATAAGGAAAATAACGGGATACGGGGAAAACGGGAAATATGGGATAACGGTAAAACGAGACAAGGAAGTAACGCAAAAACCAGATAACGAAAAAACGGAATAACAGGAAAATGGGATAACTGGAAAATGGGAAAACGGGAAAACGGGATAACGGTAAAACGGGATGACGGTAAAATGGAATAAGGAGATAATGCGAAAACGGGGTAGTGGGCAGAGTCAAAAGCATAACCTAGATGGATCAACACGAAGAAAATCATAGGGAAAAAAATTCCACGCGAATGAGAGTTCTCAGGAAACAATTCTGAGGGAATATAGAAATTTGGTGAGGACAAAGTCTGTCGAGTCAGCTATACCAATTATGAGGTTTTTTGTTGAAGTGCGCGTTCGACTTTCGATATCTTTGTTGATCCCTAGTTATATCACTGTTTCAGAAGATCGAGCAGCGGCGCAATTCTCGAGTTCATACGAAACCGTCTTTGGCCCAGATTTTGGCATCTTGCGCATGGTTTCCAGGAATCTATATCCTGAAACCGTCAGAAATTCCCATAGTGGGTTTTCTCGTGGATTTGTGAATCTGTTTCTAACCCTCATATTGATTATTTGATTATAGAGGTCCGGTTTGGATCATTTGATTATCTATAATCTCATGTATTTAAGATGTTCACCCGGGTTATTGTTCTGTATTGAAATTTTCCGGACTTATGCATTCATAATATAAATGAAATATGTTACTTGCTTCTCATTTTTGCTTCGGATGTTCCAGCAACACGAACATACTTACAGTATCGGAAACATTTCATTTGGGGTATAGACAGAAATCTACACGAGCAACAAGGAACGCAATGATATGATAATACCACATAAACAAGAGAGACACACTGCTGTGCGCCCTCCTGTTACCCCACCCGACGCATTAACTGACCACGTGGCAATGCGACACAGCGCACAGCTTGCCGAGCCGTGGTTGCGAAAACACAAGATCGTGACAATTATTACCTTTTGAAACATGCCACCTATTTACACAACCGCAGAGGAAGTACAATGGATTCGACTATTATTTGGCCCAAAATGGTGGTTTGTTCGAACATTTAATAAAATAATTCCGTACACAAAATATTTAATTTGGTTTATCTTTTCTTGTAAATAGTTTTTCCTCTCCATTCAAGAAAAAAATGTTTTCCTGTTAGAAATAAGTTTTTTGTTTTTATTGTCTTACAGAAATATCGTTTGCTTCTGTTATGTTCATGAATTTTTTTTTATTTTCGCGGCCACGACGGCACCAAAGATATTTTGATCTACCTGTCGTCCGACAGATTAAATTGAATCAATGATTCAGTTGAATTTGTTCAAATTATTTGAAGTGGAATTATCATCAATAATTTTTCTTCATTGCACATTCTCCCGACTGCTGCTGGTATGATACTGACGTCCTGAGCTGACCGCCGGGACCGCCCTGATTCTCCTATCTCTGTGTCGTGACGTGAATATCCCTTCCTCGAGCGAGTCGAGGAGAAATTGTAATGCTCTCTCAACATGAAGCAAGCTATTCTTTACGCTCTCATGAAACCACCGTACCCAAGATAAATACTTTCCGATACTGTATGTATAAAACACTTAATTATTTTTTTTTCGTTTTTTTCCACTATTTCTGTTGAAAAACATGTTGGTACAATCACATTTGCTGAGAAAGTGTCTGACAAATACAAGTAAATACTTCTTTCTGATATAATCACTCAAATGAGAATATGGCAGCAGATTGATGGGTCCACAGATATTTCCAGCTGGGACAAATTATCAATTAATACGGAACTGAATATGAAAGTTACTTCATTTCATTATCTGGCAGAAAAAGGAAGTACTGGAATATATTCATTTCATTCAAGAATTATGTGATCAAACATTTACTGATTCAACTTCAATTGACGAATGTTACATAATTTTCAATAGGTATTATATGAAATTGGGTATCAATTCAAATGGAAAATGTAATTAGGGGAAAAAAAAACTCATTCGAATATACGGAATAGAAGAAGATCCTTACGATATCAATGTTAAAGATATTTCATTCGATGAGTGGAAAATATTGCTGAATGAGCAAAGCGAATCAAATGAACCACTAGTAAAAATTGAATGAATTTCAACATATACATTATACAATATTTTTCCTGAAATTTTGAGCCGGCAATGACCTGTTGGCACACCCACCATTATTTTCACGACTTCCGAAGGTGGCTACGTAATTTTGTTCTGAATATTGGCGAACGTCTTTCGGTGAACCTCTTTTCCTGCTTGAGTGTTGGTTCCACCAATCTTGCGATTGTGCATGCCTCTGTGTGTTTATGGATGCTTCATGCTACGACCCATAAGTTTAGCGATATGATAATTTTGGATTCAGGCCCAAATATGTTCTACACATTCTTCTACAGTTTCCTATCCTGGCTTTATGTGCTGTTCTTCAAATAAAAAGATTTTATGCGAGACTGTGATCGGAAGTTCCCGCTAGTAACTTGATTTCCGTGGAGAGAGAAATATTTTCTTGGTTGATGATTGGTGGTTTGAGGCCTCTCAATCTAGTGAAAGTGACGACAGTGTTTTCTGGGGAATTTACTGAAAGTTCTCTCAGCTCGTACCATCTGCCTACATTGTTTGGTGCTTTTCGTGTGAGTTCTGATATGATGCCTAAAAATAGTATTTCGACTATTATTGCTAGGTTATCTGCATAATCTAGGCAATAAAAGTCTGTTTTGAATAGTTTTCAATTGAATTAAAAATATGCTCCATTGTCATAAGTATATATACACTTGTTAACAAACCTTGATAATAATATAATTTTGAAAAACATATAAACACATCAAAACATATAAATAGGTAAAATATGCAACCAAAGTTGTTGCTTACAGTAATTGAAACGCTACCAAGAATTTATGATCCCACGAAGGTAGTATTATACAGTTGAAGCATATCAACATATTGTTTCGTCTTGACGCATTTGTTCTTTTTTTTGTGACTATAATTATAATTAATTTCGCCAAGGGATTGTATATTCATATTGTATACTTCAAATGGGAATTTTTCATTTGCATTTTTCGATTCTTCCGACCTGATTTTGCGAGTGAGGTACCACACAGACTGATATAGTCACTTTTGGGAGTGAGGAAATGAGACGGAAGAGAAGAAGTGTGATGATAGAAAATGAGTTCCTAGATCTTCTGGAAGGAACATAGCATCTTTAGTTTTCCTCGAGTTTTCTCATCATTGATTATAACGCTCATTACTCAAGATATTTTTCATCTTTAAAATCAGTATAAATGTGATTATTGGCGATACCTATTGGCTGAAGATTCCCCGATGGAGCCACATGGGTGACTGACACTTTGATCAGTTCTGTGTGTATGCAAATTTACCAAATAATGATTTCCAAACAGTCCACTGAACGTACATAATTCTGATCCTTGCTAAGCCGGATTTACTTTGTTTTATTTGGCAACAAGTGAAGGATTCAAATTTGAAATAATTTCGTCAAATCCCTTGACAACCATTGGTTTATAATATCTTTATAGCCATTCATAAATAAGTAGCGCATATTCCCCTACCTTCATAAAGTACCGTATATGCATATCTACATAAATTAGCGCACCTACGACAAGTATTATTTACTCCTCTTGGGCCACACCGACTTCGACACCTGGGAATGACATTCAGTATTCTCAGCTGACCAAAATGAGTAGGTCTGTACGATACCAATACATTTTCACTGTAAACTCGATTTGGTATTATTATAATTTGCTGATTAAAGAAATTTGAATGATTCTCGCTCTATACAATTTGAAGTCTCATCTCTTGCATTATGTTTGCTGAAGCTAGGAAATTGAAATCTTTAATTGCCCAAAGAGAAACAGAACTCATGAAACTCAGTGAATTGGAAAAGGTTGCGGATCAAGCATTGATCGATAATTCAATTCATAATAACTTCAAATGCCGCTATAAGCTCATAGAATTGGTGTGCGGTAATTTTCATAGCATTCAACGAATATTTTGAGTAAGGTTCCTGGTCATGACATTGCTGATTTCACCTCTCACAATCAAATACTGAAACATTTCGATGGGGATTATCATCATATTCAGGAGATTATTACCCAATCATTCGACAATGATTCAGCTTCAGGTGCTAGTTTCTTCCTAAACTTGAACTTCCCATATGCGATGGAGATATGCAAGAATGGCAAACTTCCATTGATATGTATGATTCGATGATACATACCAATGATTCTTCATCTAACATTGATAAATATAACTATTCAATATCTTCATCGAAGGGTAACCCGCTTTCAATTGTGAAATGTACCCCACTTGTGGGACAAAACTATTTTGAGGCCTACAATTCGTTGAAAAAAAGGTGCGAAAATGAAATAATAATAGCAGCTTCTCACTAGTATTCGATTGAAAGCACAAAAAAAATCTTCAGAAAACCTCATGGCTTTGCGGCATCTTCTGGATACCTTTTCTGAAAACTTCGTGGTACTTGAAAATTTGAGCTTTCCTGTGAAACAATGGTATTATTCAATATGCTGTTTGATCGTCTGGATACTGATGCTCAAAAGGGATTTGAACTCGAATGTTCCCCAAGTTCACAAGTGAACAATTACTATGTAACATTGAAATATTTTTTTGAAAATCAATGTGGTGCGATGAATAACGTTGCTCTATCGAACCCGAGTTCAATTAAAAAAATTTATAAGTCAAATTTCAAGATGACATTCCCTGTTTTCAATAAGGTGATGAAATCGAAAGCCAGTGCTAGTTTCATTGTCAATTCTTCTTCAACCCCCAATACTTGTCAGTTGTGTAACAAAGATCACCACATTTATTTCACGAAGTAGAAAAACTCAGAGTCATCTCCATATTCATAATTGACCAACATTTTTATCAAGTTCTCCAAAGGAAAGTTACAATCTGGTAAGGAGTAATAGGTGGTGTACAAATTGTTTGGGGACTAAACATACTGCCTCTCATTGAACCTCTTTTTCACTGTGCCGAAAATGTTCACTTGCTCATCATACTTAATTACATTTCAATTCCAAAAACTCTCAAAGTACCACTGTAGATAATATGAACTCTGATTCTAATAACCCGGTCCATGCAATTCCAAATAATCCCGTACCCCAAACCTAAACTGTTTCTCAGGTGAATTTATTTTCTAACATTAGAAGTACAGTTCAACCCTCAACCGCCATGATCGAAGTGTTAGATCGTTGTGAAAGATACCAACCTATTTGCGTTCTTTCAGATAGTGCAAGTCAGTGCTCCTTCATTGCGAAAAAAATTTGCGATAAACTAGGGCTCACTCGTATGGAAATGTCTATTGATATTGAGGGTGTTGACCAAATACATTCTCATGCAAATCAACGGGTTTCTTGTACCATTGAACCTAGAGGTGAAACTCAACCTATTTTACCTCTAGATCTTGTAGTGCTTCCTCAGATCTGCTCGAATATGCCTTGTACAAATATATCAATTGACAAATCAGTAATTTTGCAAATCTTGAAATTGCTGACCTAAATTTTAATATTTCACGCCCCGTGGAGATGTTGTTGGTAGCAGATGTTTTCGCACACATTATTGAAGGTGGGAGCCCGCAGAATTCAATAAACGAACCTGTAGCCCTCGACACGATATTTGGGTGGATAATCATGGGAAAGGTCTATTTTACATCGGCAGAGGTCAACACATCCTTTACTAGTTGCGATAGTGATTCAGAAAACTTAGGCAAACGATTATGGGAACTTGAGCAATTTCTGTCGGCTACCGTTCCGCCACCTGAGGATATCTCTTCAGCTAAGGTATCCTCAGGTGACGAAACAGCAGCTGACGGAAATTGTATATATTACCAAACGTTATCGCGAACTGATTCTGGCAGATATATTGTTGCTCTCCCGTTTCGGTATTCTGAACCAACTTTCGAAGATTCTCGAAATATTGCTTTGGGACGTTTTCACTCTCTGGGGCGCCGTCTCCTGAAATCTCCTAAACTCTATGCCCAATTTTCTGAATTCATGGAAGATAACATCTTTTCTAATCACGTGGAATTGATTTCTGGAAATGCAATGTGTTCTCGGTCTCATTATATTCCGCACCATCGCATCTTGAAACCAGAAAATTTCATCACTGAATTGAGAGTGGTGTTTGACGCCTCTTCAAAATGTTCAAATAGTTTGTCCCTTGACACTCTCTTACAAGGGCCCAAATTGCAGCCCGACCTAGTAAATATTCTTCTGAGATTTTGCCTCCACCCTTTCACAAGTGATATGAAACAAATGCATCGGTAAATTCTTGTCACTAAGAATCACCAGGACTATCCAAGAATTCTATGGAGGTTTTCTCCTTCGGAATCTATTCAAGATTATCGACTCAAAACAGTGACGTATGGTCTGACTCCTTCTCCTCACCTCGCAATAAATACTATTCGACAATTAGCAAAGGAATATAGATATGAAAGTCCTTCCGTTGCTGAAATTCTGGAAAATGATATATTTATCGACGATATTGTATCAGGAAATCCTCAGCTACCAGAGGCACTCAAACTTCAAACAGATTTGATTCGAAGTCTCGATAAGGATGGTTTGGAATTACGCAAGCAACAGTCCAGAATTGCTCTCTCACTTTAACCAGCTTCCTCTTCACAGTTACAACCCCTAGGACTTGATCTAGAACCTTATTTGGTCATGAAAATTTCAGGCCTCCAGTGGAACCCAGTTTCTGATTCATTTTCACACGAAGTTAAGCCCCCCAACAAACCCTGTACGAAAAGATCTATATTGTTCAAATTGGCAAGAATTTACGATCCGTTGGGATTACTTAGTAGCTTTTTATGAAGAATCTCATCCAGATTTCATGGAATATTGGTATTGATTGGTGAAGTGATCCCCCTGAAGGCATTATTGAACTTTGGTCTCAGCTGAAATATGAATTTGGTGTTCTGTCTTCGATCCAAGTTCCCCGCCTTATGTCTTATGTTTTTCATCTTGTCAATTGCATGGGTTTGCCGATGCAAGTCAGAACAGCTATGCGGCTGTGATTCACATCAGAATTGTGCCCAGCGATCATCATATTACTACACATCTCATATGTGCCAAGTCTAGAATATCACCTACAAAGATAATATCTATACCTCGTCTCGAGCTTTGTGGTGCCTTATTGTCATCTGATCTGATGCTCGAAGTGTTTTCAAAGAAACACTCAAATTTTCTCAAGTTTTTGCCCATGCCGATTCCACCACAGCTGTGGGATGGATACAAAGTAGTCCTCATGTAGTCCTGTCTCCAATCGTGTCACTGAAATTCAAGACAATGTTCCTCCGATCCATTGGCACCATGTGTCTTCGGAAGACAACCCGGGGGTTCCGGAATCCAGGGGTTTGCATCCATCGAAACTTCTCACCAATTATTTGTGGTATGTGGGGCCATCTTCGCTAAGACAGCCCGGGGACGATTGGCCTCGGGCTATCCTCCAGGGTTCACAATTCTTTGATAGCAAAGGAGAAACACAAAAAAATGTTTGCATTGCCATGGTGGAGTCAGAACCCCTTCAAAGGTTATTGAAAAACTTCTCATCTTTAACAGGAACCAAACGAGTACTATCGTACGTTCCACGTTTCATTCATGATTTTTGATTTTCCAATATTCATAAGAATAGTGCTCCCATTATTGCTGATTTTAAGTTGTATTTGTCAAGGTTCGCTCAGATTGATTCTTTCTTCCATGAACTTGCCCTTATTCGGGACAGGAAACCTCTTCCCAAATATCTCGCAAAATTAACACCCTTCGTTTATAAAAATGGTGTATCGAGAGTTTGAGGGCGCTTAGTCTTTTCAAAATTGTCTGTTCACCAAAAACATCCAGCTTTCCTCGCTAGCAATCATAAATTTACTGAATTAGTTATTCAGCACACACAAAATAAATATCTGCATCCAGGATATCAAACATTGCATCACTTACTCATTCATTACTGGATATTGAGTTCCAAACGAACCATCGAAGAATTCTGTCGAAGTGTTTTAGATGTTTTCGTGTCAACCCGCCCGCTCCACAGCATATCATGGGCAATATTCCTCCCTTATTCGGGACAGGAAACCTCTTTCCAAATATCTCGCAAAATTAACACCCTTTGTTTATAAAAATGGTGTAGAGAGTTTGAGGGCGCTAAGTCTTTCCAAAATTGTCTGTTCACCAAAAACATCCAGCTCTCTTCGCTAGCAATCATAAGTTTACTGAATTAGTTATTCAGCACACACAAAATAAATACCTGCATCCAGGATATCAAACATTGCATCATTTACTCATTCATTACTGGATATTAAGTTCCAAACGAACCATCGAAGAATTCTGTCGAAGTGTTTTAGATGTTTTCGTGTCAACCCGCCCGCTCCACAGCATATCATGGGCAATATTCCTCACTATAGGATTTCTCAAATAAAACCATTTTCCAAGGCTGGAGTAGACTATGGTGGTACATTTTCCATTACGTTGGAACACACTCGTGGTTCCAAAGGGCACAAGGCCTTAACCGGGTGGTCCACTTACCACTATCCACCCTCAATAACTCCCAGAAAAATTATATTACAAAAAATCGCCGAGGAATGTCTTTTTTTTGTTTGGAGGGGGACACCATTTGACGAGAAGAAGATATGTTATTCTTCAACCCCCAACTACCCAGAGCAACCCCCTCTATAATTTCAATAGGGAGTGAGGGTCGTGTCATAAATCATTATGAAGGTATTTCAATTCTGATACTAGCAGTGCAAAATTTTCTGAATTTGAAAAAGGCGCGCTCGAAATATTCGAGTTTAAATGGTACTTTGGTGAATTGTTAGTAAATTAATTATAAAAAATAGATTATCGAACAATCATTCACAAAAAAAATCCAAAATGACTGCCATCAACTCTCAGACAGTTGTAGAGTCTATTTTCGAATGCATGCTGCACCTTTGAACTGTTTATTCCGTTGTAAATAGCTTGGTTCTTGATTATGGTGGTGCGGCAAATCATCAGTTTGATCAGGCCACTCTGTCGTTTGTTACAGTTAGTCGAGACTAGTTGGAGTGCACTTTTGTAGTTTTTAATCATAGAAGCTGTTTCTAAGGTATTAACAATGTACCGTATAAATTCTACTTTTTATGAATAAGTCTCCACAGAAGGTTCTGGAATTTGCCATACATATATATCTCAAGTTTGTTTCTTGTAAAACAAAATTTCTCTGGAATACTTGGCTGCTGCAGGCCTCCCAGACAGCTATTCCATATCTCAGGTGGGGATTGAGTAGAGAGAAATAAGGTATTTTCGCTGGCAACCCCCAGTTCAGTGGTAATGGTTCTGATCGCAAAACATTCAGGAGCTAGTTTTTTCACACAGAGATGTCACATGTTGAAAAATGTGTAATGTAGTATCAAATGATCCCAGAAACCTAGTTGATAGTTTTCTTTCTAGTTCCCCATTGCCAATGTCCAGGCTTGGGACATTGCAGCGAATGGACAGGATATTATTTTTTCTCACATCAAGGGAGAGTAGGTTAGATTCACATCAATTTTCAATGACTTGATCCTGCATCATGTAATATGATCATATTTATTTCTAGCCGAAGAACAGTGGTGTCATCAGAAAATAACGTAATTTTACCTCTGATGGCTGAACTAGCAATATCGTTAACATAAAGTAGGAATAGGAGAGGGCCAAGGACGCATCCTTGTGGGCCTCTATGTTCTTTAAGATTGGTTTTCGAAATACTGCTGGTCCAAACTGTTTGTTGGCGATCGGAAATATAGCTCTCAAACCACCGGAGTTCACTCTTTGTGATTCCGTAATGATGCAACTTGCGCATCAGTATTCGGTGATTCACGCGATCGAAAGCCTTGGAAAAGTCACAAAAAACTGCAGCAGAAGCTGTTTCTACATCAATAGCAGAATATAGCTCATCCATAAATGAGAAAACGGCGTCATTAGTGCTCTTACACGACTGAAAGCCAAATTGTGTTTCTGATAATATTTCATTCTCTAACAGGTAGTCCATCAATCTTAATTCAACAGTTACTCTATTATCTTAACTAGTGTGGGTATAAGCGCTATAGGTCGGTAGTTATTCGGATTTGTTGAATCTCTACTTCTGAAGATGGCAATAACTAGCAACTCTTTCAAAAAGGTAGGTAGGGAATTTCCTGCATCCGAATGAGTCGTTTATGAGGGTTACGATCAGTGATACTGCCGTATCTGGTAGATTTTGGGAAACCTTTGCTGTCATATCATCAATATCTGATGCGTTGTTTTTCGATTTCATCTCGAGATGTTGGTGGAGATGAAACACCCCATTTCTTTCAACATGGTGCATGAACTCAGGTGGATCATGAGTTGGATTTCATATAACTCGTTATATGCTAGGCCAGGGTGTAATAATTATCGTTGAGAGTATCCGGATTCAATGAGGTTGTAGTGCATGCGGCTAACTCACCTTTGAGATCATTCATCACTTTCCATGTTTCCTTCACAGGGTTATCGGACTTTTCAATTCTAGATAGATCGACTTTTTTTGGACAATTTCAATATTTTTCGTTGGGTGATCCTGTATTTATATAGTTATCGAGGAACCATGTTTCTGAGGAGGTCGTCCACTGAGGTTCTACGAATCAGTGTCAAAAGGACGCCTCCCTGAGGACAGCTCTTTACTGCTCTTGCCTCCCCAGATTTGGGGCTTCGATCAACAGGCAGAAAGTGGGTGGTGCCCACCTTCTTTCAGTGCATCAACTATCGAATTTGTGGAGGAGTTGTAAGAGATCCCTCGATGTCTGGAAAGGCGCAATTTTCTATCTCTTACTTCAGGAAGTGATTGAATTACAGACAGGTAACTGGATTCCATGGATGAGGTTGATTTTCTCTATATTGGTGAAGTTCCTGCCGAGACCCGCCACCTTATGAAAGGAGAATAGTTACCGAACCGGAGAAAGCAGTACCCCAGATAGATCCTAGATAGACAGAATTGGTGGAGTGTATGGCAGTCGTACGGTCAGAAGTGAGTAGAGGAGTGTCGGCTGCAGGAGTAGAAATTTGTTTCTTAATGAAGGTTTTCTTCCAGATGCCCCGGTAATCAATTTTGAGCGTCTCCAGACACCTCCGTGTTAATTGGACCCACGCTAAAACTATCACGACATTTCGAATGGGCTAACTTTCGATTGTTTTCCGTGTGTATTTGAAAAACTTGAGTTAAACATAATAAGGAGGTATCCTCCGGGAAGTTCAGTTCAAATAAGAGGATTTTTCTCGAGAGCTCGCTTGAGTAGTTGACATTACAAAAAACCTTTTTTCCATATGTCTTATGTAAGTGATTGAAACCTAGTTTCACACGCAGGTTTTCTCCCGGGTGCCAAGTTGAGTTATTCAGCTTCTCAACTCATTTCTCTACAGTGCAGTCTCACATCGAAAGTTAGATTGCGAGGCGATATGAAAACTTCAACTACTGAATCGTAAAACTGTGGTTTTGTGAGGTGGAATAAATATTGAGTTGTGGTAAATAAAGTTGATTATTGTTTATTGTGTTCTAACATTTGGAATTTGGTTTGAGGCAGTTGACATCCGAGCAAATGAGCTATGAAAGGTAGAATAAGGTTGACTCTCCTGGCTCCTGGAATTTATTGTATCATATCGACTCCTGTAATGTAATTTTTTTGCTGAAGCTTTCCGGAGCAAGACGCCTTTCCATGATGAAAAAAAGGTGGTACCTGAGACAAACCGAAAAAGCGTAATAAGGTGTACAAAGTGATTGGAGCAAAGAAAAAGTATTACTGAGGACTGAAGCGAATGTTAACGCGAGTGGCTGAGCATATTCTAATTCACACCACATGCTGGCTTGGGTCGACATCGTATTTTACCGATTACTTTGTGGAATCTATCATATTTAGTTTAATGGAAATTTCTATACACCACTGTTGTACTCAAAATGACAGAATAACATATCTGCTTCCTATTTGAAATTAACGGTCTCGATTCATATGACGATCATTTGATAAGAAAATCGATCAAATAACTTGCATTCAAATGTTCGAAAATGGGCTCTCATTGCACATTTTTCTATCATTTCCACAGAAAAACATGTGTTGGTTATTGTTTAGACACAGAATGTTCTTCAGCATTCGCTTAGGTAAAAACCGGTTGGGTAATCGTAAAATTGAGTTTTTTTCATTTTGTCATCAATCATATCCTACTCAGTTCCGAAAATACTATCCTCATCAATACAGTAGAATTTATCCTGCAAATTCAGAGTTGGTTATGAATATAAAGAATAAGGCATATTTTGTCGAAAATAACCTGTTTTGGCGGAGTAATATGTTTGGGGACAGGTTGAAACAGATATAAATAGGGGGATGAAATGGGGTTGGAGTCGTACCAATTGCGCAAAAAAAAGTTGAATGTGACCTTTATCAACCCAACTTCAACTCAGGAAATATTTGAAAGCACTTCGTTTTAATTAAAGATTCCTGTTCAGCAGCGAAAATTCATATGGGTCAATTTTCTATTAAAGTCGGAGATGAGGGCATCGAGCAGCAATATATGCCCAAGTCACAACGAAGAACTCTGTCAGATAGAGAGATGAGTTATGTTGATGATTTAGGAAACTCAGCATCGCGTCAATATCATCTCAACCAACAATATTTTAATTAATTTCATTAGCACTGAACAGTTCAACTAGTTGAATACTGTCGGGGAGATGCCTGCACAAATTTCATATTTTTTAAATAACCAACTAGTGAACTTTAAATAACAATTCTTGATTAATGGCTGAGTTATATTCCTGCTAATGTTTCTACAAGGTTACACTTCCGTGAAGTCGTATCTTCTCGAAGGATTATATTGTCAAGTATGAAAACTATTACCCGATATAAATATAGCAATCATTTATTTTTCAACATTCAGAATTAATTTATCAGACCTGAAGATAAAAATTCAAACATAATTAAGCCCAGAGTTGAAAATTCCATAGTTCATTTATTTATTAGTAATTCATCATTCAGTATCAAATTTATTGTAATACAGTTTTTCCTGCATATTCAAAGTTCATCACCGTTCATCAACCAGGTGTCGGATTACAATTCAATTCTTGAGTACTGAATGGCAAGAACACTGATTCTGCAATAGGCAGCGCAATAATCATGACTCAACGATATTTTTAATATAAATTGAAATGATTGTTTTTGGATCGGTTCGTTTTATTGTGCCTGTTTATGCTGCCAGTCCATGATGACACATCTCCTTCCCTTGGTTTTTATTATAATGTAAGTGTTACTTTTATTTACTTCGTCTGGTCATTGTTCACTTCACTATTCTGGTATTCACCATCATGTTATTTTTTGCCCTTTTATAATTTTTAATAAACCATAATAGTTTTCACTTTACTTTTTCATTTCACTATACCAGGGTGGTCACAATCACAGATGTAAAATATTTCAACCTCTCGCAAGCCAAGCAAGATAATTAGTGGGCACCCTAAACCGTTAGGGGACCAGGGTTTCACAGGGTCTTCTGGAGGAGGGCGTGACAATATTGCAAACTGTTAGAATTGTATGTTCGATACTAATATTGCCTGATAGTTTGTAATGATTGAAGGACGACAGTGTTTTGTGGAATATTCTGGGTAGTTTTATTTCTCAAATGTTTTTGAAATTTTTATTTTCATATTACTTATACATACATCTTCATGAGTTAAAGCGATGTATACAGGGTGTTAGTGAATAAGTGCGACAAACTTCATGAAAAAATAATGAAAGTTTGCTATATGACGATCATTCTTCGTTTTCCGAGATACGGAGTGTTAAACTTTTTCTTGAAAACTGACTTTTTATTTATAACTCTGAAACCGGTGAAGATATGCAAGAGAAATCTGATGAGTTCCACGAGGTAGATATTGCGCATTTTTTGACATGCAATTCAGAATTTTATGTTCATCATTGGCGCGCATACGGGTAATGATCTCAATATTTTTTTAAGAAAAGAATGGTACGGCACTAAGGTATTGCAAATTTAAAATCCTTTTTGAGTTGCTCGTTTGATTTGTAATGAAAAATCTCTCATGCGTTTTTTCCGTATGGGGCGCCGTTTATATGCAAAAAAATAAAACATCTTAACGCGTATGTCATTACTTTAATACATCATCTAGTAGCGATGCTAGTAGGCTACTGTCAACATTCTGTTGAATACGAATATTTCGAAAAAAATTCAAATAACCATTTCTTCATCAATGATAATAAGTAATGAATTTTTCTTTTATCGAAAATAATGGCAAATTATACAAATGCGGAATTGTCAGACATGCATTTTGTCTATGGTCGAAGTAATGGAAATGGTCGGCAAGCTCGACGATTGTATGCTGAGTTGTATCCAGGACGTAGGGTACCCCATCACACAATATTTGCTAGTCTTCACCAACGTTTGCGCAAAAATGGTACATTTGAGAAACAAACGGCTGACTGCGGGCGCTCTCGAAAAATACGAACTGTGCAACTAGAAGAAGCAGTTCTCGTGTTAATTGCGGAGTTACCTGAAACAAGTATTCCAGAAATTGCCAACATAGTGAATGTAAATAACTCCACTGTATTAAAAATCCTTAAAGAACAGCAGTTGTATCCGTTTCATATTCAACGTGTGCAAGCTCTACTACCTAGATACTTTTTCCGCGCCAAGTTTTTTGCCATTGCTCGGATTAATGTTCCTAATTATTTAAATGGCGTTTTGTTCACTGACAAGGCTGATTTTGGACGACACTGTATACGAAATTTCGATAAGAATCACCTCTGGGCTGAGGAAAATCCACATGGAATCTTTGGAGCTCATTTTCAGTAAATGTAGGGCTTGGGGTACTCGATGATCATTTAATCGGTCCATATTTCCTGCCACAACGACTAATAGGCGACTCTCACTTCACTTCTCTACAGGAAGAATTACCTGTTCTTCTTGAAGAAATTCCTCTACAGCTGAGACAACACTTCTGGGTCACGTATGATGGTGCACCAGTCCATTTCAGCATTATTGTACGTAATCACAGTATATCCAAATCGTTGGATAGGTAGGGAAGGTACGGAATATTGGCCTGCTTGATCTCCGGATTCAAATCCTTTAGATTTTTGCATTTGGGGTTTTCTTAAATCATTAGTTCATTCCAGTCCCATCGAGACAATAAGAAATACACCAGAAATATTTGCGCGAAGAGTTGAATCTTGTATCATGTCTGAGGCAGGTCATTTTGAACATTTGTTGTAGCTTTTCGCCTATAAATTCATGAGTGTTATTTACTGTTATTGTTCTGGTTCAACGTTATTGTATAAGATAGTTCTGGATAATGTATCAAAGAAATAAAAAATACGCGTTAAGATGTTTCATTTTTTTTGCATAAAAACGGCGCCTCATACAAAAAAAGGCAAGGGAGAGTTTTTTGTCACAAATGGAACGAGAAATTCAAAAATGTTTTTTTATTTGGAATACCTCGAAAGCGTACCATTTTTTCTTTGAAAAAATTGATATCATTACCCGTATGCGCGCCAATGATGAACATACAATTCTTAATTGCATGTCAAAAAATGCGCAATAACAACCTCTTCAAAGTCATTGAATTTTATCTGCATATCTCGTCCGGCTTCAGAGCAATAAATAAATAGTCAGTTTTTAAGAAAAACTTTAACCCCGTACCTCGGAAAACGAAGAATTTGGGGACAAAAGTTATATAGCAAACTGTCATTATTTTTTCATGCAGAATCACCCCCTGAAGTTTGTCGCACTTATTCACTAACACCCTGTATATAGAGAACTAAAAGAAGCATAATTCTGAAAATTTCTAGAGACGGTGATGGAAACATTGAGAATTCAACTAAAATATTTTTCTTATAGTGACACTTCCGGTTTCTCCGGGAGTGACGTCATCTTCATTATTATTAATAGGACGATTTTGATTCAAATCCATGTATCATATCCCATACCCAAAATTAACCGTTTTTGTGTTATTCGAGTTTTTCTAGAAAAAAATACAAATGCAGACTATCGAATATACGCCATTTCAATGTGAATTACTATAATATTACTCAATTCTGTATCTTCTAGTAAGCTGAGCATATCCACTGATAAATGAATCGAAGTTGTTTACTGTCAGATCCATCATCTGAAGAAGTGCAGTATGGCTCGTGTTGGATATAATGATCGATTTCGTTAGTTCATTAGTGATTTATGGTGAATGTAATGAGCTTCTCACAAGAATTGGTGTTACTTTTGCTACAAGATATATGGTAACACCGAAACCATCTCCAGACATCATCAAAAGATGAATATTCAATCTCAAGAACTATGGATCCTCCAAAAGGAAGAGTAGTGGAACTGAAACAGTGATGGACAACGGAGAAAATAAAATTACAGTGCTTGGGTATTTGGGATTGAATGGAATGTCTATGCAGACAATATTGGCAAAACACAAATGGCATCATCATAATTGAGTTTAATGGCCTGAAGCTATTCGACAGTGAGTGCAGGGAAAATTCAGGAAAGTTCGTCATTATGCAGAATCACTAAAATGACTGAATGAATGATATTATATGGAGCGATAAGCAAAATTGACCAAAAATGGAATATTTAACAGGCAAAACTCTCTCTACTGGAACGATAGCAATGTACAGGTTTGAGAACTCTAATTTCAAGATCGTTGGAATTTCAATGTTAACTGTGCTGTTAGAAACCATGCCATAGTTATACTTTCTTTTTATGGAGTATCTGTATTAGTATTAATTATCTGTATAAGTATAATGATCTGAATCAGATGATAGGTGAATTATACTTCGAAATGACACCAGAGTGCTTTGTGCATTCATAGCATGTGAAAAAAAAAGAGAAGATCCACAGGGTTTTTTTATTTTCAGGTGAACGATACCTAGAAATGCTGAGACACCTCAATACCGGTTATTTGGAACACCTGACGCTAGCCAAGCATAGAAAATTATGTTTTCAACATAATGGAGCAACCCAAATGATCAGCAGTTGGTAAAAACCTACTAAGATGGATCTTCTTCTGACCAATGGTTTGGAACTGACGGTCCGCAACTATGGCCACCGCAATATCCCGATTTAAGTCCAATGGATTTTTCAATCTGGGGTTATATAAGGAATGAGGTATATTTTCATAGGCCAACACCTAAAGAATATTTTCGAGTTCGCACAGCCATCCACCTGAAATTATAAAACGAGCTGCGGAAGACGTCATTGGAAGATGTGAAGAATGCTCAGAATCGAAGGAAATGGGTTTGAACATCCGTAGCTACAAAAATGGAAATAATCATGGATAATAAAATCATATGTTCTTGTGAAAACTTTATTACAATCGCGATAAATCACTGATAAATTCACGAATTCTTGATTATTATACCCAACAAGTCATCAGTGTCTGTCAGTAAACATCTTCACTTCATTTGTCGGTGAATATGCACAGCTTGATAAAAAAATCGAAATTTCAGGCAGTTAATCTGCAGAATTGAGTAGTATTATGGAAAATTCCCGAAATTATGGGTTTTGGGTATAGGGAAGAAAAAATGGGGTTCTCATTCGAAAGAATTGACATTTTCAATGTTGCTCATTTACTTTATGGAGCCACTTTTTTGCGCACCCTGTGAATTATTCAGTGCATGTGATAATGGTAAGTGATCCGTTCAACCTTCAATATTCATGATACCTTCACTGCATATCACTGAAAAGTGTACTTCACATAAAAATGGCGTATGTTCCATGGGCTGCATCTGGCACTTTCTCTAGGAAAATATGACATGAATGTGAACCTGAATCATCAGAGAAATCCAAAAATTCCATAAAATAGATTGAGAATAACAAAGATGTCGTCACTCCCGGAGAAACCGGAAATGTCACAATAACAAAATTATTTTAGTAGGATTTTCAATGTTTCTAAGATGACATAGGAAACCACCAAAAAATTTTATTTGCCCCTCCATTCCTGAAGGGGTGAAAAGGGGGGTGGAAGTGAAAGTACCCATAGTTTTGAAGTTAGAGTCATGGAAATTGTTATTTGGGTTTCAATTTCAATAAAGAAGTATTTCAGGGTTTTTTAAAAAAATAAGTATTTGAGGTATTTATTATAAATATAGGTATACATGTTTTGGTGTTTCTGGAAACTCATCCTCCGAATGGGTGGAAGGGAGGGTTGAATGGGGATTGGAAGTTTGTATAGGGGTTCCGTCAGATTTTGAGTTATGGTCATAGAAATTGGTATTTGAGGTCATCATCACAAATATCGCATCTCGGTGAAAGTTTATATGAGGGTTCTGTTAGTTTTGAAGTCGGGGTCATAAAAATATGTTTTCGAAGTTGTCGTTATTGATGAAGAAATACGTGTTTCAGTGTTTTTTGAAATTCAGCCCCCGATGGGGTGAAATCGGAGGGGTGAAAATTTGTAGGGGGGTTCCATTAGTTTTTGAGGTAGGATCATAAAAATGGGTATTTGAGGACATTGTTACGAAAAAAAATGTTTCGATGTTTTTAGAATTTCAACTCCCAAAGAGGTGAAACTTGGGTGGAAATTACTATGGGGGTTCCGTTAGTTTTGGAGTAAGAATCATGGAAATTGGTGTTTTGGCTCTCTGTTACAAATGAATAAATTGTGTTAAACCTTATTTGTGATTTCCGTTGTTGCAGGGGTAAATTTGTTATAGTCGTCACAAAGTCACTTTCGAAAGTAATTGGACTTAGCGAGCACTTAGTTCTAATACTGTTAGACACATACGTTACTTTTTGATATAGAATTGCTGTGATAAACAATTTGGTCCAAATGAAAAAAGATGTTTTTGTATTTTTGGTTTAATTACGTCAAATTGAACCCAGAACAGCAATGAAAACATAATAATTATGTAAAACGCAATGCTTTTCCCCGTATGATATATTATTTATGAGTGTGGCGTGTGGCATTGAATTAACTGGTGTGGTGGAATAAACTCTACTCGCACGCTAGTGCATTTCTAAATGAAAACTTCAATAATATAATATCGAATATTTCGAAGATACCTCCTCAAATCATCGAATTTTGACAAATCATAATTTCCGGCTCCGAAAACCCACAAAAAAGTATGTAGGGGTTTTCAAAGTCGGAAATTGACATCGGATATTAAATAAAAAGTCTCGCCCGCCATATCAGATCCTCCATTTCGAATTTTTGACAATGAAATTATAACACCACGACCCCAGAAACCTCCAGATATAATTTAAATAGATTAGTACCATCAATGATAGAACACACGTAAGCCTTTCGGAGCCGTCGTCTTGAATTCCTAATTTTTTTGATAATTATTACACCAAATATGAATAGAATCGGACCCTCAACTCATCAACACAGCACATAAAATAGAATCTTCTGAAAATATTTCTAAAAAAAATTCAACATTCGTAAAAAATTGCATGGACCCTTGTGGACCCTTGGGAAACCGTCTCCAGGGCTTTCCATTCACAGAAAGTCATACGAATATAAATTTTTCACCTATAACTGTTCTGAGGATTTCTCAATAGAATATCATCTATTGTAGAATGTATATTCATTAAGTTTCTGCATTCAGCACTAAGCACTGGGGACTGGTTCAGAAAAGAAGTGCTCGGGAGCACAGTGCTTACGAGCACAAGAGTGCTTTGAGTGCTTTCATGAGCACTAAGAACAGTGCTTTTGGACAGATCTGACTGGATATAAATGAATATCTGAGACTTGCCTCCAAACTGTCCGTAAAAGATGCAGAACAACTGTCCCTGTATACTACTATGGAATTGAAATGATAACACTGATGAACAACTCCTCACCACCAAATTATCATTAACAACAACAAGAGAAAAAATCAAATAACAGGAATACAAGTATGCAATGTATATAGGAATATTTCGTCTGGTTACTTTTCGAGAATGAGCCACTATGAAGCATTCAATGCCAGCTGGAAGTGAAATTTGACATATGTCACTTTCGAATTCTTATGAGACTAGATTCGGACGCTTCAGTATTATTGATTATCGAAAAGAAGCCGTTTAATAAGCGTGTACTCAAACATTGCTGAATTGGAGACTATGAATTCACTCTCGTTAATGGAGTTGAAATTGATTTACTTTCTGCATTATCGTTAAAATATCAAATTTTGAATTAATGGATTTATTTTGTGGAATTCAATTTCCAATGTTATTTGATGTATATCATTCTCTCCATATCCCAGTTATTAAAAGTTTGCAAAGGATACTTTTTCTGTCTTCGTATTGAAGACATTGCGCGCCAAACTATACAGTGAGTATCATAAGTGTTACACCCCCTATCTAACTCGTTACTGGACTCTTGTTGGGAAAATCGC
Organism: Gonioctena quinquepunctata; assembly: GCA_018342105.1. Lineage (NCBI taxonomy): Eukaryota > Metazoa > Arthropoda > Insecta > Coleoptera > Chrysomelidae > Gonioctena > Gonioctena quinquepunctata. Next base: position 295,677 of record JAFIRS010001400.1, read on the forward strand.
CGAAACACGTCGACTTCTGATTTCTACAATGAATATTCTTGTATGAATAGTTTTCTCCTAATTTCATCCCTTACTGGAGGGGAGCAACCCTTCCGAAAAATTTAAAAAGCATGGGGTGGTGAGATAGCTCATTTGAAAGGGGGTTTTATTCTCTATTTAACCGTGCAAAGGAATTGACATTTCCTCCATTGATTCTCGAGTTATCATTGTTACAGAATTATGGAAATTAACGTAGCGCAATCATACTTAGAATCAAAATTCGGCCCTGCATGATATCGGTTTTGGTTCAGACGTCAAGTGAGACTTAGTTGCCATATGCTTGGATATTAACTGCACGTTTTTATTGGTGTTTTTGCATTATTCTCAGGATAAATGGTCAAAGCAATAAACTGATATCAAGGAGAGTGCAATGAGAAATGCGAAGCGATTGTTATTTTTAGTGGGGCTCATCGCAATTATCATGAGGCTGTACGGATATTCAATGAACGTTTACCAGATCGCCCTATTGTTATACATTATTTCAAACATTTAGTGGAAAAAATTTATGAGAACGGAATTTGTGAATTATCCGTCCTCATCGAGTAAAACTGTTGCTGTGAATTGTGAGGTTTCGCAGATGACTGTATTGAGAGTTCTGAAAAAAAACATCCCCATAAAATAAAGGTGATTTATGAACTGACGTACGATGATCCAGACCGCCGTCTAGAATATTGTGAAATTATATCTAATAATATTTTGCAAAATCCCAGCTATTTGAAACTCATTTGTTTGAGGCTACTTTTTTTAAACGGTCACGTGCATAAACAAAATGTGAGATATTGGTCCGATGAAAATCCTCGACTTTTTCGCGAAACTCATACTCAGTTTCCATAAAAAGTTGATGTGTGGGCAAGAAAACTGGGTGACCACATTAAAGGTCTGTTAATTATTGAGGAAAATCTGACTGGTGCCCTCTATTTGGAAATGCTGGAAATGGTGATAGATCCACTGATAGTGGCAACTGTCGCGAATAATGAAGACGAATTTGACATGGAATTCATTTTGCAACGAGATGGAGCTCCTCCTCATTTTGCGGTTGCTTTGCGGAATAATTCGAATACTGTTTATGCAGGACGATGGATCGGGCGCCGAGGATCTGTGGAATGACCTCCAAGATCACCAGATCTATTCCCTTTAGATTTTCTCCTATGAAGTTACCTAAAATCTGAAGTATACGAGACTCAGTGTCACTCTATTCAGTAGTTCCGAGCGCGGATTACGGAAGTGTATGCAACAATTACTCGAGGTACTTTGCAAAGCGTCAGGGCTGAAACTAGAAATTGACTTTATTTTTGCCTGGAGGTCAACGGGGAACTTTCTAAACACTTATTGTAATAACAGATAAAGTAAGTGTTAGTTCAGTTGCCTTCCTGTTTCTGGTGTTTTATTATTTTTTAACATTAATAACTCAACACGTAATGAAGCAAATTTCAAATTTTTTGCACAGTTGTATGGAGAATAACACATTCTTGCAGATGAGCTATCACTCACCACCCCATGGTATTTTAATTTTTCGAAAGGGTTGCTCCCCTCCAGTAAGGGATGAAATTAGGGGTAAACTATTCATACCAAAATGTACATTGCAGAAATCGAAAGTCCAGTAACGAGTTACATAGGAGGGGGACCACTTATGATGCTCGCTGTATGTTGCTCATCCATCTTTAAACATCATGAATCAAAGAAGCATTATTTCAATGTATCATTCAACTACTTTATTCTGTACTGAGAATACGTTATTGGAAGTTTCAAAATCCCCCAGATACCGATTTATTGTAGCGTGAATGACAAAGCTGTGCTTCCCACCGACTAACCACTGCTGATCCGAATTTGATTACTTACGCCTAAAAAAATTTCAAAATTAGTTTTTCCAATGAATTTTCAATTCGTGTCCCCAAGAACATCCAGACACCGATTTTGAATCGGTCCATGCAGTCGTCCACCATCATGGACCCGTCACTGGAATTTTTAACATCTAACACATTTCGCATGGGTTGTTGCGTGACCAATTTTAAGTTAATCCTCATCTAGAGACGAGCAAAGTAAAATTAAAGTTTGCGAAAATTGTACATCCATTTCTGATTTAGCTGTGATCATGGATAACCGGAACATACAGTTGAGGAAAGTGAAACCATTACTTGGGTAATTCAATAATTCATTTGGTTCTTTCGATATCTCAATTGAGAAACAGTTCCCAAGTTCGGATTTTCATGACACTCCGCAGAAGATGAGGATTGTTTTAAGTACAGTCTTATCCTCAAATGATTTATTCAATAGTTCTTTTTTCATTCCTATACATTTTGTAAAGCTCACGAATGGTATTGAAGATCCCAATTTTCCGCAGGGAAAGCTAGGCTCGCGATGTTTCAATATGAATTTTTACATTTGGAAAAATAAAAAAGGAAGTATTGTAATCGAAGAGGAATGTAATTCATCTAGTCGTGATATGAGAAGTTGGGAAGGAATTTCCGATAATGAAATTAGGGCATCAGTAAAGATAAGCGAAAGAATTTATTTGCTCGGGATTGAATGTATAAATGCTGAAGCAATCTCGGTACAATATGCGTATTTCGGGAAAAAACTCGCATGGATTTGATCGGGAAAAAAGTTGCAACTCTATGCAGTGGTTTGCTGAAGCGGACAGAAATGAGAAGAGTAAAACTGAAGATGGATATTAAAGAACGATTCAGGAAATGAGTTTTTCAATAGTCGAGTATAGACGGAATGGATGAATTAGTCAGTTTTCAACCGACGAAATCAAAAAGGAGAAAGTTCTCTAGTCGACGCGTATATTTTTTTTTATGTATGACCACGCATAACTTTTCACAGAGTAGTTCGATTTCGATGTTTCTTCTTCATTGGATATTGTGTACTTTGGAGTTGGTCCCATTTGAATTTGAAAAAAAAAATCCTCCCCCAAGGGTAGCAAAATTGAGGATATTTATTGTTCACCCTGAATTTTGGTCCGTTAACAGATTCTATCAGGCACAAATTTGTACTGGGTTGTCCGATTTGGATGACTCTCTTTTCATTAGATAGTGTATACCTCATAGTTGATCATTTCAGAATTTGGGATGGAATTATCTTACCCTATTGGTAGAAAAATAGGGGATGATTGATTTTTCACTTGTGAACATTGGCACACATATGTACTTGACATCAACATATTGCTATTGTCATTATTTTTGTGCTCCCACATAATAATTACATTCTATGAAAGGATAGAATTAAATACGAAGTGATGGAATGAACTTACCAGAACTACCAAAAACAATTAATATTATAAAACAATAAATAATTGAAGTAGATGATCATATTATTTAAGTGTTAATAGTTGGAGTGAGGTGGATAAGTAAGTATTTTGGAAGTAGTCAGAAATTAAATAGGTAGTGATTAGTAGATTTCAGCCAAAAAAAATTGAAATGAAAACTCTTTAACAAAAAATTAAATCGACGAAAAACGAAACTGAAAACAAAAAATGAAACAAACCTTCTTAGTCTTGATAACTAAGCTCCTAAACTGATGTAAGTAACTAATTTTGAGTCGGCGCCAAACAAACAATCAACAAAGACCATTAAATTATTAAAAAAAATAATATCAAAATGTCACCGCGCATCTCGATGCCATAATTTTACGCTTTACCTAACCCATTTGCTTGTTAGTTTGGCGCCGTCTCAAAATTAGTTATTTACATCAGTTTAGGAGCTTAGTTATCGAGACTAAGAAGGTTTATTTTATTTTTTGCTTTTCAGTTCCGTTTTTCGTCGGTTAAATTTTTTGTTTGGAAGTTTTTATGTCTAATTCAGATATGATTGTGGTTACTAATTTTTTCATTGAAATAGATCCAAAATGATGTATCACGATAGTATTACACGGAAAATCAATCAAAATTATTATCAATGAAATATACCCGGAATATATTTCCTATGTGAATGACTTCATGGAAATCCATCATTATCAATGTTTTTAATTTTTTTTATTTACAAAATAACCGCTTCAACCTTTTGGGTCATTAGCGGTGGAGTTGGTGAGTTACAGTCATAGTTTGTTGCCAAGATTCGAATTATTTAAGAACATTATGCTACTATAATTATAATCTAACATTTCCTCAAAGTCATGGGATATATGAAGAGTGTCTCTTTGGATCTGTAACATGGGACATTGCACTATATGTTTCACTGATAACCGAACTTCAAAAATATCACAAACTGGTTCATTTTGACCAGATATCAAGAATTCATGGGTGAGTCTTGTGCGTCCTAAGCGTAGTCGAGTCATTAACACTTGTTCTCTTCTGTTCATCAATGTGTTTTGCCATGGTCCAACGTTTAGTTTTATTTTTCGGAGTTTTGAATGCGAGGTTTGCCACTCGGTATTCCAGATGTCCAGTAGCTTGTTTTTGGAATATGATTTTATATCTTCCGAAGGTGTGAACTTTGTTGCTACCTGGTTCGCATTATGAAGTGCTTACCGTGAACTGACGTCAGCTGTTTCATTTCCAGCGATTCCTATGTGTGACGGGACCCAGAGAAGTACCACTTGTTTATCTGATATTTGGATGTTGTGGAATTCCCTTTTGATTAAACTGCCTATCGGGTGGGAGACATACGTGCGACGTAATAGTTGTAGTGAACTTAGGGAGTCTGATATAATTATGAATTTTTTGTTATTATTACATGAGTTTGCGAAACGTGCTGCCTGGAGGATCGCAAAGAGTTCCCCCGTGAGAATTGTTGTATATTCCGGAAGTTGATATGTTGATGTTGTAAAAGGTGTTACTACTGCGGTTCCTACTCCGTGGTTCGTTTTGGAGAAATCTGTATATATTTCCATGGAATCGTGATATTGGTTGATGATTTTTCGGAAGATTTGTATGATGATTTGCGTGTTTGTTTCTTTCATATCAAATTCGCAGAGGTTGGTGTTTATGGTTGGTTGATCCATCATCCAGGAAGAGAAAGTATCTATATTCATGGGATATAGGGGGATGAAATTCATGGATTCGGAGTGAACTTAAATATCTTCGAATTCTCTCATAGAAAGGTGGATCAGTGATTGGTCGTTCGTATATCGAGAGAAATCGCCTCGTGATTGTGTTTTTGTATGTTGGTATGTTGTTGAGCGGAGCTATTCTGGCGGCGTAGGATAGGCTTAGTTGTTTCCTTCAGTTTTCTAGAGGTAGGTCGCCAATTTCACATGTCAAACTTTCAATCGGAGTGGTCCTGTATGCTCCTAGAATAATGCGTAGAGCTGAATTGTGGATGGTATCTAACGTCTCCAGTACATTATTGATGTTCTTTTGGCGAAATCGGGAATTCGAATGTGTCCCTCCACATGGCCTGGATCCATTATATGAATCAATGATTGCCCATTGGAGAGTTGATAATGTAATTGTTTTCTTCAAAACATATTAATTCACTAGCCTCAAATAAGAAATAATTCTGTTCCGCTTCCCGTTATCGCGTTTTCTTGTTTTCCCGTTCTTCCGTTATACCGTTATTCCCGTTATCCCGTTTTCTCGTTATCCCGTTATACCTTTCCCGTTATCCCATTATCCCATTATCCCGTTAATCCCGTCATCGCGTTTTCCTGTTATTCCCGTTTTTCCGTCATTGCCGTTATCACGTTTTCCCATTTCCCACAATAATATATATATATATATATATATATAAATATATATATATATAAATATATATATAAATATATATATATATATATATATTGTTATGTTTAGAAGTATGTTAAATGTTTAAAGAGTTGAAATAATAATATAAATGAAGAAAAATCCCATAAATAAAAAAATATTCATATTTGGTAATCTGTGCTATGTTATTTTACAGTTTTTCTGAAGATTCTACCGTTTTTCTAAAACCGATACCTATATTTGAAATGAACATGTTTTCAACATTACAATCAATTGGCATAATTTTATAATTTTTATAAATCAAAATTTATGAATATATTTTATGATCACAAGCAGTTAACAAAATATCAAAAGTTCAAACATCCTGTTTATGAAACTGGATCTAAACACAAACAACAGCTGATGAGATGCCAGGAGATATATTGATGCTTAATTAGTGATTTTGAAAAGATAGAAAAGCAGAAACGTCTAAAGAATAATTTTACATGTATTGTCTATAGATTATAAGGTAGTTAGAAAAGTTCCATAAATAAAAACTATCAAAGAAGTGAAGAATAATGAAAAGTGCTACAAATGGTGTGTCAAAATCGAAAATTCGAGAAGAAAAACAAAATGTGTTGGTATCAAGGGGAGAGAATCAACAAGCGATGAGATAGTGAAAACAAAATAATTTTGGAAAGAACCACGTTGAAAATTTGAATTTGGAACAAACAAACAATTTGGAATAAAATCAGTTATTAGCCAAGAAAACATCAGGGAAATATGGAGAACACTACCAGATAAAAAAATCACAAATGCAGAGTTAACATTACCTTTGCTTCATTGGAAATTCATAAATGAGGAGAAGTCCCAGTGACGAGAGCAATAGCAGTTTCCAAGAACGGGAGAGAATCCGAAATGCTGAGCAGTTTAGTACAGCAGATCCCAGGTATTTGTTGAAACCATAAAAGTTGCCACAGTTCAAATAAGAACTGAACCTTGGAAGAACTTCCATAGAATTATTTTAAAATAACATATAACCTACAAAACGAGGTTGAATTCACTTTATTATTCCCTAATTTAATTTTTTTCTCATTAGGTTATTTATCGCAGACTAGGTAGTAATAAGTTTTTCCTGAATAAAGGAAATTATTATTTTCATGAAATTCTACTCTATTTTCAATGTTTTATCAACAATGAATTTCTGAATTTGACTCAAAGAACGACCAGAGGGCACCACAGTACCGATTGAGTTAGCTAAGGTGCAGGAAATAAGGTAAAGGAAAGAAGGTAAAGAGCATAGCCGGAGATATTGAATATTTATATTCATCAATTCATATAGAAAACATATTGAATAAATCTTCAAAAAAAGGAATTAGCTTGAAGACTTTTGAATAATAGCAAATATAGTAAAATATTAGTAAAACAAAACACAAAAATTATTTATTTTTGTTATGATGTTTTTGGAAAAAAAAACAAATATAAAATAAAATAAAACGACCGCAATCAACGCATCATATCAATTATATATATATATATATATATATATATATATATATATATATATATATATTATATATATATTTATAAATATATATATATATATATATATATATATATATATATTTAAATATGTTAATGGTAATAGTAGAATCCTAGGGATTATGTCAACAGGTCGCAAATCGTGGATGGTGGATTATCTCTGTGATTATTGTGCGATTCTATTCAAAGTTGGTATGTGGAGGTGTGTCAGAGATTATACATTTTCTGTCAAAATTCATAAATACAAAATGGCGGTCAAGTTTTGTAATTATGGTCCGATTCTATTCAAAATTTGTGAGTGGAGGTTTTTGAGGTCGGAGATTCTAAATATATATTGTCAAAATCCATAAATCTAAGAGGGCGGCTCTAAGATGGTGGATGAATTTTGTAATTATGGACCGTTTCCATTCAAAATTGGTATGTCGTTTTTGGGGTCGGAGATTATGAATTTGGTCGAATATTATTTATTTTTTGTCACAATCCATAAATTGAAGATGGCAGCTCCAGGATGGCATACGAGTTATTCTTTAGAGATTACTTACTAAAAAGCTCGATATTGAATTAATAATGAAAAACTTTTTATAGACATGCTTTTATTCAAATGTCCTAAAAATCAAAATATAATTGCTTTGGATGTGTGACGTAGGTTTTTCCGTGAGTTATAGATTCAAAAGCTTGTCGCTTTTGTATTCGAACTGAAAACTTGAATCCATAACTCACGGAATAACTTATGTCACACATCCAGAGCAACTATTTTGTACTCTTTAGGGCATTTGAATAAGAGCTGGTCTTTAAAAAGTTTTTTATTGATTATTAAATTTATAAACCTCTCTGAACATACACTCTTCAAGTCAACAAATATATAGATGTGACTTTGGATCCAATTTTACTACAAATTCACTCCAGATGATCTGAATAACGCAGCAGTTTCTTTGAATAATCACTTGGACAACATTGCAAACGTTGCTAGTCAGCATTCTCTGATGTCAAATGCAAAAAAAATCTGTGGCCTTGGTATTCGGTAACAAGTATAATCGAACATTCGCAGAAAAATACCTCCAGATAATTATTAATAACGACGTTATTGGGATTTCTGATAATGCAAAAAGTCTGGGCTTGATTTTAGATGACTTTTTGAGATTCCACGAGCATGTCAAACGTAATATACAGAGAGCATATGGAGCTTCAAAACCATTGTACATTAATTACCCATAGCCACAAAAAAAGTTTCATCTGGAACTCTAGTTTTGTCACAATTCAATTATTGTTTCTCCATCTACAGCTTTTGTATCGATCAAGATACTGCTAATAGAGTACAACGTGTACAGAACTCCTGCATTAGATCCATATATGGCATCAGAAAATATGATCATGTTTCTCAAAAACTGTATGAGTTGAAGTGGCTTTCAATGAGAGAAAGATTCAGGTTTCGCAAAATTCTATTGTATAAAAGCCCAACTTACCTACCTCTATGAGAAATCAAAGTACAGAAGTGATATCCACAATATCTTCCAGTTTGATGTTTATAGATTATTCAATGCGATACCTCTTGAATTAAGGCAATATAATCAGATTAAAAAAATAACTCAAAACACTCCTTTTCTACATTTTCAACTTTGTCTTCCTCTTTTCCCTCTCTTTTTTGAACGTGATTAAAGAGTTGATTGTTAAATAAGGAAATTTTAAGGGATCTGGAGAGTTCAGGTTTAGATTAGATCGGCTTTGGTTAAGTAGGTAAAATAATATAAAAATTTGATACAACATGGGTTGAGTGGAAGAACATCAATTGGCCAACTTTCCTTCGAAATTTCTTCCCAATCTTCATTTCAATATTTTTTATAATTGCATTTCTTAAATGTACTTGGAATGTGTGAATATAGACATTTATTATTATCAATATTATCATAACGCTAAGCGATATCTTTCTGCCGACTCGTACAAGCTATCATGTATGATGGTGAGAATTATCTATATGATGACCATAACTAAGATAAGATGCAGTAACATATGAAGAATTCAGTTAGTTGAAGGTGAAGTGAAATGAACTAAATTAAATTGAACAAACATTGGAATAATCAAATGGCATGAAATAATTATGTTACTACTGACTACGGGATATTGCTATAGACAGGGAAAACAGGGACAGGCATAGATTGGAAGATTGAGATTGACCGTTGATTGTTTGAAACTATTCTAGTTCCAAAGAGCAGATAAATCTGTGTTGTGCAGATATTTTTTTAGGGCAGCTCAGAATGAGGTGAAAAAAGTTTTCTTAGTGATATTAGCAGGAATACGATTACGAACCTGAGAAAATCTGACCGAAAAACTATTGTGAACTAGATTGGTTACGTGGGCGGGTATCCTTAGATTCAAATTTGAATATGCTCCCGTTTGACGAATTCTGCCATCACGCGGTTGAAGATTGCCATGTAGGTATGCTGGTCCGTGTGTTTTAACAACTTTGTACCCCAGTAATATGATGTGCTAATGTCTACGTTGCCTGATCGGTAGTAAGTTCAGTTGCTGCCTGAAATAACTAACTAACGTGGTCTTCCTCAAGTTGAATATGAATTTCAGAATGGTTGCAGATTCTTTCTCTTTCACTTTTGAATAAATTTTGATTATTGGGAGGATATTTCTTTGGGATATTTCAATACCATAATTAAGAGATCTGACATCGACCAACTCAACAAAATGTACTCACATCTACTTACAAATTGAACCTTTATGCTATATTCATATGAAATCCCCTATATGAAGAAACATTCACTATTCACATAAAAAACTTTTCAACAAAAAAATGAACCGACGAAATACGGAACTGAAAAGTAAAAAATAAAATAAACCTTCTTAGTCCCAATGACTAAGCTCCTGAACTAATGTAAGTAACTAATTTTGAGTCGGCACCAAACAAACAAGCAAATGGATAAGGTAAGGTGTGAAATGATGGCATCGAGTTGGGCGGTGACATTCTGATAATTTTTTTGGAGTAATTTAATGATATTCGTTGATTGTTTGTTTGGCGCCGACTCAAAATTAGTTACTTACATTAGTTTAGGAGCTTAGTTATTGAGACTAAGAAGGTTTATTTTATTTTTCACTTTTCAGTTCCGTATTTCGTCGGTTTAATTTTTTGTGAAAAAGTTTTTAGCCTTGATAAATACAAAATAAATTTGTTGGAAGATTGGATAAGAGTTTTTTTTTGAAATATGACTCAATACCCACTAATTCTACAATATAAATAATTTTGCCGATCATGATCTTCAGGACCCTAAAGTAATGTAATGGTGACGTTCGCCATAGGTAACATTCATTAGGAATTCAACTAAAACTATGTATTCTGAATGAAAATGGATTGATCCTCAAAATAAATATTTTTGGAGCAAAAACTAACTAACAAATATCAGAGTTATTTCAACGAATATTCGAATGGCTATTCAGTTTCATTTCTCTCAACTAGATCCTGTAGTGGAAAAAAATAATTTTCTCTAAGAAAAAATTGCACAGTGTTAGTTATACATCTATGGAAATAAAATAGCTTCAGTTATTCCTTGTGGCTCAACTACTATACACGAATTCCTAAGAATTATTTCTTGAGAATTTAATGTAGGATGTTTTGTGTGGTAGACTATGGAATAACATGCTTCTGTTGGGTATAATCGATCTCATGTATGTCAAACATGCCCCTCTAGTTAGATCTTACTTCTCTGAACTACTTTGACAGCGTCTGATAAAATCAAAAGCCGTCGTGTTACGTTGTAGCGCAAGGAACTCTAACTCTTGCCATAAAGTAGCAGTTGAAGAGGTGCCAATTTCTCCTCCGGTTATATTACGAGCTTTTCAAATTACCAACATTACCATGATGCCGCGTTTCGCGGATGCCGTCGTTTGATGTATGTTATCTTCGCCGACGACAGATAATATAATCCAAGTATCATTATGATGGTGTTCGTGGATGATTACGGAGATTAAAATTGCATTTGATATAGGTAATGCACACCTGATAATGTTGTCGAAGCATGACACGGAAGAGTTACTAGTGAGGAACTAGAAAACAAAAAATATTTGATTGATGTATTCTTCATACTAAAAAAATAAAAATACAACGATTGTTACCGCATTCCTTTCCATTCAGTTTTTTCGATACGGCTGATTTAGTTTTCATTAGCGTTATTATTTTCTATTACAGTTTTTTATAGTCGCTCCCAATTATCCGATTTCTGATCTTTCGCGGTACCGACCATGAATCAAACACTGGAGAAAAATTGCTTACGGTTGTATAATATCAAAATTCGGAAGGAATACGTTAACATCGTATACCTTGAGCTCACTCGCTCAGTGATATTTTGTGTAGAAAAAGCATTTGTTTAATAATAGTGAAAATTTCAAATGTCAGGAAAGAGTGGATTTTTGGACTATGAAAAGTATTGTAATCAAATCAATAACTGCAGTGATATCTTGTCTATCCATCGTGTGAGAAAAAAAAGTACGATAAAGAAATACCAACGTCAACAATATTTCGAATGGTGCTGGCATCCATTATTAATACACTCGCTTCGATGCAGAATTGAAAAACATATGAACACAATTTGTGAACATATTGATAGTATAGAAAATGAGATGGGGAATGTCATCAAACAACTTCAACATTTTAAGTATGAGGTAGAAGTCAATAAGGAGAATATGACTGATTTGTTCGAAAATATTAACAGGATGTTCATGAATTCAGATGTGAAATCATCTGCGACTGAAAGATAAACTTTAGTCACTATCTTCCATCGTTCAAGATAACCTCTTGTGGGGTATTCATGTTGAGAAGGGAAACATTCTCAATTGAGTATTGAATAGAAATATTTTTCTGTGAATTGAAAAATCCACGATGAATATGGGGTAATTTTTGTGAATGTCTAACAGAAAACAACTACTTCCCCGGCTAAAGCCACGCTGGACATTGAACTACATCTGATAGTCATTCTACCCTAACTCAAAAGAAAAAACCTGAAATTGAAAATTTGTATTTTTATTCAGATACTTATTTGATTTTCTATTTCAGTCCTAATTAGGAACTCATATAGATGAATGAGGCAAAGCAGAATGTTTTTCAAAAAAGAGTACTCACCATAAATCATTTGTAATATTGACGCAAGAGGGGCATCGCATTCACTAGGTCTTCAATACATTTTTGTCTACGAAAATCTATTTCACGCTTCCACGATCATCGGAACAACCGGAAGAAATGGAAAACATATTTTCTAGAAGCGATCCCACTTAGCAAAGATGGAAAAACATTTCTTCTGGAGAGACACATTGAAATTAGTGTTTTTCTGACATTAAAATCTCTCATGGGGTATGATAGATTGATTTGTTCGAAAATATGAACAGGATGTTCATAAATTCAGATGTGGAATCATCTGCGACTGAAACGTAAACTTAAGTCACTATCTTCCATCGTTCAAGATAACTTCTTGTGGGGTATTCATGTTGGAAGGGAAAGCGTGGCTTTAGCCGGGGAAGTCGTTGTTTTCTGTTAGACATTCATAATAAATTACTTCATTTTTATCGTGGATTTTCCAATTCACATAAAAATCTTTCTATTCAATATCCAATTGAGAATGTTTCCTTTTCAACGCGAATATGATAATTGTGAACAGTATAATGTCGGGAAAAAAACAGCAATTTTGAAAATTTTGGTATTATGAAAGAGGAACGAAGAATTTGGTGCCCGTTCTGATTTGGGAAAATCGTACATAATTCAATCAATAGAGATATTGATCAAACAACTATTTCGAAACAGCTGAAATTCTGGATTCAGGAATTCGAAAGTATGATGAATTTTCATATTTTGACCTACAACTCTTGAAGTATTGGAAATACGGAAAAATGCCCTACATGAAAGTTGTAGCTCGTTATTTTTTCTACAAAAATGTTTTGATAAATCATGTCGTTAGGAAGATACATTTTTGGTCTAACGCCCGGTTGAAATTGCGCAGGAACAAAAAATTGCCCCAATTTTTATATAACTGGACTAGTCAGTCGATGTTCCTTGCTACTAAGAGCTGCTTGAAGAAAAACCGAAGGACATGAAATATAGGAAATATTTCTATCTTCTGCATGAGACTAGTTTCGGAGTTCATACAAAATCTAATCAAAATACAAACAGTGAATATCTGTGAGTGAGTACACATTCTGTTCAATAAATTTATGAGGAATCATTGCCACCTCGATTACTTGGGCCTTCGTGCTATTCGAGGTGGATTTCTACCGAAGATTGGATATATTAGCCCAGTACAATTGGATTACTCCTGGTTTTGTTGGATAGAAATATTTTGACATGAAATTCGTATTTTTCTGGAAAAAACTCGGATTCTGTTCATATCTCCAGGCTTTTGGAATATTGAAAAAGTACAACACCCATTGAAAAAATTTCAATGCTATTCGAAAGGCCATATTTCAATATACTTATAAAGCAGTCGATTATTTATATAAGGAGAATTATTGATTAGATGATCGAATGTAGAACAATATTTAATGTTACTTTTCATGAAGAAAAATATCCCAGAATTACATATCGAAATACTTTCTTTCAACAAAACTGAGAGTAATCCGGTTGAACAGGGCTAATATATCTAACTCGAACAGCACGTAGGCCCAAGGAATCAACGTTATGTATGAACTTCGAAACTGATCTCATGTGAAAGATGGGAGTTTTTTCTACATTTTATGTGCTTTGGCTTCTTTTAAGCAGCTGTTAGTCGTGAAGAACATCGACTGACTAGTCCGGTTATATAAAAATTGGGGTCATTTTTCGTTCTCGCGTTAGTCTACAAGTGGAAAATCGCATTTATCGCTTCGATGACATGATTTATCATAAAATTTATGACGTTTTTGTAGAGAAAATAATAAGCTACAATTTTGAAAGACTTTCCACTGCGACTTCTTCAGATCTGTTGTGTGTGCCCTCATGTTGTTAGGGTTTCTTGTTCAGTACCGTCCTTGTCAGTAAACTCCGCAGGTGAGACTCAAGGTCTTCCATATATTTGGGGCGACCATGGTTTTCCCTACCCTAGCGTTGTTAACCTCAGCCTTGATAGGTTTTCACACTAGGTACGTGCACTGGGGTTTCTTCATCTTCTTGGCCGAAGCCATATATGGTTTCTTCAGTCCGATGTTGTTCATGTGGTTTATGTCTACAGTGCCTAACAGGGCACACTATGATCCGAGTTGTCCTTTTATTCTGGCTCAGTAGATACTCAGCCTGTCTGTCTCGTCCCCTCTAATAGATACCGAAAAAAAAACCTGAGAGGAGTGGTTTTATTTGCGAAAAAAAAAATATATGATTTTCAATATAATACGGAATCATTGTTGCGGAGCTGTCGTTATTTTGATTGAGGTGAATGGTTCGAAATATATACTGTAAGTGACTGGGATTTGAAATTTTTACGAGGCAATATACTATAGAGTAAGAGCCCGTGAATGCCAGACCTTCCCCATTTCATAAAAGCTGAAAGTTTATCAGCGCATGCTGTCTACATAGGTAGGAATGATGGGTTACTATGAAGTTTGGATCATCGTTGCTTTGGCAGGTAACATGTAGCAAAGGTGTATATCATAGCAACTTAAATTCGTCAAAAAATAAAGCGTAATTTTATTATATTTCCTTCGGAATAATATTATAAATCACATCATCTATTGCCAGACACTAAGTATAGCGGCAACCCCTTGCCAGGACACCCTTGAATTTCAATGACTCTACACTTACATTATATTATGAAAGCTGGATTTCATATTTGTTACTCGAGTAACTGGTAGAAGATGTTTTCTCGGTAGTTAGACAGTTTCGACAGTTCTAACGATAGATATAATAACCGATGGACTGGGCGTCACGTGACTTCAACACACAGTTCCTCATGGACTATATAAGAGAGATATATGTTGTGGAGGATAGAAATAAGTGATGGTAAGAGAATTCCATTGAGCCTCCATCGGAATGAAGATGGTTTTTATTTCTCTTTCAAAGTTTTCAGAAGATTCAGGACTGAACAAAATTATTGGTAATTAAATTTATATTCGACATCATGAAGTGCAATTGAACTAAATTGGGAACTCCGGCGATTTCAAAATTTGTGATCAATAATGACTACATAAAAAATGTTTGGGTAATCTATAATGTTTTGTGTCTGTAGAAAATATTTTCGGGAAATACTGAGAAAAATAGTACGTGGTATTGGGATTGAAGGAGATATATTTTCTATCGAGCGTGACGCAGATTGACGGACGATTCGTAGGTGAGTCTGTCTCATGTCAGCCTGGCGCTGTAAAAGTATTTCTTTACTCCGGCGGAGTAAAAGTATACCTTTACTCCGGCGGAGTGAAAGTATATCTCCACTCAGGGGGAGTGACAGTATACCATTACTCCACCGGAGTAATAATGCCATGTATATTTATAACTTTTGAAAAAAATATTCCTCAATTTGAAAACATATTTTTCTGCGTTTGTTATAAATTTTCATAAATATGTCAGTTTGACGTACACAAAGGTATAGTATCGTCACATCTTATATTCTGTGGTATAGTTGTACTGATTATTACCTCATTCTTTTCGATGTTGAACTGGATCGGAGATATTATTTTTTTCGTTGTTAATTTAAATCGCATTTTTTTCCTGAAGGATTGACCAATCCTGTCAACATTCAAAATTGAACAAAATCACCAAGAATGAGTTTTACTGTTTTTTCTTCCAAGCATAGACGTATTGTGACATTCAACATAACGCATCTCACTAACTGTCGATTAAATATATCTCAAATGTGAAAATAACCTTTTCTTATTAACCGACGAAACCAAAAAGGAGGAGGTTCTCTAGTCGACGCGTATATTTTTTATATATGATCACACATAACTTTCTACTGAGACGTCGGATTCTTCTTCTCAGTGGGTGTACTTTGAAGTTGGTCCCATTCGAATTTGAAAGATGAAATCCCTCCCTAACGGTAGCAGAATGAAATATATTGATCACTCACCCTCTGAATTCTGGTCCGTTAACCTATTCTATCAGGCATAACTTTGTACTGGGTTCTTCGATTTGGATGATTATTTTTTTATCAGATAGAGTATACCTCAAAGTTGATCATATTTGGATTTGGAATGGGATTATCCACCCTTGCGGGTAGAAAAATAGGAAATAATTGATTTTTCACTTGTGAACATTGGCACACATATGTAGTTGACAATGACAGATCGCTAATGTCATTATTTTTGTTCTCCTACATCCGTCACAATCATTTTATTCAATGAGAGGATAGAATGATATACAAATTAATGAAATAAACTAACCAGAACAACAAAAATAATTTATATTACAACAAATAGTAAAAGTAGATAATCATATTATTTAACTGGTGATAGTTGAAGTAAGGTGGGCAAGTAAGTATTTTGGAAGTAATCAAAGAACAAGTAGGTAGTAATAATTAGATTTCAGCCACAAAAAATAGAGAAATAGAAACTTTTTAACTAAAAATTAAACCGACGAAATACGGAACTGAAAAGTAAAACATAAAATAAACCTTCTTAGTCTCAATAACTATGCTCCTAAACTGATGTAACTAATTTTGAGTCGGCGTCAAACGAACAATCAACGAAGTTCATCAAATTTCACTCGATGCCATCATTTTACGCCCATCTAATCCATTTGCTTGTTTGTTTGGCGCCGACTCAAAATTAGTTACTACATTGGGGCAGTGAGCCCAGTCGAGATTAGAAGGTTCATTTATTTATCTTTCAGTTCCGACTCGTCGGTTTTTTTCTGAATTTTTTAATACTTGTTTGAAATATCAACCAGATGTAATCGCACTGGAAAATAAATTTTCATCGTTCAACATATTCCGGGTTATTCATGTTGAAGAAATTATCACCGAATATTGAACAATACATATATATATATAT
Source organism: Gonioctena quinquepunctata (assembly GCA_018342105.1). Taxonomy (NCBI): domain Eukaryota; kingdom Metazoa; phylum Arthropoda; class Insecta; order Coleoptera; family Chrysomelidae; genus Gonioctena; species Gonioctena quinquepunctata. The sequence continues at coordinate 312,820 of JAFIRS010001400.1, forward strand.
AGCTATAATAAACATACACGAAGATGTTATTTTCAATGATCGTGTATATCATCATTATTCCAATTTTCGCCGAATTTTCGGATATATTTTACGATATTGTTTTGAGGTTGTTGGAGTACGTTTTCCCAAATGGGTTTTTTCAACATTCCGTTACCTCAATCCATTCACATGGCGGAGGAAATACCACCATATCACCCCTCTATTTGGCGATTTTCCGTATCGTGAATATGATACCGTTGCGCGATGAGATGGCGGCTGACCGTATTTGCTGCCGTTCAGCGATACGGTAACAATGCTTCGATTACTTCAAATTTCGCAAGGTTATATTTTTCGCAAAATATTTCTTTCTGCAAATTTCGCTCCGGTTTCCGGATGGACGAAATGTATTAATATTCGGATTCGTCGCGAGCAAAAACGCCTACAAAAACGTTAAGCAGGCCATATCGCACAAATGGTTTTTCAAAGGTGAAAACACAAACCGAGTATTTTCTCTAAATATGTTAACATTATACGTGAACCCTGAAACTTGCTCAATCAAATGTCGTCATAAATAATACATATAGCTGTATATATATATATATATATATATCTATATAGGATATATATATATATATTCAGTATTTGCAGTAGTCAGGTCAAATCTTCGTGAAGGAAAAATACCCATTCAAAAGTTTCAAGTAAAAACCGATTCTCAACGACGACTTCGACCTGTTCGGATGAAAAACAGGAAGGAATAATAGTATTCAATAATCCGGCAATGAATATTAATAGCTCGAATAGCCTCGAAATGTCACGTCGCGAAGGCCAATATAACGTATGGTGCGAATCGTTCGCAACAAATGGCGTATTTCATTTGCTACGAATTTTGATCCATTTGATGAATATTTACAGCAATAGCTTTGCGGCAACAGCGTTCACCAATCACGATCTGAAACGCATCTTATCGACGGATTGCGGTCTGATGTCCACTACTTATATTTTCCGTGCTTTCTACCATTTCGTATCATAAAATAAGAGAGATTTGCGCAAGATATAAAAGTCTTTCAAAACCTTCGTTTGGCGAAAAGCAACAAGTCAATGTAAAGCTGAATGATTCGATTTGAATATGATGATTGATGAAAAAATATTGTATTGTGAATTCACCGTACCTGTCGGCCTAATTTTGAAAGTCTCTTCGAGCGCTTCAAACATATTTTAATATAACGGCATAATATATAGTTATATATAGTTTATATGGTATATCTCGGTTTGGGGAAATACACCAAATACATATTTATATCTTCGGTAACAGATACCGAAAGCTTCCTGTCACGGCTGAACGAAATTAAATATCTTCGAAGAAGACTCCTTTGTCAAACTTCAGAAATTACATACGGTAACGTACGTTGTCCGAAATATAGTCTCATCATATATGCTCGGTAGCCGATCTTCCTCATTTTAGAAAGCCAGCGCATCTCCATGGTTACAAAGTTTGGATCATAGGGTTTTAGCGAACAGGCAGCGTGCATAAATCGATACTCGCGTGCGTATAAAGCGTATTTCAGAATATGCTGGAAATCACGCATTTGTGCCAGACATCGTTCGGGACCGCATCATCACTACTTGATAATTAGGAAGCGAATTTGATGAGCCAGGGTAACTGATTAAAGATGCCCGTGTAGTTTGCAAAATTTCGGCGACAAATACAGGGGTGGTAGAAGGCGTTATACGAGTGAAAGGCGAGTATTGAGATTGGATAATCTCCATTATAAGTTGTTGACTAAAAATCATCGTTAAATGAAAGTTATTGACTATAATTTCATGTTGATAAAGGAAACTCGGGATCGCACTGCTCTCAGCCATTTCATATAGCGATCGGCGCCAATACTAAGCAGTGATGGAAATATAGAGTGCATGTATAAAAGGGTTGATTGTTAACACAGCAGGTTTCGAAATAGGAAAAATTTTCCTTTCAGACAACCGGTAACAGTTTACGTGGTCTCCAGAATCAGTTTTATTGTCTTTTTAAGCGAAGTCATAGATTTTTAGTTATTATGTGGGTGAATTTGATTCACGGATTGAATTTGGTGTTCTTCCCGAACAATTGCTCGAACTTATGTTGCTTGGTAATATAAGTTCGAGCAATTGTTCGGGAAGAACACCAAATTCAATCCGTGAATCGAATAAAACCCTACAACCACACCACATCTATAATAATAAAAAATCTATTGACTTCAGCTACAATTTGAATAGAGGCACAGAAGTAAAACTGGGTTAATAAACAAGAGGAGCCACGTAAACTGTTACCAGTTTGTGCCTGACTGAGAAATTGAATTAAAATTTTCCATATTCTTCGGAAACCTGTGAAATTGTGTTGAAAAATCCAGAAATCACTACCAACACTCCATGCTTACTCATCTATGAAATTTCACATCCAGCTCTTTCTTGTATCCAACTATGAAATTGTTGGCTGCACACGATGAAAGCATATATAAGAATGGCTGTAGGTGTTAGTGCGAGGCAATATATATCCGAGTTTTTTTTTCACTCTTTTATCAACATGAAAATTATAGTCAATAACTTTCATTTTACATTTAACATTGATTTTTTAGTCATAAATAACTTATAATGGAATTATCCAATCAGTCCAAATAACTATCTCACTCGCATCCACTCGGATGTATATTGCCTCGCTCTCGCACCTACAGCTACCCTATATGTTTGTCTGGCCAGGTGTTAGAACTGTCAAAACCGTCTGGATACTGAAGACACATCTTTTAGTAGTTACCCTAGTAACATATATCAAATTCAGCTTCTATACTATAACGTAAGTGTAGTGTAATCAAAGTTTAAGGGTGTCTGGCAAGGGATTGCCACGATACTTAGTGTCTGGCAATAAATGTCGTGATTTCCAATATTATTCTGAAGAAAATTACGCTTTATACTTTGACGAAATTGAGTCGATATTTTATACACCTTTGCTACCTGTTACCTTTCAAAGCCACTATGATCCAAACTTCATGGTAACCCATTGTTCCTACCTATGTTGGGAGCATGCGCTGAGAAACTTTCAGCTTTTATAAAATGAGGAAGGTCTGGCATTCACGGGCTCTTAGACTACTATGATGAAACATATATTTTCGGAGATTTCAACGTACGTTATACAATTGTAATGAATTTCTGAGAGTTTGACAAAATATTGAAAGGGGTCTTCTTCTCGGAAGATATTGTATATTTATTGTTGTCGACGTTTCAACCGTGACAAGGGTCTTCTTCAGGAACTTTTTATGTTCGAAGTGGTTTCATCGCCGTGTTTGAACCTTAAGAATTGGTATAAATATGAAATTTAATTGTTTAGTATTTAGCTCCCCAAACCAGGGATATACATATATATAAATATATATATATATATATATATATATATATATATATATATATATATATATATATATAGATTCTAAAAAGAAATATTTAGGAAATATCCGGCTCTCTGAAGGAGACTGATAAAAATATTTCTCCCCCAAAAGTTTCAGGAGCTATATTTGAAATATACAGGGTGCTTGGTGTAGGTGCTACAAATACAAATATTTTTTCATCAATCATCTATCATCACATATTCAGAATCTGATATCATTTCATTTATAATTTTAGAAGTTGGGCTATGACGTTGTTGAATCATAACACCTTTCCTTAAAACGAAAGGTTTTGAGAAAGACCCTTTCTGAAGATATCTTATACACAAATCATCTCTTTATTTTTATGAAATTATTACAGAAATGAGTGATGAAAACAATATCTTGGAAATAACCTCATAATAAAATCAAATGGTGATGAATCTGGACCTTTATCAACAATCCATCGATATGGATGCGTTCAATCCAGATATTCAGTGAATCATTGGTAGGAACACCATCTTGTTGCCACCAAATTCCTTATTGTTCTGCTATTGGAATATCTTTCATCAAATGGATCAAATCATTCCGTAAAAAATGTAAATATTGCAACCCATTGAGAAATAAGGTTTTTTGATGCGTCTGTTGAACATATCGCACCATACGTTTATACCCCCCATGGTTTGTAGATTACATTCACTGACCCAGTGAGCATTTTTTCGAGGCTAATAGTGACTTTTATGTCGATTCATAACTCCATTATTGATTGGATATATTGGGATTATTATACTATTACCATTATTACTATGTTACTTTTATCCGAATACGAGCAATTATTCCAAGTCGTCGTTTGAAGTCAGTGAGTTTTTAAGCTTGAACCAACTGAATTTTGAATGGGTGGTATTCGTTTCCTTCACAGAAGATTTACTGACACTGACTTCTTCTGCAAGAGTACTGATATATATATATATATATATATATATATATATATATATATATATATATTATATATATATATACATCTGGATGTATATTGATATGAGCCAACACATTGATTTTAGGTTTCAACAGTTCTCGTATGATGACGATGCTTTATATTAGAAGAAAATCACTCAGTTTGCAATGTTTTTTCACCTCTTGGAAAAACCATTTGTGACGGAATGGGCCTGCTTAGAAAACGTTTTTGGTATAGACGTTTTGCTTCGCGACAATTCTTTCGACATTAACCGAATATTAATAACATTTCGTCGCAATCCCTTGGAAGAAACACGGAAGTCGTGCTGGAGTTTTTGCAGAGAACAAAGATATATTTTTTTTGCAAGGAACGAAAATATAACTTCTTTGCAAAGAATGAGTTGACAGTGCAAATCGAAAACATTTGTTACCATGGTATCAACAAGCATGAGCAACCTGAGGTAAATATGCAATTCAATGCACGCAAGTTAGCCACATCCTTATGAACTTAATTATCATATTCAACTGATATCGATTGAGAAATCGCCAAATATCGTAGGGGTGGGCAATGGTGGTTTTTATTTGGTAATATTTTCCCTCCACTTTTATGAAAGATACATAGAGGATTAGGGTAACAGATGTTGAAAAAAATATTTTTCAAAACCCTACATTGTTAGGAAAAGTGCAATTACTCAACAACAACGTAACCTAATTCCAAAAACTATGCATAAAATTATATCAAAATTCAACGTAAAATCTGAATATGTGATGATATACACGGTATCTATTGAGGAAATGATAGCATCTTCGTGTATGTTTTATATATATATATATATATATATATATATATATATATTGTTCAATATTCAATTGATAATGTTCTCTTTCCAACATGAATAACCCACAAGAGGTTATGTTGAACGATGGAAGATAGTTTATTTTCCAGTCGCAGATGACCCCACATCTGATTTTGTGATCACACCGTTGATATTTTCAAACAAATTATTAAAATTCAAGAAAAAATTAAACCGACGAAATACGGAACTGAAAATTAAAAAATAAAATGAACCTTCTTAGTCTCAATAACTGAGCTCCTACCCTAATGTAGGTAACTAATTTTGAGTCGGCGCCAAACAAACAAGCAAATGGATTAGATGAGGCGTAAAATGATGGCATCGAGTGAAATTTGATGAACTTCGTTGATTGTTCGTTTGACGCCGACTCAAAATTAGTTACATCAGTTTAGGAGCATAGTTATTGAGACTAAGAAGGTTTATTTTATGTTTTACTTTTCAGTTCCGTATTTCGTCGGTTTAATTTTTAGTTAAAAAGTTTCTATTTCTCTATTTTTTGTGGCTGAAATCTAATTATTACTACCTACTTGTTCTTTGATTTCTTCCAAAATACTTACTTGCCCACCTTACTTCAACTATCACCAGTTAAATAATATGATTATCTACTTTTACTATTTGTTGTAATATAAATTATTTTTGTTGTTCTGGTTAGTTTATTTCATTAATTTGTATATCATTCTATCCTCTCATTGAATAAAATGATTGTGACGGATGTAGGAGAACAAAAATAATGACATTAGCGATCTGTCATTGTCAACTACATATGTGTGCCAATGTTCACAAGTGAAAAATCAATTATTTCCTATTTTTCTACCCGCAAGGGTGGATAATCCCATTCCAAATCCAAATATGATCAACTTTGAGGTATACTCTATCTGATAAAAAAATAATCATCCAAATCGAAGAACCCAGTACAAAGTTATGCCTGATAGAATAGGTTAACGGACCAGAATTCAGAGGGTGAGTGATCAATATATTTCATTCTGCTACCGTTAGGGAGGGATTTCATCTTTCAAATTCGAATGGGACCAACTTCAAAGTACACCCACTGAGAAGAAGAATCCGACGTCTCAGTAGAAAGTTATGTGTGATCATATATAAAAAATATACGCGTCGACTAGAGAACCTCCTCCTTTTTGGTTTCGTCGGTTAATAAGAAAAGGTTATTTTCACATTTGAGATATATTTAATCGACAGTTAGTGAGATGCGTTATGTTGAATGTCACAATACGTCTATGCTTGGAAGAAAAAACAGTAAAACTCATTCTTGGTGATTTTGTTCAATTTTGAATGTTGACAGGATTGGTCAATCCTTCAGGAAAAAAATGCGATTTAAATTAACAACGAAAAAAATAATATCTCCGATCCAGTTCAACATCGAAAAGAATGAGGTAATAATCAGTACAACTATACCACAGAATATAAGATGTGACGATACTATACCTTTGTGTACGTCAAACTGACATTCGCGCATCACGTAAGTAAGACCATTGAAAAGTCTGAAAAGATCGTAGGAAATATTGGAAGACCTGAAGCATCGAATAGGCGTATTCTTGCCAGTGTGGTCCACTCTAGACTGCTTCATGCCGCACCAGCGTGGCACGCTGTTACATGACTGAACAGAGTGCAGCGGCAAATTTGTATACGGGTCTGTAGTGCGTACAGAACGGTATCAGCAGAGAACGTGGGAGTTATCGCTGGAATTCTTCCGAATGAACTTTGAATCCAAGAGAATGTTAAAAAATATAATGGAGTATCGAGAACAACTGCCAATGACAACCTCGTAACCTGATAGTAGTATAAGTGGAACCGAGGATGGACGTTGGACGTGGAGTCCAATCCCAGTTATCAAAGGATGGCACAACAGGCCATAGGGAGAAGTCGATTATCATATTGCCAAGAGCCACGGCTGTTTCAAAAAATCACTCTTCGTGAAAGGTAAAGAAGAATCGGATGAATGTGTCTACTATCAAGGGGTGGACGAATCTGCACATACAATGTGTATGTGTCCCAATGGGAAGACACGCGAAGGCACTTCGAGAAATCGAGCGGTGAAATCACGTCATTTGCATCAGCCGCAGCTTCCTCTGATTTCATCGTAAGATAACTTGATGAAATTATCGCAGGCATTATTTTAAATTCAATAATGACTTTCTGATATTTATTGTTGATCAATTTATGAGCGTGCTTGTGAACGAGATCATTTGTGGCATCGTATATTATCTTTTCTGCACGTCTGAGTCCCTTGATTTTTTCAAGTCCTCATTGAACCACTTGAAGGGTTTTTATGTAAAGATTCAAGGAATATTTTTTCAGAGAAAAAGTTTTCTCTACTGGACTACAGTTGAGGTTCAAGAGAAACTCCACCCTGATTTTTGACGAGTTTGAGGAGTAAAAAGTGTTTCAGTTTACTGTATATAACGATTTTTTGAAAGCGAGTATTCCATTACTGGTAATCTGCCTCCTGAAAATTGAAACCTGATTTACTCACAAAGTTCCTGTTAATCAGTATCTGAGCGTAATGGTCGAAGAGGCAGTGGTCGATTCTCCCCATTGTTTTCAGAAGGAATGAGGTGAGACTGGCGATAAGACTTTGGATCGTCAGCTGGATGTCTCCCAGACTTTGGTATGAACACCACTGCAGCCTCTCTCCAGGTTTTCGGTATGTGACTGAAAATTGAAGAGGTTTGGAGCTCTCAATGGCCCAATTGATCTCTTGGGAGGTAAATATTTTTTCCGCTGGGCTCCTGCTGTATTAATCGGGGGTTAGTGAAAACCCCTTCCAGCTGAGCACTTTGCAGTTAGTCACCAACAACTTCGGACCCGGGAAAGTTTGTCTATGCTTTCCTCCTGGTATTCTGGATATCTCCCGGTCGGTTTTTTCATCAGATCGATACCGTTGGTATGCTCTTTCTGGAGGCGTTGAGCTAGGGTTAATTCCGTGATCCCCTCAAACATTTTTCCCCCTGTTTTTCTTCTGGATTCTCCGAGTTCCTTATTGTTCCCAGAAAGAGCCGCTTTGTAATCTTCCCAGTTCCCCAGACTTTTGGCTCTATTCGAAGGTTTTCTAACTTCTTCCTTAGGCACGTATCTGTTGACTGCCATTTGTTTTACTGGGCAGCTGATTTCATATGCTTGCATTCCAGCATTTTGAAGCTGCTTGGAGGTTATGTCAAGTTCTTCAGCTGAATCGATGGATATATGTTGATCGCCCAACTGCCTTTCGAGATGTTCTTTATAAGCATTCCACTTGGTCAGTTTGGGTATCCTATATTCCTTGAAGTGTGTTTTCTATGATTCGAATGAATGTCATTTGTTGATGATCCTACATCGGGAAGTCATCAAATACATGCCCGTTGTGAATATTTCTTATGAATGCTTGGAATGTTGTGGGTTCATCTGGATGGCCCTTATAGTTTATTCAGTACCCTGCAGATTTCTTTCCCAATTCTGTAGAATGCCAAGAGTTGTCGGCATTCTCTTTCGGTATTTCGGCTCAGTGGTCATTTGATCCCACGAGTGAGTGACGGAGAAGGATTTGGGTTCAGCCCTGTGGTGCCAACTGCACACCACTGTAGCCTGTTGAATTCAATTCTCTCTCCTTTTGAAGGAAACGAAAGAAAAACGATTTTTCAGAAGCTAGTATGCTTATTTCATACAGCAGTGACCATGAGCTGCTCACATTGATACGGGAGGTCGTGGATACCGTTATCTTGTCAGTGAAATGTAGATAGAGTATCCAACAAGTCTAAAATTCAGAAGATACAAAGATAGATTGAGCATCATTTTTTAAAAGAATGGCAAAAAAAAATTATTGTTGAAGAATTTGATGTGCGCTTCTCAGCAGTGAAACAATATTACTATATGATACATATATTCCAAATTGAAGAACGAAAATAAACAATGGTGTTTTAGTTATTCGACGTGGTGCAGTTGTTTTGAATCAACAGAGAAAGACAGTTGTGTTAACTCTATGATTATCGATGTACATAATGTTTGCTGGTCGTTTGACAATTGCTTCTGATCAGGTTCGTTGGAAGTTAGGAACTCACTTCAGAGCTCTGCAGGACGAGTGCTCGGGTGACTCCGTACACTATGCGGTTCTACGCAGCCAATCTGAATTATACTGGGTTTTTCGATCGATAATTTTCCTTTGTGATCAGACGAAGCTGTGAACAATCATCAACCGGTATCTTGTTTTGAAGGGCCTAGAGTACCTACACAGAGTGAGCAAGTTGATCAGATACATTATTTCGAAGGAATCAAGTCCCAAAATACAAACGTAATTACACTATAGTTGAGATTGCAAATGGATCCAATGATTACATTATATGTGAAATTGCGAAGGAATACGTTTGTTGAGTCAAACAGGAAAGAAAATCAATATACCCAATTGAGAACAATAAAAAAAACTTGATAAGATTATTATTATACTGATATTCAATATCCATTGTCATTCTTATGACCTCTATGTCGGAATTCCGAGTTACAAGTCGGAATTCCGAAATACAAGTTGGAATTCCGACTTACAATTCGGAATTCCGACTAACCTGTTGGAATTCCGAGATGCAAGTCGGAATTCTGACTTACAAGTCGTAAACCATTTCATTGTGATGAGAGAAAAAATCTGAAATCAAAAATTTATCTTTTACCCCGAGCTTTTTATAACAATCTATTCCCACTTGAGAACCCGTTCCAAAAAAACCATCAGAAATCACTTACAATATCGATGCAAGAGGGGCATTACATTCAGTCACTAGGGCTCTCATGAATTTTTGTATTTCACGATTCCACAATTGAGAGAAAAAAGGATTGAGAAACATATTTTCTGAAGACATCACCTGAAGATGGCAAATGTGATTTTGCTGAAACGTCGTATGATATATATATATATATATATATATATATATGATATATATATATATATATATATATATATATATATATATGAACATATATATTATACACCATCTGGATATCATTATTTCCACATTCAATAAGCACATCGTGAACTACATCATGCCAGAAATCCTGTCATTTTCCATAACAAACATCGAGGTATTTTCTAGTAATATAACTTTGTAAACATTGTTGTATACAACTTCTGTGATTCGTTGATGCAGCTTCCCGTATAGGTCATGTCTCCTTTGCCATTTACTCCTCCATATCACATTTTGAAAGCGCCATACACACAACAATGTGTTTATTGATGAGCTTTGGAGGAAACTCCATCTCAGTCGCTTTCGCTTCAAAATTGAATAGATGTCAAGTGTTCCAAAGCATCTCATCGCAGAGGTGTCACCTTCAAATTCAATAAGGTTTCACTGGCTGATACTCTCGCATACATTATCAATATATTTTGCGAGGTAGAAGATTCAATGAAGTTTGAGATATACATTTGAATTTGAGTGAATGTATGAAGAAGTTCCGAAATTGCCGAATTTTGTTCAGATTTATATACATTGCAGCCATAAAGTCAACCCCGCCAGTATATAATTTTTATTCGTACATATAAGATGTACGGATATAATAAAACTTGGTGTTCGTATATTCATTTATTTCTTATTTAGTACACCATTCAACAGCTGGAGCCATTTACAGGATGGTAAATATACATTCAAAGCATAAAAGAAGGTTATACAGAGATAATCCTAATATACACACCTATTATACAGAATTTAATCTAGTGTTGATGATGATAATAGTAATCATGTGAATGAACTATACTAATAATAGTAGTTTTATTATAGTATTACATTAAAATGTTTAATATATATATATATATATATATATATATATATATATATATAAATAAGAATAATTAACACAAAAAATATCAATTACACATATATCGAAGCAAGAGATACAGTGAGTAAAAGGCACATTGATTCAGATAACAGCCACTACTGTTTCTGTGTTTTCATCACGGCCAAAAGAGATGAAGAAATATGATTAAACATATAAAAGAATTCCAGAGTCTGAGCCAAGGCAAATGTCATTTTCCAAACTTTTATTCAGTCTCACCTGTTAGTTCGTTAGATAGGGTCAAATCTTGGAAGTGAATTTTGACCGACTTCTAGTCGTCCGATTGATTTGAAATTTGGCAGGTGTTCATAATTTCGGTGACACATTATGGAATTTTTGTTAGAGAAAAAACAAAATAGCGGCTCCAAGATGGCGGACGCATTTTGTGATTATGGTCCAATTCGATTCAAAATTAGTATGCGGGGGTTTTTGGGGTCGAAGATTATGAATTTTTTGTCTTAATTGATAAATCACAAGATGGAGGACGAGTTTCGTGATTATGGTCGGATCCTATTCAAAATAAGTGTGTGGGAGTTTTTGGGGTTGTAGATCATGATTTCTTTCAGCTCAAAACTTACTGGGAAGAGACCTTGTGATAACGATGATCTATTAGAAATAAACAGATGAAGGCGAACTAACTGAAAAGCAAATGATAAAATAACCAATGAAAACCTTTTAAAAGACAAGCTTCCATTTGAGCCGTGTACTGAAACATATACAATGAGTTTGAGTCATCGCTGACAATGATTTGATTATTTTTTGCTAAATTATTTGATTTCGAAAAGCTTGGCCCGTGAATTGTAACAAAATTAATACTTCGACAAGTTGTAATTTACCAACCAATCATTGTCCAATGAAATTAATTTGATAGTTCTATGAACACTTCACGCGACAATATTTTTGAAAACAAATAATTCAACAACCAAAAATTATTAAATCATTGTCAGCGATGACGTTTCAGTACACGGCTTGAATAAAAGATTGCCTTTAAAAAGGTTTTTTCATTAGTTATTTTATTTGTATACAACAAATAGCAAAGGATCTGATATAGATCCTTGAGGGTATTGTACTCTCAAATGTCTTTCGGTTATATAAGGCCCCAAAATAGTGTGAAGTTGTCAGTCAAACCAACAAGAAAAAAATACCATGGTCAAGCCTGTCCAAAGCATTCGAAAAATTTGCATGACTGAAATCAACCTGTGGAGACATATCCAAAGCTTCTGCTATATGTTCAGTAATGCCTGTAAGATAACTTCTGGTCGAACGACCCTTAATAAATCCATGCTGATCCTGATCGTCAGTCTTTATAAAGACGGGACATATTTCACCGTCTTTTCAGACATCCGGAAAACAAAGTGTAGATTGTAGATTGGAAAAGATGGATAAAGGTTTATGAAAAATTGAATCACAGTCTCTCAGAAGAAATGATGGAATACCAGCAGGTCTCGTTATCACATTTGGTTTGCATTTCTGAAGAGATTTCAGCACATCATCTCCAGTTAATTCAGGAATAGAGAAAGTTGGTATGTTGAAATTATTGATGATTTCAGATTGTCGATAATGAGGTGAGTTGATGAAAACAGAGCTGCTCCTAATTGTTTTCAAATAAGCAATTCAGTATTAACCGTTGATTTATGATTACGCAAATACCTGTCTGTTGGTCTCATTTTTTTTTCATATCGTCAGTGAACTAAGGTTGGTAGTAAGATTTCCTACCAGTTGTTTTGGGAACGCATTCTGTGAGAAAATCATTCAATAGGTTGAAGAATGTAGAACTTTTATCCATGTTATCATTATCTTCCAAGAAAGTCCAGTCCTTATTGAAAAGCATGTCATATAATTCGGGAAAATTCGCTCTCCTGAAGTTGAAAGTGTTCGTTATATTAGTTTTTGGAATGTTAGGTTTCAGACTGAAGGTGATAAAATATTCTAACGAAGGATAATGCACATCAATGGAAACGAGAGGAAATGATGACTCTTGTACATCATTGGGTATCTACCATATAATAGATCTTAGATTCTATTGTTGACATTCAATACCTCATCATATTCAACTAGGTCTGAAAAATTCATGAAGTTCCTTAGTGGAAGGTTGATCTTACATTGTGAGAATGTGTACCAGCATGAACAAAATATATTCAGGTATTTAGGAAGAAAGAACTTCTCACTTTTTCTGAATGGCCGACGTTTCGATTTTCATTTCAGATATTAGAAATAAAAAAAAGTAGTTATTTGTGCAACTAGTTGGAGAAAGTACTATTTTTCGTAATGAGCGAATTTCTGCGGAACGAGCGAGGCGAGTTCCGCAAAAGAAAGCGAGTTACGAAAAATAGGGTTTTCCAACGTGTTTCACACAATATTTTTTTAAATTTTGATATGTGATCCTTTTCAATTCAAGTTGAAAATATTGAAAATATATATTCAAAAAAACTGAAGAACACGCTCTCGAAGCAAAAAAATTAGAAAATAATTTCAATATGCAACGACTATGCCGAAAAACATGGGATGCTTTTTGGTTACGAATCTGTAAGAAACATAATACTTTAAGAGTAAGATCCCAGAGCTGGCAGACCTACCTCATTTCAGCAAAGCTGGAATTTTAAGTGAGAATAGTGTGATATGTAGTTGAGAACGTATGCGTACTTGTTAGCTTGAATGCTGGGCCCTTTTACGGGTACAAAAGTACATGAAAAACTTTCCTATTAACGTTAATGTATGGTAATGCGTTTGGCAATTAATATCGTCCAGTGGATATCAAAAGTTTGCGAGGATTCGAATCCCCACACCTGACTATTTTTGTTTAACTTTGATATTGAGAGGTGATTCAGTTTTGGGATGAATAGTAAAATAATAAAAAAAAACAAATCATTTCTGAATATTGATGGGAAAAATAAATTCGTCAGGTGCGGGGATTCGAACCCTCGCCAGTTTTTGATATCATAGCTCAGATCTTGCGCCTTAGACCGCTTGGCCAACTTGACGATATTAATTGTCAAACGCATTACCATACTTCAACGTAAGTAGGACAGTTTTTTATGTACTTCTATACTTGCTACCCGTAAAAGGGCTCCTCTTTCAAACTAGCAAATATGCATACGTTTTCAACTACATATTACACCATCATACCCAAAATTTCAGCTTTGCTAAAATGACGTAGATTCGCAGGCTCTGCGATCTTGGATTATTTCAATCGATTTCGACAAAGTACCCCACGCTTCTGGGCATAGTCATTGAATATTGAAATATTTTTTTTTACTTTTTAGTGCGTTGAAAGCGTGTTTTTTTCCTTGGAGATACATCCATGGAAATAACAGAAATTAATGCTACATAGAACACTACGTTGTCAGCTGGGGTCAAAATCACCAATTGTTCAAATTATTTTATTAATATTTATAATTAGTTTTTACCATACATATTATGTATTGAATTCGAATAGAATGTGATCTTCATAATTTGTACAGAGGATATAATAACAATGAATAAGTAGTTTAGCCTCAAATTTTAATCCTGTAAATTTACTTTTTATCACCAGTTCCAAAAAATTTTACTTTTCGCAACTGGTGATGAAAAGTAAAACATTTGATAACGTCAACGAATTTTTAAAAGTGTCACTTCAAATGTCATAAGTAGAAAAAAGTTGATTTGTTGAAAATATAAACAGGATGATCATGAAATCATTTTAATCGAGGATTTTTCAATTCACAGAAAAATCTTTCTATCAATATTCAATTGAGAATGTTTCCCTTTTCAATAGAAAAAAAGTATTTCAAAAGGAACAATCTCCCAAAACCATAGACAAAATTGGTTTTGTTTACAACAAATAACTATTTATACATTAGCTGTTATGAAATCATAACAAAATTTGTTAAGTTACAAACATATTATTGTAGGGAAATGGAACACAAACAATTATTACAAAATTATTACAATTCGCGCGACAAGCTTTTCAATTGTTTACATACTTTTTGAAATCAAAGAAGTCTTAGGTCTATGATGGTATAAATTTCTGATGTCATTTCCATCACATTATCAGGAAAAACACGTTTACAATTAATATGGGGCAAGTGAATTAATGAGATGAACAGTAATAGTAAAAAAATTTTCACTCTCCTAAATGGAAAGGAATAATTGAACTGAAGTAGAAGGATGTGGGGTCATGTTTTTTCATAACTATTTTTCCTTTTTTATTGCTCTCATCGTTGAAGGTTTTGATACTTGAAAAAGGCCAATTTGCATTTTGTTACCCTATTTCTTATGATTTGTTGAATTCTTTCAGAAAGACCAGGAAAATATGGAACAATAGATGTATTCGGAATGTTATGATATAGCTGTTGAAATCATAGAAATAAATTTAAATACCAATTATGTCAATAGTGGGTAAATATTCATTTTTAAACTAGGGATCCATAGGATACGTGCATACCTTGGAGTTTACAGCAATTAATATTCCAGCCGCTCTTGTTGTGTGTTTGTGAGATCGAAGTTCCGGTCTCGACTATAAACTGGATATTGGCTATTTCGGAATATAAAATGTCACATGAAAACCTAGTTTTAGTGAGGAAAATTACGTCTTACACATTTTGAGCATCGTATATCCCTGACATTTTGCGAAAAACATCTCAAGTTAATATCTGCATTGGCTGCCAAAACACTTAAGGAAACGTTTTAAGCTTGACAAAAGCAGAGGATTTGAGGTAGTTAAATTTTTTCTCTTGAAAAGAAAATTTTTCGACCTTCCATACAGCGAGATCAGTCTTGATTGATTCATCATTGTCACAATTTATACATTCACGCAACTGTGCTAGTACAGATGCTCAAAGGATGGGTACTGGAATATTTGAGACATACAAATTCACTCTGTGTACAATTGAACTGATCATCGTGGGAACCACTGCACCGGTAACAAACTCTTATATCTGACGCAAATTATGTCACCATCTCCAGCCATACTTGCTGACGCCAGCAGAACCACCACTCCATCCAAGATGCTGAGGGGACACTATTTCACGGGACGAGCCATCTTGGAACGATCCGGGAAGGTATTCTTATTTCACACTTAGACATAGCAACACCTATTTTTATAATTGTATATTTTCCCTTATTTCAATAAAACTGATTTTTAGAAAGCAAGTTTTGTGTCGTCGATAGTTGATCGGCGCAGTCGGTAGGATTGTCGAAATCGCACGTATTGAACGGGTGATTTTCGTTTAACGATTGATCGGCAATCGAACTTTTGTGAACAGTCAAAGTTGGTTTTGGAAACAGAGTGGCTCCTTGGACATCAGGACACCCAGTCATTCATAGACCTGCGGAAAACCCCATCCCAGCTGTTCTCGAGGAGAGCAACCATATTGTCCCCTTCTGCAAGGAAAAATCGCTTGGTGAAGACAGAATTCGCTGATCCAGGGCAGACTCCTTATAGTGGTTAAGAGCGATGGCCAAAAGCTTGCTTATTTTGTGAGTACAACTAAATTATATGTCGCTTGAAAATATTTTTGAAAAATTTGAAACATTGTCTTTAGCTGACTCGAACAATACTAATTCTCCTCCACTTCAAATCGATACCCAACCCATGCCAAATCAAATCAATATCAATAATCAATCGAATATTTCAAATACAAATCTCAGTATGGCAAATAATTTCAAACGTGAATATTTGCACTGTGTTCCCCAATTTGATGGGAATCCAAACGAATTGAATAGATATTTGAGTAGTTGCGAAAGTTTGATAACTCATTTTTATGATACCACTAATACAGGATGCTTTCAAAATATATATTTGTTGAATTATTTGATTGGAAAATTGACAGGTAACGCCAAATTGGTAGTAAATATTCAAAACGTTACTGATTGGAATGTTTTGAAAGAAACTTTGTATAGGAATTTTGCTGATCAACGCGATGAAGCTTGTTTGAATAGAGATATGGTAATGATGAAACAATATCCGAATGAAAAACCGCAACAGTTTTTCGATCGAGTTCTATTAATACTCAATCAATTATGTTGTTATATTGATTCTCACGAAGTTGATGATGGTGCCAAGCTTCTGAAACGAAATTTGTATAACTCTTTAGCATTGAAAACATTTTTGTCTGGTTTAAGGGAACTTCTAGGGACTACGATTCGCTGTATGCGTCCTACTTCCTTGAATCAAGCTTTGCAATTCATTATTCAAGAAGAAAACGTCAATTATTATCAGAATCAAACCAATAGAATTTCAATGAGGCAAAATAATGTTCAAATGAAACCAAATTTCCAACAAAAACCAAATCCAAATCGAAGTTTCCCAAATCCGTCCCCAATGAGTACCTTGACCAGGCAAACATTCAATCGATTCCAACCGGGACCTTCAAATCATAAAGCACCGCAAAGAAATTTCGTTTCCGAAGTACTGTTCAATACAGGAGTGGATGACACTGATCATGCATTTCCAAATTTTGACACCGTTCTCCAGGATCAAATGGAAAATGAGGAATTAGATCTAACAAATTATCCTGAAAATTTTCAAATAGGTCGCCAAAATATCGACCAAACGTAGAACCAATAGTAATTTCCTTCAACTCCTCTAATTCGAGCGAACTACCATATGTTGTTTTACCAGAATACAATTTGAAATTTCTAATCGATACGGGTTCGACAAAATCATTTATCGATCCCAATTTAGCGTATAAATTGTTCCCAAATCGAATACATAACGATCCATTTATAGTATCCACTGTATTTCAGAAATCTTCCCATAAACATAGTACTACAATACCTATATCAAAAATATTCAATGTTTCTGGAAACTTGAAATTTTATTTATTTAAATTTCATAATATTTTTCATGGATTGATCGGAATCGACAATCTTAAATTATTGCGAGCTAACGTTGATTTCAATGATGGTTTTCTCATTACACCTCATTCGAAAATTAAACTGAAGTTTTACAGAATTCAGAAGATTTGAATCTCATTTCTATATTTCCGCGAAGCGAGCAAGTAATAAAAATTAAAAAACCATAAGAAACGGAGAAATTATTATTCCATATAAAAAAATACATAATTGGAGATTCCAGAAAGCTTATCTATAGCGAAAAACGGAGAAGCGATAACGACCATATTAAATAACACTATGGAAGAGATAACGTTAGATTTCTCTGAACCCGTAATTGTAGAAGAGTTTGACCGAGCATGTATTGAAGAATTTAATTTCAACAACTTTGATGAGACGGAAAAACGTGAACTGGACTTATCAAATATTAGGACGGACCATTTAAATATTGAAGAAAAATCTATGATCGAAAAATTGTGTTTAGAATTTTCCGATATTTTTTAATATGAGGATACTCCCCTTACCTTTACGAATAAAATGAAACATCGTATGAGAACTACAGATGAAACCCCTGTGTATACAAAAACTTATAGGTATCCGCTTATTCACAAAAAAGAAGTTGAGTCTCAAATTCAGAAAATGTTGAATCAAAAAATTATCAGGCCCAGTAGTTCACCTTGGTCCTTCCCAATTTGGGTAGTTCCCAAGAAAATGGATGCCTCTGGCAAGCAAAAATGGAGGGTAGTTGTTGATTTCCGAAAATTAAACGAAAAAACTCTCGATGATGAGTACCCTCTGCCTAATATTACCGACCTTTTGGATAAGTTAGGCAGATGTCAATATTTCTCAACCCTAGATCTTGCCAGCGGTTTTCACCAAATTGAAATGTGTGAGGAAGATGTTGAGAAGACAGCTTTTAGTACGGAGCATGGGCACTATGAATATCTTCGTATGCCTTTCGGTCTCAAAAATGCTCCAGCAACATTCGAGAGGGCGATCGAGAATATTCTTAGGGGAATTCAAAATGAAAAATGTCTTGTTTATTTGGACGATATTATTATTTTTTCAACTTCTCTCCAAGAACACATAGAAAGGTTACGAGCAGTATTTCAGAGACTTAGAGACTCTAACTTCAAAATTCAGTTAGACAAATCTGAATTCATGCGCAAAGAAGTGGCCTATCTTGGTCATATAGTCACACCAGATGGTGTTAAGCCGAATCCCGATAAAATCAACGCAATCAAAAATTTCTCAGTCCCAAAAACAACAAAACAAATTAAAGGCTTTCTAGGTTTATTAGGTTATTACCGTAGGTTCATAAATAATTTCGCTAAAATTACTAAACCTCTGACTGAATGTCTCAAAAAAGGTGATGAAATTATTCATGATGAAGAATTTCTGACATGTTTCGAAACGTGTAAAAATTTACTTATAAACGAGCCAATACTTCAATATCCGGATTTGTACAAACCTTTCAATTTAACGACAGACGCGAGTAATTTTGCTTTAGGAGCTGTTTTGAGCCAAGGGCCTATCGGAAGGGATCTTCCAGTGGCGTACGCGTCTGGAACTCTCAATGATTCGGAGGTAAATTATAGTACAATCGGAAAAGAATTATTGGCAATCGTTTGGGCAACCAAATACTTTCGACCATACCTGTTTGGCAGAAAATTCAATATTATAACTGACCATAGACCCCTTCAATTGATATTTTCATTGAAAGATCCAAGTTCGAAATTACTAAGATGGCGAATCAAACTTGAAGAATTTCAATACAATATAATATACAAAGAGGGCACATCCAACACAAACGCAGACGCACTCTCGCGCATCGCATTACACACAAAAGAAACGAACGATATATTTGGATATATCGACCAATTCAATGAAAATATGTCAAAATAGACCAAGACTATAACCTTTCGACACAAGTCCAACTGGACATTGACGATTATAAAATTACCCAAAAACAAATTTCAATTCATGAACATGATGAAGACGAAATAACCGTTCATACAAACGCCGAAGAAAATCCTATTGTTGAAGTACCAATTTCAGAAACTCCGGTCAACCACGGACATATTCAAATTATTTTTCAATCAGTACTCCACTCACCTGTAAAACCAAAAATAACCATTTTGTTCGAGAAGAAACAACGACTAACCGTACAAATTGCCGAAAATAACTTTGAAAAGGACATTGTTAACTTTGTCAAAGATAACGTTGCCCCAAACGTACAGTATCATCTTTATTTCGAAATACCAGAAAAATACGAACCTTTTTGCGAAGTGATTAGGCGCAATTTCAAGTGACCTTCTTTAAAGTTTAAAAGATGCAAATTCAAACTCGTTGACGTCACAGATAAAAATGAAATCCAAGAACTGATACAAGCATATCACGAAGGAAAAAGTAATCATCGTGGTATTGACGAAACGGACCAAAAATTGAAAAAAACAATATTATTGGCCCCATATGGAAGATTCAATCCAAACTTATATTAATGAATGTGAAATATGTCACCAAAGCAAATACGAAAGACATCCCATCAAAATGACAATGAATACTACTCCAACAGCCACCAAACCTTTCGAAATTATTCATATACCTTGGAGAAAAACAAATTTTTGACGATAATAGATAGATTTTCGAAAAACGCGCAAGCATATTACTTGCCATTTTTGTCTGGCACTGATGTAGCGAATGATCTCTTGACATTTTTCTCACATCACGGTGTACCTCTTCAAATTATTGTAGATAATGGCTCTGAATTCAAAAATTCCGTTATTGAGGAACTATTGAAATTGCGCAAGGTCAACGTTCATTTTATTTCCCCAAATCATCCGCAATCGAACGGGCAAATGGAAAGACTCCACTCAACTATTATTGAACATATCAGACTTCTCAATATCAGGGGGTTCTCAAAAACACCCCCTCAAATGAAAATGATTCACGCTATTCTCGCATATAACCACTCAATACATTCAGCTACAAAATTGAAACCAATCGATATAATCAATGGCCATATAACTAACGAAAACCCATTCAATATTTTGATCAACAATTATACGAACGAACACAAAGAACGAACTAGAGTACTTTACTCACAGATAAACGAAAATCTCATAAAACGAAAAGAAAAAGTCATTTCAAAATTGAACAAAAATCGCGATAGTCCAGAACTTTTCGAAACAAATTCGAAAGCCTTTGTAAAGAAACACTTGAGACAGAAACATGCAAATACATTCGAAAAACCCGATATCATTACGAAAACAGACGAAAACAGCAAGACTGTTTCCACAAACCAACATGAAAAAGTACACATGGATAACCTGAAAAGACCCCGATAGAAAAGCTACAGCTTCAGTAAATAGTTTTTCTATCTATTTCAGACTACCACTTGTTGTTGGACTTCAAGAAAAAATTACCCTGAAAAACTAAGAAAACAACCCTGGTATCATACCCTTGAACTTAGGAACCGCCAAAATTCAAGAATACCACCACACGCTAATTCATTACTATGACTTGAACCCAATAATTATCGAAATCAATAAATTACACCATCAACATGGACAAATTTTAGAAGCACTCAGTATCAACAATGACTCATCAACAGACACTGAAAACTACATTAAAATCTTGAATATAACGAAAGTAAATAATGAAAACAAACTGAAAGAAATTATTCCACATCCTGAAAGAATGAAAAGAGGATTGATAAATGGAATAGGATCAATATTTAAATAGATTACAGGAAACCTCGACGCAAAAGACGGCGAACGTTATGAGAAGCTAATTAGAGTACTTGAGGGAAACCAATAGAAATTGGCTTCTAGTGTTCTGAAGCAAAATTCAATTTCAATAGATCTGATCAATAAATTCAATCAAACCATTCAGCAAATATCCCATAACAAAAAATTTCTTCAATCAAAAATATATCATATTGCCGCTATATTCTAGATGAAAACCTACAATGAAAATAAAGCATACGTTCACGATATTGTCAATCAACTGATAGATATGTACGAAATTATCAATTTAGCATTACATGATATCGAGAACTCTTTAACCTTTGCTAAACTCAATATTATGCATCCTGGTATAATAACTATCAGTGATCTCTTCACAGAATTGTCAAAATTAGAAAAACTCATTGCAATCGATCAGTTTCCTTTGGAAATCACTCTGGAAAACACCTTGAAATTCGAAAAGATAATAAATATAGAATGATTCATATTGAACAATAAAATAACCTATCTACTTCATGTTCCAATCACATATCCATACAATTTCGATTATTACCATTTATATCCTATCCCCGTGTATAGTCAAAGTCAGTTCAAGGCATTGATCCCAAAAAACTCATATTTGTTGAAAAATTCAGTGTACTTCACATTTCAAAGCGACATTTGTGTCAAAGTCAAACCACAATTCTATGTCTGCAACAAAATGTACATCAAGGAGATTTCTGGAAATATCTGCGAGCTGCAACTCCTGAACATGAAAGACACATCCACCCGCCAACAAATCGATGTCAAAATCACCAAGCAGATAATAAATCAACTGGACGATTCCACTCAATGGATCGCCATATTTCCGAATATAACCACCATCCACCTCCAATGCAGAGAACAAGAAGAAATCCAAAAAATAATTGGATCCCACTTAATCGATATTCCAGTAGGCTACAAAATCAATACCGATCAGATCAATATCGTCAATGAAGAGAAGGTAATCAATAAAAATCAAATAGTATTGATACCCGAATTGGATCTGGATCGAAATCCTATAAAGAAATCGAATATAGCTTTCCATCTGGATGACATCAACTTGGACGGACTCCAGAACCTGAAAAATCAACTAATCTCAAATAACCCGGAAATCATAGATAGTCAAGGATTTTCCCAAACACCCAGTATGTGGACTTTGGCGATCTATATAGCAATTATTCTTTCAACCATCTACTTCATCTACAAGAAACTTTTTGCGAGATGTATTGCAAAGAGGGCATCTCAAGAAGCGGCACCATTCGAAGGGATGAACCTGTCAAACGTTCAACTACCCCGCTGCTCAACGTAGTTGAATCTTCGGGGGGAGGAATTATGTCACCATCTCCAGCCATACTTGCTGACGCCAGCAGAACCACCACTCCATCCAAGATGCTGAGTGGACACTATCTCACGGGACGAGCCATCTTGGAACGATCCGGGAAGGCATTCTTATTCCACACTTAGACATAGCAACACCTATTTTTATAATTGTATATTTTCATTATTTCAATAAAACTGATTTTTAAAAAGCAAGTTTCGTGTCGTCGATAGTTAATTCGCATCATTAATGGTACATACGTCATCAGTAATGGAAAACATTCCACGTTCCATCAACAGACCATATGTAACAGCATCTAGTTGCATGAAAAATGTTTGGATCTTCATTTGTGGTCCACTAATTCAGAATTTCCACGCGAGATCCATCAGAGAATATATCATTCTGTCCTCATGAATAATTCATCATATCGTCGGCAGAGTAGTTCTCCATGAGCCCAACAATTCAAACCTTTAACATCGAAAGTTTTGTAGTTTGAAGAAAGGTTTTCAGTAGCAACTTTCTTAAAATTTTCAGCACCTTCAGGGACATTGCAGCTGATCATCCTCTTTGTTCTGCTTCACCTGCGATACTTTCAGATTCAGATTAATAAGGTCAATGTTCTTCATGTTTTCGAATTGGTCTGCTCAATATCTTTCGGTTTGACGACGACTGTTGATTTTGATTCAACAATATTCGAATACATGGAAATATCCTCCATGATCTCATTAGAAATATCAATTTTTCAGAATCAATATTTAGCTTTCTCTGAAGTATTATTCATCAAATCCTTCAACGTCGTTTCGAATTTGGTAGTCAACGAAGTTTTGAATTCATTTCGGATTTTATGACAGTCTGTGCAATAACAGCAAAAAACCAAAGGATTCCAAATATTGTTAAATTTCGACAGAGACTCCAACACAATTGGCGTTATAAGTTTTTGCGCAAAACCCAGAGCAGGTGAACATTGGCGATTTGCAACGGATGAAAATTCCATTGCGGTGTCCGCTCGTTGACATCATTCATAACAATATTGTGAATGGCCACCTTGAAAAATGTATTTTTTCGATTGATAACTCATAGCTCATTCCATGAATTGTATGAAAATTACAATATTTGGCACTGAACAACAGTGTGAATATAAACAGAAAGCACTTCTACACCAAGTCACTTCAGAATTATTCCCTTCATTCTCCTTCTTCAACCTCCTCAACATGTGACCACAAATAACAAAACAAAAACCTAGGCAGGAAAAGGGTGATAGAGGTGTAGAAAATTTTAACAATGGTAAACAAATAGCAAAAATAATGTTTAATTAGTGCGAAGGCCAAGCGACTGATCAGGGCTGCATAATATCAATATATCTTAACTATGAAATTTATTTTTTCGGAAGGTAGAGAAAATCCTTCATGAACAACTTTTGGTTGTGTGGGAGTCCCTGAGGGCTGGAGTCTGTGTTCCTGTACCTCAGATGTAGCCACTTATAACTCCACCCTGCAGGCTCCGTAGCTTCCGATGACATTTGATGGGATCATGACAGAAGACATGTTGCAAATTTCGGGTTTATTTCAGGTAGTCACTGTAAATAACAATTCATGAGAATTAATAATTTTCGTTTACCCTGTATGCTCATTCCATTTGTGATTCATTCGCTCGTGTCAATAAGATACTATTTGAGTTTTCTTTCCGCCAATAAACAAAACATCTTATATTATAACTTTTCTCCGTTTCAAAGTTAAACTATATGGATAAATATAAGTCATATTTTTTAGCTTGATTGATGCCAATTTCAGAATTATTTTATTCGCTACATCTTAAAAACTTCAAAAGTCAAAAGTGGAAGACAATACACCCAAATTATACAATAGGAACATAATCTACGAATTTCCTTGTCTGGAATGTCAAAGCTGTTGCGTGGGACAAGCGTCACAGTTGTTCAGACAGCGTATATTCCAACTAGTGACTACAAGGAAAAAACTCCTGCACTGTGGTTAAACACTACTCAGAAAGCGGTCATCAATTCGATTAAATATTTCAGGAAACAATTTTAATTACAATCAATACACGTTTCAAGTCATTAACCAGCTTTGACGTATTTCATCCCCAACTACTTTAAGAGTATTATCTAACGTTACTCTGCAAAATCGGTTATGCAATTCAATTACAAGATAGCATTGCACGGGTTTTTTTGGCTTTTGTTTTTTTTAATTATAAATCTCATTTCATTTATATATAATCATTAGAAATTTGATAGAAATGAAAATAAATAATAAAAACGAGGCCAGCACCGTATACCGGGTGACAATGACGCTAGGGCCATGCCTATATCTCCTTCACTCATCAACCGATTTGAATGAAATTTTGTATATAGATATGGAACACAATTTCGGATTGACAAACAGATGGAAACAAAATGACCGACTTCTGGTTTCGCCAGAATAACCAACAACTTTGATTTTTCAAATAAATCACCCTGTATGTTTGATGTTTCTCGGATTCTACGGCTCAAATTATATACGATGATGTTGCTGAATTTTCATTTCACTATTGAAAAAAAAACATTTCAAAATATTTTTTTTGCTCAGGAGGCCTTGATCGGGTTAGAATATATACTTAGTTACATCAGTAACTCATAGTAATAGTCATCTCATCGTTAAGGTCAATAACAAATCCTACAGCAAAAATTCAAATTTTCTGAACGCATTTTTTTTCCAATCTTGCCATTTGACAGACGATTTAGTTACCAATCCAAAGATATATATTATGTATTATTGAATTTGTACAATATTTTAAACGATTCCTACAAACTCCAATGAGTTATCTGTTTAGGTTTGATGAAATGAAAGGTAGCCGTGGAATCATGGAAAACAGTAGATGATTAATGTCATGTCGAAAGTGAAATACCAATTTTACTTGTCATCTTGGTTCGTTTTCAAAAAGATTTTTTGAAATGGAAAATAATAATCGTTATTCTCGAAATGAACAAATCGATATGATATTGATATACGGATAATGTCAGAAGACGGCAGGAAATTGGAAATGATGCTAAGGAAAGAACCAGCTGATCAAAACATATGTTCATTTTTCTCCATCTGCCTCAGTGTGGGAATTGGAAATTGAATGTGGGATCAGCAGGGAAAGTGCCAGAAAAGTATTGAAAGAACATAAATCCTTAACTAATGTAAGTAACTAATTTTGAGTCGGCGCCAAACAAACAAGCAAATGAATTAGGTAAGGCGTGAAATGATGGCATCGAGTTGGGCGGTGACATTCTGATAATTTTTTTGAAGTAATTTAATGACAAGTGAAAAATCAATTATCGCCTATTTTTCTACCCGTAAGGGTGGATAATTCCATCAGAAATCCAAATATGATCAACTATGAGGTATACCCTATCTGATTAAAGAAGAATCATCTGAATCGAAGATACCAGTACAAAGTTGTAGCTGATAGAATCGGTTAACGGACCAGAATTCAGAGGGTGAGTGATCAATATCCTTCATTTCGCTACCCTAAGGGGTGGATCTCATCTTTATAATTCAAATGGAACCAATTTCGAAGTACATCCTATCCGATGAAAAAATAATTATCGGAATCGCACGTCCTAGTAAAAATTTATGCGTGATCATACATATAAAAAAAATTCAATATACTAGATAACCCCCTCCTTTCCAGTTCCGTCGTTATTAATGGTATGCTCAATAGGGATAATACAAGGTATTGAGCTCAAGGAAATCCTAGGTTGCTGAGAGAAGGTAATTTTCAAGAAATATTTGGATTCAACGTATGGGTAGGAATCATAGGTACAAGAATCATTGAACCAATTCTTTGCGACGAGCCTTCGACGGCCAAATATATCTACAATTCTCAGAAATCGATATTCAAAATAACATCAACAATTCACCTGAGAACATCAGGGAAAATATGTTTTTCAGCAGGATGGTGCAGAACCACATAATGCTCATATTGTTCGGCAATATCTTATTGATACCTATGGGCCGAGATGGATTGGAACGAACGGTCCAATCAGATTTTCATTCATTGGGTCACATAAAATCTGAATTATGCTCGAGGAGTCCAACTTCTTTGGAGGACTTGAGAGATAGAGTTGAGCGCGCATTTCAGGAAATTCCTGCTCACGAACTGATAAATGTGATGAGGTGTACAATAAATAGAACTAGTCTATGTGTTATGGGAAACGGGCGAAACTTCGAACATATCAATGGTCATTAATGAATGAAATGACTTTCCGATGGTTATGAAACTCCTCTATTGAAAACAAGATAATGCTATTGTGAGTAATAATTTGTACGTTGAATGTTTCACTGTTTCAGTCGTTAGATTTATTCAAACAGTTTGATTATATTGAAGTTATCTTTTCTGTAATGGGTTTATGATCATAACATATTATCAAGTCAATTATTTTTGGTAAATCATTGTTACCATTCTGAAGTTAAGTTTGAAAGAATGAATAGATGTCATGTTACCTACACATTTTTTCAGATTGGTTTCATTTTGTTAGTGGCTTTTGAACAAAAAGAAAGTGTTACATAATGTATATCGTTGAATTGGCAATTGATTTATTTAGCAAATGGCAAGTTGGCCCTCGGTAGGTACAATTTGAAAAAAAAGAAGCATTTTATTTGCAACATTTCAAAACCTCACACCAGGACTCTACATTCAAAGTGACCTTGAATTCTTACTCTTATCGCGCCCAAAAAAGTTGCACTGCAAAAATCAAAACTTTTTGTCATATACAACCATATTTTCAGAAACCGGTGTATGTCTGGCTGATGATTCTTGCATACAAGATACAATGTGCGAAGTTATAAGTTCAATATATCAGTTTGATCATCTATTCTCCTACACTTGGTGAATATCAATTTCAAATCAAATTCGACACCTCAAAAAACTTCTCAATATCAATTTTCGTTTGATTGAGGTCAGTATTCCGAAAGTTATCTTGGAAACGAAGCGTTTCCGGACATATATTTATTTGGACAATTCATATTATAATATTGCGAGGAATCACCTGCTGAAGTTTATCAAAGTACTTTCGAATCACCCTGTACATATGATTTCCATCCCAACATATGTGGATTCATCGGATGCGATTTCCGTTTTCAACAGTCATGAGTTTCTTTTCAACCATTATTCGACTATTCAATTTATCATCAAACTTTTGGCACTTGCACGCCCTCACGCTCCCCCAATTAGTAGTAGTATCTTCAGGTTATGGAAATCAACAAAGTGATGACTTTTATATATATATATATATATATATATATATATATATATATATATATATATATATATATATATATATGTATATGGAGTGAATAGTCTCCCTTCATATTATTTTTTGAACGTATTGATAATTTTCAACCAAATTCGGCACACATGTATGGGACCATTATTACTACTTTCTACTATTCTTGTCCCCATTATGGAGTCATCCGCACAAGCGGGATATCATTTGGGAAAAAAATGAAGCAGGAGATGAATTTTGTGATACTTCGTTTCAAAAGTGATTTGATTCTGTATCCAAAAGTGAATACATTTTTCATTTCTGCTCACCGTTAGGGAAAAAATGGCTAATTGAAATCATGAATAATTTTCTGTACATTCACCTCACCTACGCAATTTTAAAATGGAGGTGCTACTGACTACTGACTTTCTCCGCACTCATAACAAAATATCACAAAACTTCAAACAAATACACTCATTTCCCTGCTATGGATGAAAATTATCAATAACACAAAACAACAAAAAACATTCCGATCATGAAAAATTTAAAAACCCAGTATTTATTACTCATTGATCATTATGTACTCATTGTCATCTTGATAAGTGTTCAAAATGTTCTCCCATGACTTCCTGACAAAAAGAAAGTCTATTTTCTCGCATATCGCAGTATTTGGGCATTATATTTGCTCGTTCCATATACAATATACATGTGTTGTTGAAGGCTCAGTCTCATATATCTTTGACTTCAGATATTCCCAAAGGTGTAAGATCTGGGGAACATTGCCGTCCTTCTAGCAATCTATCTAGCAGTATATATTCAAATGATAACGTTTTCATCTGAAATAATGAGAAGTAGCTCCATCCTGTCGGAATATTATTCGCATATCAAAGCCCAATAAATTCACTTCTACCATAAGATATGGGATTTCGTTTCGCTGCATATTTGGCCATAATTGCCATCATTGCATATGGGACTGATGATATGGTTACCTAAAATGCCTGCCCATACATCAACTTTTTGTGGCTACTGAGTGTGCTTCTTCCTAATGATATATGCGTATATCTCCAGTAACATTTTGTCTGTTAATAGTACTACTCAGTGGAAAAAATCACTCACCACTAGAATGTTCATTACGTAGTTCTGATGGTTTCTGATTCTATAACATATTATTTCACAAAATTCTATGATTCTTGTTGCATCATCTTCTAATAACGGGTGCAAAATAATGAGTTCATAACCACAGTACAAACAAACGTTTTCCAGATATGCAGATGATGCAGTGGTCGAATGAAGATCATTAACTATAAAACTGACAATATCTGTTTGTTGGCTTTCTGAAATTGTTTTTCTTCCACTTTCACTAGCCTGCTGACAGTACCGGTTGCACTAATCTTTCGTACGAACTCTGAAATATTTCCGACATATAGAATTTTCCGGAAACCTCTCGTAAAAATTCCCACCGTTTGATGCAAATTGCGTCCATTTTCTTCATGAATGTTAACCTATTTTGCTAACACCGTACGTTCTCGAACCTCCTTTTGGATATTCTACTCAACAACAAATGTAACACAAACTCACAAAATTATGACCTCATTTCAAGTTGATTATAATAAACCGACAATTTCTCATTTATGACTAACAGATGTTTTCATAATTATGTTGATTCTCAGGGAAGCAAATGCGCATTCGGAGGGTATGATTTTGAATATGTATTAAAAAGCTGATCTTTATAATGAAACTGAATGTCAAATTGTGTTGCCAAGCTCAAAACTCGAGAAGGGCTGGACCGATTTTGCAATTTTTTTTATGTTTGGAATAGTTGCCCGAAAAATTGGAAGATTCGGTGGTTTTTTTTAATGGAGTTTTTGTATGAACTCAAGATCATCACTCGATTCGAACGATGGATATGCGTGATATTCAATTGAAAAAAAGTACGTTCCGAAACTTGAGCCCGACTACTGGAAAATCACGATCTAAAAAGTATGAAATAAAACGTAAGTTCAAAAACTGAACCCAACTACTTAAAAATCACGCTTTTAAAAATTATGAAACAAGAAAATATTCTTATCTGGAATAGTTATATTCAAACTATTCAATATTTATCGTCTATTGAATAAAAAACTTACTAGTAATATATTTTAATGTATTCAATACATCTTCATAGTGATGTTCAGAGGATAGCCGTGGTTTACACGGATAACTATTCTGGATCGTATGGAGTGAGACGCTAGATTGTCTACTACCCCAGTGACAGTATCCACATGTCTTTCCTATCTACCTCATTTCAATGAATCGATCCGCACACTACAGCAATGAACTGTAGCCCAATGGAAAAGATACTCACCGGTTTTGGTCACGTGGCAACTCTGTGTCACGATATTTCGGTTCGCTTTCACACGCGGGTTTGATACGGGACTGAGCTGTAAAAGGCAAAATTAAATGAATCTTGGCTACCTTTTTTCTCTCCTGAGACTATTTTTGTAGATCATGCGTGGACTGACAATTACGGCACTGGCAATGATTTTTTGATATTTTCACAACTGGCGTATTATATTTATCATCTTCTGATATTTTACACTTCGGCAATCTGTTCGGCAGACCTCGAGTCAGTAGCAGTCTTCGTGATGCGCACTCCTCTTGCTGGTTCACAACTGAACTCTCCAGCAAGAGTCCTTTGTAGGGAATCTCCAATTCGGGCCGGCGTGGCGCAGTTCCAATTTTCTCGGACTCCTGGTATTTTTCACATTTTTACACGCTTTATATTAGCATCACTTGTATGTTTGTTTGTTTGTAACCGACTCCTTTGGGCGCGATTTTGACCCACTTCCAGACGCGAATGATGAGAGCTTTGGCAGGTGTACATAATTCCGGTGACAATGCATTAAGAAATTTTTGTTTGGAAAAAAACGAAATGGCGGCTCCGATATGGCGGACGAGTTTTGTGATTATGGTCCGATTCGCTTTAAAATTGGTATCTGAGGGTTTTCGTGGTCAGAGATTATGATTCTTCTGTCAAAACTGAGAAATTCAAGATGGCGGCTCCAAAATGGTAGACGAGTTTTATGATAATGGTCCGATTCTATTCAAAATTGGTATGTGGGGGTTATGAGGGTCCAATATCCTGATTCTTCTGTAAAAATTGGTAAATTACTGATGGCGGCTCCAAAATGGCCGACGAGTTTTGTGATTTTAGTCCAATTCTATTCAAAATTGGTATGTGGGTGTTTTTGGGGTCGGAGATTATGATTATTTTGTCATAATTGGAGGATTCAAGATAACGGCTTGAAAATGGCGGACGAGTTTTGTGATTATGGTCCGATTCTATTCAAAATTGAAGAATAATAGTTGAAAAAATCAAATAATAATTATAATAGTTTGAAGAACTGAACAACACGCTTTAATAGAGAACAAAACTGAAAAGTTGAAAATAAATAATAGTTTAAAAACTAAAAAACACGCTTTAATAGAAAACTGAACTAAAAAGTAGAACATAATTTTAAATGAGTTCGAAATAAGAATACAGTGATTAACAACAAATTTATTTCATCTTGAAAAAGCGTGAGGTGCTTTATAAGATATTTTCATAATGATTCTACTTTTACCAATATCTGTCCATGAAATATCAACAACAATTGACATCAAGCACCCCACGCTTTTTTACGATGAAATAAATTTGTTGGTAATCACTGTATTCTTATTTCAAACTCATTTAAAATTATTTTCTACTTTTCAGTTCAGTTTTCTATTGAAGCGTGTTTTTTAGTTTTCAAACTATCATTTATTATTTGCACGTCTCGTCTATTTATTTCTCTGCTATTGCGAGCTACTTCGATCGCAACTAGTGAGAGATCTCGGCGAACGCTAGGTTATTCCGCTGTGTAGGCGAATGTGATTGCATCGAAACTTCGCCGAAAAGACTGGTAGTCTAGTCAACAAGTGCTTTTTGGATTAACTTTTTTCAGCAGTCTCCGAAATTCATGATCGAGGTGTCATTCGATTCGAAATGACATCTAGATGATTTTTGAAAAAAATGAAGTTCCTCTTGCAAAAATTG
>JAFIRS010001400.1:350000-368651 GCA_018342105.1 Gonioctena quinquepunctata
GATTTACTCTGTCTCTCCGAAACTTGGCGTCCTACGGACGCCTCAGCTATTCCTCAACATTTGTCTTATTTGAAATGTGTAACTTCGAAGGCACCTAAAGAATAATTGCTAGGAAGAGCCAGTGGTGGCTTATGTATTCACTATATTCTTGGGACTGACCAGCAGGCATTATCAACAGGCAGGGACGTAGTGAATTCGAGACAGTAGGCTTAGTTATGTGCCTGTTAGTTGGAAAACTTAGTAAAGTATCGAAATGAAAATACCTCGATCGAACAGACCACGTTACTTGACGAGAATATCATGTATCACAATGGATAACTTTTTCGCGTTGATAACACTTTCGAATCTCTCCGACTTGCAAATGTTTTTGCACTTGTAGATGCAAACAAAGTTCACGATAAATATGTGGTTGGAATGATAGAGTTTTTGATATGGAAATGGAATCATCAGAGGACTCATTGACGATAATAGTTCATAATCATTTCCCATACCTACACATTTGCCTGAAAAAGAGAAAAAGTACAATGCTGGGATTATTAACAAATACTTTTTTGGAAAGTTTAAAGGTATTTTATAGGCACCTTTCGCTAGAATGAGATTCCCTGAATCCTGGAGGCCATGTGCTCCTGCACCTCAAAGCATCTAAAAAACTCCATCCATGGGATCGCCTGGTCGTAACCTCCGATGACACGTGTGCCTTATGCGGCTTATTGTATCCTGCCTGTTGTTCTCTCTTACACTACTTCCACTGCAGTAACTCAATGTCTTCTGCACGTGTTTGTACAAGACCTTTACTGGGTGTCTGCTGTATAGTATTGGTTGCTGAACTCGTCCTTGGGTTTTCAGAAAACACTTGCTTCCACACGATTCTCATCCTAGACTCCATCTGTAAAATTTTGGGATCTCACCCTGTAGAATGATTCTGAGCTCTGTGTCATTCTATACAGTTTTGTCTGGTAAAAGGATACCTCAAAGGATTTGTCAAAGGAGAATTCGTTTTGAAATGTGATCTTATCCCTATGGCTAGGGCTAGCATGTTCTGGTTGCAATGTCTACGATGCTCATGACAGCCGTCATGCTCTATAGGGTTTTGTAAATCATAATTTTTCTTAATATTGAGTTTATCTGATAGTCGCAAGGTTCCTCGACCCTTTCTGTCTCCAGAGTCCTGATGATTAAGGTCTATGCTATATAGTTGGAAATTTTCGTTCTGAAAGGCCGCGTTATTGGTACCTTTTTTGTTGTCTAGCGTATCCTTCACGCTCTGTAAGAGTTCATGAAGTGCTTCTGTTGATGTTTCGTCCTGCATGGCTAATCTCGATACAGTGGGCTTTCTATTAATGTTCCCTTCCTTATATGCATCAACCAGTCTTCAGTGCTAATGACATGAGACTTATTGTCGTAGGACTTTGCCGTTTCCTGTCCAGTTTTTCTAGTATGGAAATAACCCCTAATATTTCTCCAAAGCCTTTATATAACCATGAGCCAAACTGCCTCTGGAGTTTCATTACAGTACTATTACTACTATGCAGTACTTTCGTTCTTCTCGCGATACTTCTGTTTAAATCCTGTTCCGTTGACTAATATAGTTCGAATAAGCTATTTGTTCAGTGTACTTTGTGATAGATTACTATCTTCTTTGCTTATGTCCAACTCCCCAAAACCTCTTTTTCACAGTATTCAGTCCACTCTCACGTCGGTTGTGTTCTATCTAAGCCCTAGAAAGCGAACTTCAATGAAATAATACTTCATTGTTCCTTCTCTCTGTGGTGTACTTGCCGTTGTCTGTATCTTTCTGATTATTTGGAGACTGGCACACTCTTGTGGTATTTTCTACAATCTGTACAGACAATCTGTAGAAGTCTTTTCTGTCCATCCCATCTTTTTCCCAGTTTGTATCCTTGATCTGTAAGTTCAGTATTCCACCAGAGCAATTTTACGGGCCTCTTTGTATGATTTCCTTCTGTTTTCTTTTGGATTCTGATGAGTTTTTTGTGTTGATGATACTTCATTCAGGAGGTATTTCTCCCTTCAAACTCATTTTGTTTCGTATTGTTACGTCGAGAAATATTCCTCCTGTTTACCGTAACGGAAGATAGCGTTTGTTTATTACATTTGATATATGTGGTTCGTCTCTATCACAAACTGAAGTAGCGATTCCTTCCGTTATGTCGTCACTGCCTCAGACGATGTGGCGTGCGTTGGCATCGCAACCGATTACTACCCGCTGTTCTGTCTGCTCCGCAGTGCCTTAAAAGTTTCTAGCTTCATAGTTCCGTAGGTGGTGATTCAGATCGTCCGGAAAGAAATAGGACGATGATTTATATCAACACTGCCCATCCCAGACTTCTCATTGCTCCACATGTCGGTTCTGTGGATTCTCAATAAGAGCCTTCACTGCGAAGTCCCTCATAGTACCATTAGTACTGCCGTGGTTAACCGTATTGTTGGATGTTGATCTGAGCGACCCCTATCATCCCTATGTTTTTCGTTTGTTTAGTGCCCTGCAGCATTTTTTTCCGGATCATGTACCCCGGACAAAATCTCTTCAGTGCTCTGAAGAAAACATTGTTGACCGAGAAGGTGAGGAGTCCCTCTTTTTTCTCGGCGTTCGAGCTATTGGTTCCATTCGTTTCAACGGATTGGAGGGGAGTGGGTTGGTCCGGCCCTGTGCTTCCTGCACAGAACTGAGGCTGTCAACTCCGAAATTTGGCCCTGCTTTCGAGGCCCTGTTTGCGATACCTTTATTTTTTGAGACCATGGTGCCATCTATCCTCGCCGCGACGCTCAGCTTGGATTCAGGTTTATTATTCAGGCGTCTCACACAAATGTACACAAACTTTTTTATGCAGGCGCGGCCCATTTATACCAAACCGCGTGAAGGTGAAGTTGGACCTCAAGGAGCTTGGTACGCTTGCACCCTGAGCCAAAATTCAATGAAACCCCTTTGCGCGATCAACGAATTCATTCGTGAAGAAAAATATAAACGAAAATATTTCTGAAGCTTTTCAAGCATCTACAGAAAAGAAAGAAAAATATATGGAAATACAGCAGTGGGAGAGATACTCTGCTCCATGTGATCATTGTCTAATCATGATTTCAGTATCAACGATGGAAAGTAAATGATAGAAATATGAGCAAACATAACAACTTGTATACAAATAGGCAAAATTAATCATTTCTAAGGGCTCGGCAATCAGAGCAGCGACCTACTTATTTTTTTCTGGAGATTCGAAGGATTGGTTGCACTTTATATCTCAATTCAGATATCCAAGAATGCTATGGGCTTTTTCTGATTCTCTAAAATATCATTAGACTTCAGAAATGTTTGCATGAATAGCGAACGTTTCTGGTACAGCTGCTAAGGCTACATTTTTACATGCAAAATTCGGCGTTCGGTAAACCAGAATATATAATAAAATATTTGATCATTACCAGAAAAGTAATCCATAATTGCGGAGACAGGGATGAAACGTAATCATGGAATTTTCTAATCTGATACAGAATTTGATAGTGACATTATCCAGTTTGAAATGTCAATCCCATTTGATAAATCAACAGTTTAATGAAATAATAATGAACTACCCTGCTCTGAAGTTTGAATTGGGCAAAGAATTCGCCTCAAAATGAAAATAAATATAAATTGAACGAATTTACAATCATTGACTTATCGAATTGGCTTTCGTATATGTCAGATGCTGCTGGCATTATATAATTCCCTGATTTGGATTACGAAAGAAGACAAAACTTTTCAATAAAGAATTAAACCGACGAAAAATTCAAGTGAAAAGCAGAAAATAAAATTAACCTTCTTAGGACTTAATGATAATTGAACAGAACTGATGTGAGTAACTAATTTTGAGTCGGCCCAAACAACCAGCAATTGAATCAGGTGAAGCAAAATGATGAAGTGGCAGCGGGATGCAGGGCGGCGTTTTGATTACTTCTTCGGAGTAATATAATGATCTTGTTAATTGTTTGTTTATGCCAATTCAAAATTGATTACCCACATTAATTTAGGAGCTCAGTATCATTGAGACTAAAAACATTTGTTGTATTTTATGCTTTTTATTTGATTTTTTCGTCGGTTTAATTTTTGTTGAAAAGTTG
Organism: Gonioctena quinquepunctata; assembly: GCA_018342105.1. NCBI lineage: Eukaryota > Metazoa > Arthropoda > Insecta > Coleoptera > Chrysomelidae > Gonioctena > Gonioctena quinquepunctata. Next base: position 354,111 of record JAFIRS010001400.1, read on the forward strand.
TTAGCCAAAATCAACCAATGAGTATGAGTATGAGTATTGTTAATGTTTTCATTCGAGTACTTGCCAGTATCTGTCGCTTCGGCAGAAAGTTTCTTGTCTTTGAGGAGCGAAACCTATATAAGATCAACTATGTTGATACTCATAATAGGACTTGTTGAATTCATATCGGGACGTGCTACAAATTGATATAGATATATATATATATATATAGAAAGATTCGCTAATTCCCAAAAAAAATTAGAACAGAATTGATAACAAAGGCACCATATATTCTCCATCCATCATAATCTATTTTCGTTTTTTATCTGTTTTGTTCTTATATATTTTTATTGGAGATTTCTTATTTTTAGAGTAATTGTTTTCGTTTCAAAGAATATTTTGCCGGCGACACTACGCAGAATTGTTTATATGGAATCAAATATAAATGCGATAGTGGGGACTGACGTTTCACTTTTAGAACGCATATGACACCTTCATGATGATTACGTCCCCTGGAATTACCTTTGGGCACGCGCCTGTTCTATCCGTGAAAAAATATTTTGGTGTACGCAGTAACTATCGGGGAAAAGTAATATAGTTTCCATCTACACTTGTATAGATTCTGATCCATTTAATTTTACTTTTCAGATTGGAAGATTATAATTAAAAAATGTCAAGTTAATGACGCATTTATTCAATATTTGAAATATTAGTGTTGGCCTAAAATGAGCATTTCAGAAGACTATTTCTGAAAAACGTGATGTCAATACAAAATTTATATCAATCTATAGATTATTGTGACCCTCCTGAAATTTTTGGAATAATAATTAAAAGAATTCTGAAGAAATAAAAAGAGTCCACTGAAGTGTTAATAGTAGTCCGATTAAATGCCAAGTGTTGTAGACTCGTTTCACTACCAAAGTTAATACTTCTGGAGTGTGTACTGAAATAGTAGGTAATGTAACATTAAGCAAAATGAGGTCATGGACGAATCGTAATGTTTACGGAGGAGGCCTGCCCAGTCCGTACATATGAAGATGAGTCCGCGAAAGCCAAATATCCAATCAGATTTTTATTTCCGACGTGTCAAATGTCAAATATGTCAACTAGTCAATAATATTTGCGCTTGTTATGTCTCCAATTGTGTTTTCAGTCATTTTTCGAGGACCCAACTATACTAACGTGTTATGGGGATATAGATAGTTGAATATAAATAAACTTTTAAGAAAAATATGACAAAACATTCAGAAATATACTCCAAATTTGGAAAAATGGTGTACTATACCTGCAATACAGCAAAATCCTGCTTTTCCCCTGGTTTGACATTCGAATCGTAAAATGCTAGATGTCAGCTACTGTGTAACTCTAAATGTAGGTGACATTTGGAATAAATGAAATATGAATTGTTATCATCCAATGAATGTATGTAGGTTGAAAGTAAAACGAAACTTGACAACCATAACTTAACCATTATTCGTATATTCTTGTAAGTGGATTAAATTTTGCTTGAATTAACTATCATTTTATTTGCGATTGTTCGAAGAAAGTGAAGTCATGTTTTGTACCTACGTAAATAATAACCATAACAATTTTATTCCGAAATCAAAATTTCTAGCTTTTCTGCGACAAAATATTACCGGTATGTAAAACACCCGCTAATGTTCAGTTATGTTTATGAATGAATGAAATTCAGTTCGTAAAGTGTTGACATGACGATACCCCACGGACCGTAAAAGTCCGTAGAAGTAGCATTTACGGATTTTTTTTATTCCCAAAGTTGCTAAGCTTAAAGTGTATATACAAAAAATATTTTCGCACCACAGTCCTGCAGATTGAACCCTGTTCTACACGATACAATATTGAACTATTTCTGTGCTTGTCATTCAAACTAATTGTATACGGATATGCAATTTGTTTTGACAACAATGAAAAAGCCAATGAATTTTAGGTAGTCGGCACATTCTCCTACTTTTCATGGAGATGAGAAGTGCATATATTTTTTCTCTTTTTGTAGTGCTTTTGGTGTTTTAGATAAATACTACTACCCCATATATAGAGAACCAAAATATTTTTCTCCTTGAAATTGATTATGATCACTTAACCGTGTTTAATATTATAATGATCTCAAAGGAGTATGAAATGCGACAGTCCTGCTTTTGTTTGTGTTGTCACCCGTCGCGACAGTAGGTTAGAGTCGCCAAGTTTTTCTACCGCGCTTCTTATGGAAAAATCAATTCCGAGGAAATCGGCCTGTCTAAGAAATATCCCAATACACGCATGTTAACTGGGCAAGCCCAATTCCAGGGGCAACGACCATCTATCATATTGTAGTGCGTGAAACAATTACGCGACGCGTTACTTTCGTTTCAGTCCCAATAATTTTCTGGGCACCCTTGCCTTCGACGCCGCCTTGATTTGATTGAATAGGGCTGTATTTGGTAGATCTGCGGACCAACATCAGGTGAGTTTCAAACTTCAATAGCGGATATAGCCACGAACGTTATTGCAGGTACCAAATTAAATTTGGTTTATGTCGTCGAAATGAAAAAGTAACGGTTGAGTGATTGAATACGATTATATCACTGTACCCTGAGGAATAACGATATTTCTACGGCTCCATTGTTTTGGGGTTTGTGTGGATTTGTAGATTTATCGTTGTCTAGAGATATATGGTTAGTCAATATCAATAAAACACAGCCAAAATACCCAGCGCCCTCTATCTTTCAGGAAAACTGTTGAAAACTATACTCGTTTCTTTTCAGAGAGAAAGAAGTTAGGAAAAAATATGGAATATAATTCATGCCAAATTGTTCCATCTCACTCGGACATCGGATATTTCAATTTCGGGCAGCAACGACTCAACGCCAGTTCATCCATTGATTAACCCGTATGGTTTGACATTTATGTATAGTATATATATATATATATATATATATATATATATACAAATATATATATATATATATATATATATATATATATATATATATATATATATATATATATATATATATATGTATTAGAGTATATATATATTGAAACTGGGGATATTGGGGTAAGCAGTACGAAAAAAGTAAACTCTTTAAGGTTTATCTATCAGAATCGTAGATCAAGGAATAAAATGAAGTTAAAACTTTATTCCTTGGATCTACGATTTTCTTTTGTATAACTATATGTTAGATGAATATTTTCAACATCATTGAAACCAATCTCAACAATGTTATAAGTATCATAATGTTTCGCACTTGAATGAGTATTACACAAGTTGGTTTTTTCACCCATTATGCTCTCTGATGATGGACATAAACATTTCTTAAGCTTGGATCAACCTTTGAAGAGTTTCTTTGCTGCTGCTTTCAATCAATATCCAAGTTTTTGTAATTTAACTAGTCAGCAAATACTACCCACCCAATTTTATATATATATATATATATATATATATATATATATATATATATATATATATATATATATATATATATATATATATTTATATATATGTGGTTTAGTTTTTCGAATCTTTCGATAGGTATGTGGATAATTTTTCTTGGGAATGAGCTTTCTGTTTTTTAAGAAATTAAAAGTTCTTGCTATGGTTTTATTTAATAGTTGACTTTTCTTGACGGGAGTCTTCTTTTGAACAGTCATTTGTTTTAATGTATTTTTCCTAATACCGTTTCGATAGGAAAAATACATAAAAATGTCAACCAATAAATGAAACCATTGGATCTGACGGGTTATATAATACAATAACGGTAGAAACGATTACGAATTTTATTCGAATTTCGCGATGAAATCTGCTCTCTGGAAGAATAATAGTATTAATAAGGGAGGTTCGGAACAGGGTTTGTGTATGAGATCACCTGAAATCTTTGAATTCCCTCTTCAATTTGAAACATTGATAGTCCTAGGCCATCAACTTGCCTGGTAATTAAGATGTGCCTACACTTTCGGTGTTTGAGAACCACTTATTGATACTCCAAAAATTGAAAAATTTAATGTAACCTTTTGAGATCAGAATAATCTAACATGCATTTGAAAGGTTTTATCGAACTTCAGATCATCAGCATAAAATATATTGTTAGAATATTACTGAAGAAGTGTTGATGTAACTTCGGCTTTAGTAGATATATGCAGCTGTTCAAGGCAAATCTACTAAAACCTATCAGACAAATATGAGTCTAGGAGCTGGTGCACCAAAATATTCCAGTTTTATAGAATTGTGATCTATATCTGATTCTTGGAAAAGTCGGTTTACAATTACCGAAGCTCCTTCCACAGATGCGTTTCAGGTGTCTAGATTGAAAACACAATTTTGGCAGATATATTATGATGATGCTTCGTCACGACACTTTGTAAGATGTTTTTTTTACCGAAAGTATATCTTTGGTTAATATTGAATTCAGCCATTCACATTTTTACGAAATTGTTTTACTCTATCACTGAATATACAGAAGTGGTTAATGAAAATGTCACCAATGTGATTGAAAAAACCTCTTTCCACCCTCGTCCATATGGGTGACAACACTTTCCATTTAAATTCCATTTTTATATTAGGGTAGGTTATAATCACCAATAATCAAGTTTTATTGCATTTTATCTATGATCCCTACATTGAAAGGATACAAATACATTGAAGGGGAAGGAACATGGATACAGCAAATCAAGAGCTTTTTATTACTTCCAGGAAAACCGATAGTTATAAGTCCTCCACTAAACCCCTCACAAGACCAATGTAATTTGCACTTATTTTTAAAATCGATTGAGACATTTCCACCATGATATTTGCACTGCCACAGGAACCTGTATTTATATTGACGTTATATGTCGATAAGTCGAACCATGTTACAGCCACTGAATATAGATGAATTGAAGTTTTCTGCAGTTGCAGATTGTCTGTCGTTTTTATCTCCTCAAGCCTTTTTGAGCCATTGAATCCATTTAGAGAGAAGAGAAAATCAAACGCATCTCATGAGCTTTTTAGAACGTCCCCATTATTCACATGTATGAAGGATATTTTTATATGGAATCTCTAATCCGGCAATACTTATATTCATTGAAACGACAAAAGTCAAACGAGTTTCCAATAAAACATTGCAAAATTAAAAACAGCTGGTCAACGGACAATTTGATGATCTTTCTGCATTCAAAATCTAGAGGATCATTTTAAAACTAAATCCATTTACGCATTTCAGAAACCAGATGAATGATGAAAACTTTTCTGATCGTTATGAGTGTTTTTTTCAACACCTGATACAGTGCGCAACCTATTCGGAAGAAATGAACAAAATTCTACTGAAACCGAAGATCTATTGATTTATAACCTAAATCTTCGGAATATATCCACCGCTATAATATATGTGTAGTTGATACATTTTCATCCATTGTTAAACATTTTATGAAAAGTTTCAATATAATGAATAAATCAAGTTGAGCAGCCGTAATCAGTCAGTTACCGTCCCACCAAAATTCGCCTGATGGGCTCACAATGAGTTCCATATATCTCCCCTTTTTTATTATTATTTGTAGGAGTAACTTGTGATTCAATTAGTGTGGTCTATTCCAGATATCAAACGGCTGAAACAGGATTCGTACGTAGGCGATAGATCGCCAAACATGATTTGTACATTTCCCATTCCAAAATCATCTTTTCCAAATGATCCGAGTAAAAAATATAGAAATGGGATAGCGAGGAGTTGTCATAATTATGGTTCATTACGGGTTCTCTTTCTGCTAGATGTGTCCGAATGAAAAAATATCTGTTAATTTTACCAAGGAAAAGTGAACTTGGAGAACCCTGTTTTTCATTATTTCTATTTGATAAGAAATAGGAAATAAGATATTTTCCGTGCGCGCGTGATAAATTCATGTCATGCAAGCACAGAAAAATCATTTAATAAGCGTAGATGAACGATATTTTTCTTTATATGTCTTAAAAAACAATATCATAAAAATAAAAACTTGACATAAAATTATACATACGAAATAAACTTTGAACATTTTTATTTTCATAACAATTATAGGAAACATAAAAAAAATTACTAAAGTGAAAAATATGGAAAATTGACCAACTATCTGCTAATAATAAATATATTAACTTGATTTGTTTGAAAATGTGAACAAGATGTTCATAAAAATCAGATGTGTAAATTCACCGCGACAAAGATAAACTTTAGTCACTATCTTCCACTGTTCAAGATAACCTCTTGGGGAGTATTCATGTTGAAAAGAAGATATTCTCACTGAATATTGAATAGAAATATTCTTCTGTGAATTGGAAAAATTCACGATCAAAATTAGCGGTTTATTGTGAATGTTCCAATAGAGAACAACTATTTCCTGACATTGAACTACATCTGATAGATATTCTGAAAGGACCCTTTACTCAAAAGAAAAATCAAAACGAAAAATATGCATTTTTATTCAGATAGTTATTTGATTTTCAATCTCCAGACTTAACTAGCTGGGAAGCAGTTGTTTTCAAAGCTAGATATCTACAGAAAATAACTAATTTTATCATGGATTCTTCCAATTACAGAAAAATATTTCTATTCACATCAACTATTATGCAACAATGTTCGAACACCACCGATAGTATAGCATCCAACATATTGAGCGTAACACACTCCGTTTCCAATATGCAACAAATAATCTTCTGCTGTCCATATTTTGGACCGTAGAGCTGCATGTTTATGGCTCCAATGTACATCATTATTGGTAATGATAAAAATTTATTGATCTATGAGTTTGCCCGTCTCAAAAAAACAATGACAAGAAAGAGCCCATTATCTACCACATCTTCTAAACTTAAACGTATTGAATCATCTCAACGACATGCAGCGAAGATCCAAATTATGAAAATTGCTTTTGCTAGTAGATATTGTTTTGTCTGAAACTCTACCATGTAAAAAATTTTGGTCGCTTGTTCTGTTGTTGAATTCCCTGGACTTTTCGGTGTATATCCTACAGCTTGACGCTTCAAGAAAGCAGTTTTGCATATTTGTTGTCAACATTTTTGTTAGGCAAACAACTCTTTAGCATTGAGTATCGACTCCATAATGTGGAAGATCATGAACTCAGCTTTTGACAGAATAGACTAGGACAATAAAATCACTTACAGTTTTGATTTGTTCAGTTTTCTGCCATTCTGTAAAAAGTTGTTATTCGTGTTCATATCTGTAAATTCTGAATTTCACTGGTATTAAATTAAGTGCTCGCTTTAGAAAGCGCTTGTTGCAATACATTGTCAACGATTTTCTTCTGAAAAGCATTTTCAATAATACAGGTATCGACAGGAAAAATGATGAGAGCTGACAATACATACATTGCTGCCATGGAAATAATCGAGATGGGAAAGCCCATTTCACTTTATTGCAAAAGACAGACCAAAACAAGTGTTTCCAAAGAAGGATAATAAAACAAATATTTCTTATACCTACTCCTGATATATATATATATATATATATATATATATATATATATATATATATATATATATATATATATATATATATATATATATATATATATATATATATATATATGATAAGGAAGGGTGGTATTTGCTGACTAATTAGGTACAAAACTAGGGATATTCGGGTAACAGCAATGAACAAGTAAACATTCTAACGTTTATCCGCTTGAAATGTTTATTTTAGTAATCAAGAAAACTACAAAAGTTGAAAAAACGTAATAGTAAATAATACAGTCAAGGGCGGAACATTGCTTTACTTAAGAACGTTAAGTTGAGGTTGGTTTCAATGGATGTTAAACATATTCATCTAATATAGTGATACAAAAGGAGAAAAAAAACGTAAATCAAGGAATGAAACGGTGTCTCAAAGGCGGACCAAAACACAAGCGTAGGAACACAACATATTAAGATTAAATTATATCTGTTTATTTGTAAAGTGCAGAATGAATAAACTGCTGAATGTTACTCTGAAATAAGCAGGTGTTTCTTTTCCAATGTATTCGAATGATGAAAATAAATCAAGTCACATAGAGACATCAAGCTGTATGTTTGCTCCGTTTTTCAAAACTTATGTTTTTCAAAAGTTAATTTCCAGTTCCGAATACTTAACTGGCGCAGTCGTGGTAGGATTTGTCAAACGATTCGAGAAAAATCGCGAAATCGGTCTGTATCAACAGTTTATTGACAAACTCTGAAGGCGCATGTTTGCCGAAAGACTCGGAAGAAAACCAGGAAAGCAGTGCTGAACGCGGACTACATCGTCAAATTCAACACATTCGAAGCAAAGGACGTAAATCGTCGAAGTTTCGGAAAAACTGGTGGAGAACCACATCGTCGAAGCCAGCTAAGCCATAAGAAGTCCAGAGACGAGGGAAAGTATCGCCCAAATCTTTTGCAGTAGCTTAAGGGAACCAACAGAAGAAATAAAAATAAGGAAAGCAATCATCACACTACTGTCCTTTTCTATTTCGGTTTTCAATTGTAAATTTCTATTTCTACAAAGGAATATATAATCATGAAATTGAAATAAAATAGATAAATTATTGATTTGTGACAGAAATCGATATAGAAAAACTTGTCAAGTTTGTTTGAATCAATTTCTACTGAAGATATATAGTTGGAAACAATACACTCAACCCGTAAATCATCAACTACTCAGACTATGTTTATACTATTCCACTTTGATGGAAAATCCCCAAACTTTGAGTGTTTTCATTACAAATTGCGAAAGTTTCTATAATTCAATTTAGTGATCCAAATAATGATTTTCTAATCAATTTATTTTACGAGCAATCATGGGAAACTTAGTAAGTAGGGGCTTTAGCTCTCTACAATTCCTTGTACTGAATTAAATAAATGGAATTATATAAAAAGCGTATTATACTTGAGTTTTGGTGATCAAAGAAATATTGACTGTTTAGTGCAATATCTAATTATTTTGCGTCCCCATAAAAGTGAAACCCACATAGTTTTGGCATGCGATGTCAAGATGCACGAAGTTTGATTATAAATAAAAATTAAATTCTGTAAATTCCTTATCAAAGCAGAAGAGAAAGTAGTTCAACTAAAAAATTATAACGATTTGCATTTAAAACCTTCTCTATTAGAGGAATACCCTAATCAAATTCAGAACACCTTCGGTTTGAGAGATCCAGATTTTCTCTTTGAAAGCCATGTCACTTTGATAGAAGAAGAACATTTACCCCACAGCCAAAAATAGGAGTAACAGTCTACAAAATTCCAAAAATTTTCCAAATCTACCCAAATCTCTAACGAATCTAAAAAATTATACAAAATCAACAACGACCCATTGTGCAACAACCACATCAATGGCAAACCAAATAATAGATTTCCAACTCCAAAGACATCCATTTTTCCAACAAAACACGAATCAAATAGTTTCAACAAATAGCTCCTAATCAAAATAGAAATTTTCAAAAATGTTCAGAAACCATATAAACCAGAACCAATGGATACTTTATCCAGTAACACAAGGATACAACTAAAGAAAAATTTCAGTAGTACCTAATTATTCACACAAAATATAAATGAATTCGAGAATCCATCGAAATCAAAATTCCAAAATTATTATGAACAAGACTTAATATTTATACAGAACAAGATGGTATCCAACAAGAACCCGCTAAAATTAATCTGATTTTGAAACCAAATTATGAAAAAATAATATTTACCACAACAAGATCCAGAAATATCATTCTCTTTCAGAAAATTATATACAAATGTAAATTTTCTGCAGGACAGTTCTCAAGACAATCCCACATAATAAATCTCGATCTTCTATAGCAAATCTTCCATATATATTCATCCCGAATTAAAAGCCAATTTTCTTATTGATACAGGTAGTACCTTGTTGTTTGATTGATCCAGAATTAGCTTATAAATTGCATAAAATATCATCGCAAAGGAAAACTTCAATATTCAAACTGCTCATAATATCAGTTAATGATTAGAAATTATAGTAATCTAATTTTTAAAAAATTTTTATGTACAGGAAAACATAAATTTTACCTTTAGATTCAGTCGAAAATATGATGGATTGATTGGTATAGGATTTACTCAGACAACTTCCTAAGCTCCATTAATGTTACACGATGAAACGATATCAACTCCTCTTTCTGTTAAAATCTTCGTATAATTCTATGAAACCGAAAAAAATACGAAACAAGAGAAAAATGTAATTATTAATCATAAGCATTGATAATGCCAGCTAGAACAGAACAAGCTATTAAAATACCGGTTAATCAAAAACATGGTATAGGATCATTAGGACTATATTCTAATTCGAATATTTAGTTGAATCTCCAAAAGTCTTAGAAACATTAAAATCATTATGCATTACTACCATTGGGAATTTAATTGAAAAACCAGTTAAAATTGAATTTACGAAACCATACGAGATAGAAATTTGAATATTCAAAATATTAATTTAATAGAAGAAATGGAAACTAATGAAGAGATCGATGAATAAATGAACTTTGTCCAAAAATCAAATATAAAAAATCTTACATGAATCACTGTAATCAAGAAGAAAAACAAGCAATAAAATTCTATGTTTCGAATACCGTGATATTTTATAATGAAAAATTCCATTGACGTTCACGAATAAAATTCAACACAAAATTAACCCAATTGAGGAATCCCCTCTATATATACCTAAAACATATCGATATCCAGAAATACACAAAAATTATGCGAAAGATCATAAAAAATTTCGAATCAAGGCATAATTCAAAATTCAAATTCTCCATGTCAAGTCCCATATGGATTGTTCCAAAAACTTGATGCCTCTGGAAAGAAAAACGGCGTAGTGCGATTTGACTACCGGAAATTGAATGGAAAGACAATTTATGATGAATATCCCTTCTAAATATTACAGAAACTTTAGATAAACTCGAAAAAATTCAATAATTCAGTACTCTTGATTTAGCCAATGGACCTAATCAAATAGAGATGAATCCGATAATATTAGAAAACAGTATTCTCTATACAAAACGGGCATTATGAATTCAAAAGAATGCTTTTGACTAAAACTGCCCTCCACCTTCCAGCGAGTCGTGGGTAATGTACTCTAGAGGCCTACAAAACGAAATTTGCTTGGTATATCTAGATGATATTATTATTTTCAGCACATCACTTCAAGAACACATCGAAAAATTGAAACAAGTATTTGAACGACTAAGAAATGCGAATTTTGAAGTTCAACTTGATAAATCCGAATTTTTAAGGAAAGAAGTAGCCTACTTAGGACATATTATAAACATCTGAAGGAGTTAAACCAACCTGATAAAATTAAGCTATCAAGACTTTCTTATCCCAAAAACTCAAAAAGAAATAAAAAGTTTTAGGATTTTTAGGATATTATAGAAAATACATACAAGACTTTTGCAGAAATTACTAAACCAATGACACTTTGTTTGAAAAAAAAAATGCTAAGGTGAATCATACTCAAGAACTTATTTTCACCTTCAATATTTGTGAAAATTATTAATTAATGCCCCAATTTTCAATTATATGGCACTTCATGCCTAAATACCCCAGAGGTTTAACAGTACTGTCCATATCCAAATTGGGTATACGTTAACTTAAAACTACTTACTTGAAATTTCAAATCTTTTCAGGTAACATGAACCCAACAGATGAGGATACTCTCTCGATCAATCCCAATCCATCCTAAAGAGACAATATATAGCCAGAAATCTAGCTGTATGCCATCCGTAGCTGGGAATATATGCTTGGCCCTCCGTAGCCGGGAACATAGCTGTTTGGTTCCCGTAGGGAATATAGTTGTTTTTCAGAAAACGAACGACAGTATAAAAACTTGGGTGAGTATCAACAAAACCCAAAGGAACGTTACGATATGGTATGGTACGGAAAGGTACGGTACGGTACGTAGGTACGGAATTGAAAATGGACGGTAATGGGTCCCAAACGAAATGAAATGAAACCAAACGATACGATACGAAAGATAGGGGCTGAGTGTTAACGAACGAAAGGAAACGACACGATACGCACGAAGTTTAAAATCGATCAACAAAAAATATCCACAGAAAAATTCGTATAGGGGTGGTAAATCTTCGAAAACTCAAAGTGATCCTTTCTGATCTGCGGTTTACCAAAATGATCGAAATTCGACGAGATTCGGGATATGTGGTTTTGTTTGTGCCAGATCGACCAAAATTGAAAATGAAAAACCGGGAAAAAACTTGTTTCTAATTCGAGAACGGTGATAGATAAAAGGATTCTGTGAACGCCAATCGATTGAGAAGGTCAAGTTAGTCCAAGAAAGAAGTTTAAAATAGATAGAAAAAAAATATCTACAGAAAAATTGCATAACGTGGTAAATCTTCGAAAACTCAAAGTGATCCTATCAAATCAAATCAAAGTATACTTTATTGTCGAAGATATAAATAATCTCATAGACAAAGCCTGGTAGAAAAAAAAAGTACATAAACTATAATTAAAAAGAATCAAAAAAAGTACAGTCATATAACCACAAAATAATATAATAATAATGTAGATATAAAAGCTGCTATGGTTGATAATACTACAGGGATATTAAAATGTTGCAATCTTAAATCACAGAATGCCTGTTACAAAAACCGATAGCATGTTTTCTCATAACAATTGATCCACATAATATTCCTGCATGTTGTAGTAAGCCTTCTCAAGAGCATGAATTTAACTTCCTTCCAAAAAGACGGTAAGGATTTAGATTTTGCTGGGGGGTAAATTATTATTATTATATCGATCTGCGGTTTCCGTCAAAATGATCAAAATTCCCACGTAGAATCCGAAAAAAGTGGCCTATGTCGTAGTCAGATCGACGATTGGCCGTGAAAAAGCAAAAACCGGAAAAAATTCTCTAATTCGAGAACGCTGATAGATAACGCGATTTGCGAACGCAACCCATTCAGAAGGGGCAAGTTAGTCTTTGGGACGAAGTTTAAAATCGATCGAAGAAAATCGACAGAAAAATTGCATATTTCCCAAAAGCATCATACATCTTATATGGCACTTCATGCCCAAATACCCAGAGGTTTAACAGTATGGTCCATATCCAAATTGGGTATAATGTTAACTTAAAACTACTTACTTGAAATTTCAAATTTTTCAGGTAACATGAACCGAACAGATGAGATACTTCCCCGATCAATCTCAATCCATCTCAAAGAGTGACAATATATAGCCAGAAATCTAGCTGTATGCCATCCGTAGCCGGGAATATAAGTGCTTGGCCCTCCGTAGCCGGGAACAGAGCTGTTTGGCCTCTTGTAGCCAGGAATATAGTTGTTTTTCAAGAAAAACGAACGACAGTATAAAAAAAACTTGGGTGAGTATTAACGAAACGAAAGGAAACGTTACGATACGATATGGTAGGTACGGTACGGTACGGTATTGTACGGTACGGTACGGTACAAACGATACGATACGAAAAGATACGGCTGAGTATTAACGAAACGAAAGGAAACGATACGATACGTACGAAGTTTAAAATCGATCGAAAAAAAATATCCACAGAAAAATTGCACTAATGTTGAATCTTGAAAAGACCAAATGTATGTTGATAGGGAACAGAAGCAAACTTAAAAGGTTGAAGGATAAGGATTTTAAAATGACTTCGTTGATTAATGACAGTAATATTGAGAAGGTGAAACAATCAAGTACCTAGGGGGTAATGATAGATGAAGAATTGAATATGAAAGCGACTGTGATTATATAAAAGGAAGGTCGCAAAAAGTTCATTTTTGTACAGGCTTAATGGTAAAGTTTTTATTGTTTTCCAAGTCGACTATTTACAAATCAATAATAGCACCTCATCTTGATTACTGTGGAACCCTTTTTTTTTTTCTCAATAGTGACCAGTTGAGTACTATTCAAAAACTCAAAAATCGAGCCATGAGAGCTATACTCATTGTAACAGACGTATTCAATTAAGAACATGCTAGAGATATTATCGTTAATGTCGGTAAAACAAAGAATACACTATAATATGTTGATATTTGTGTTCAAGCTCAAACACGATATGTTACCGACATACCTCAGTGATTAACCAAATCTATATTTATTTATTTTGTAAAAACTGAAAACAGTGTGTGACACAATATTCAATAGGGGTCTAATACTTTTCAATAGTTTACCAATTGAGATCAAAAACATCACCTCCTTGAACCAATTCAAAAAATAATGTAGTGAATATGTATTAGAACAATTTTAAACTAGAAATTCTTGTGATAATTTTTAATATGTTGTATTATTGTTAATGACTTGTAATTGGTAGTAGGTATTTTCAATATAATAATAATAATAATAATAATAATAATAATAAATGCTTTTATTGAAGGTACAGCAGTTAGCTTATATCCTAACAAAAGGCAGGATTCAATGCCTGCACATGATTGCTCATGGCAGGAATTGCTCTTCCATCCAACCAGTGGAGTAACTTATCATAGTAAAAATTTATAATAAATAATATTTTAAAGTACATAGGGAACTGAATATGGTAGACTATTCAAACGCTCCCAAAAAAAAATCTAACCATGAGGAAAAAACATATGTTTCTTGAGGGC